>CM024764.1:60207898-60572914 GCA_014218235.1 Colocasia esculenta | reverse complement strand
CTATCAATCCCCGTGGAGTCTTGACCGAACGATCGGCCAGCTGCAGAATGATGGAAGTGGGCTTGAGTTCCCCTATGTTGAATTGTTCATAAATAAAGGTGGGAAGAAGATTGACACTTGCCCCTAAATCAAGAAGGGCACGATCAAAGGTTATGCCACCTATATCACAAGAAATGAGGGGAGCACCAGGGTCCTTCAACTTCCTAGGGAGGTGGTTTGTCAAGACTGCACTAACATCTTCAGATAGCCAGATCTTCTGAATTGCGGTCTTGGATTCCCTTCGTGGAGTGCACATTTCTTTCAAAAATTTAGCATAAGTCGGGACATGCTTTATGGCATCTAGGAGTGGAATATTGATGTGGACTTGTTTGAATAATTCCAGCAACTCCTCATCTTGGACCGACTTCTTCTTCTTAATGGGCTTGGATTCTAGAGCACTTGGAAATGGCACTTTGGGCTGGTAAGAATTTGGATCTGCAGAAGCTTTCTCTTTTCCTTTGTTCTCTTCCCCCAACTTAGTTTGAATGGGCTCCTCTTCACTATCACTAGTATCATCTTGGGCCTCTAGTTCAGGATTATTCACAGCCTCTTTTCCCTTATGTGGGTCACTTAGCACCTTACCACTTCGGAGGCTTGAAATAGCTTTTATGTTCTCCAATTGTGGGCCTCTTGGTTGGACTTGTTGGGTAGGTTGAGGTAGGAGGCCTGTTTGTGAAGAAAAGCCTGGTGGTTGGTTCCTTGGGTTGGCCACAGGTTGGCTAGGCAGTTGGCCCACTTCCCTTCTCATGGTGGACTCAGCCATCTGGCCCACTTGGGCTTCTAACCTAGCCATGGTCTGTTGGTTTGTAGCCAAGAGTTGTTGTTGTTGGTGCAATTGTTGTTGTTGGGCCAAGATGATTTGTTGGAGTTGATTGAATTGTTCTTCAAAATTTTGTTGAGGGGGTTGTTGAAAAGTGGGCTGAACTTGCTTGGGTTGAGGAGGAGGAGGATATTGGACTGCCTGAGAGAATTGGGCCTGAGACCCTCTGGCATAAGTGCCATTGTAAGTATTCGGCTGGGCCTGAAACTGGTTCTGGAATGTTTGTTTTAGGGCTTGAGGCATGGAGGGATTTGGTCTTTGAGGCAGAGCTTGTTGATTCTTCCAAGAGAAATTGGGATGGTTTCTCCAGCCTGGATTGTATGAATTGGAGAATGGGTCCATATTGGGCTTGGGAAATCCCTGGGCTGCTTGGACCTGTTCCTGGACTTGTTCTTGGATGAAAGGTGGGAGTTGGGCTGCAGTTGGGCAGTCATTAATGTGGTGGCCTGGACTAGCACACAAGTTGCAAACTTCCTGATGATATGAGTCTGGGCCAACATATGGGCTAGAGGGGGATGGGCCAAAGGAATCCTGATGGGTCCTAGACAAGATTTGGTCCATCTTTTGAGCTAGAGAGGCAACAGTTTGGGCCATAGTATCCACTTTCTCCCACTTTCGGGCCATGAGATGATTCTCGAATTTGGGCTCCAATTCAGCCTGATTTCTCACTTCATACAACCCAGCCCGTTTGGATGGCCCAACAGATCTCTCATAGGATGAAAGTGAGGCATGATTAATTGAATTTTCACTTAGCATTTCAAAGAGAGCATAGGCCTCATCCTCACTTTTACTCATGAAAGCTCCCCCACATGAAGCATCCACCATTTGTCTATATTGTTCAGTCAATCCCTCATAAAATGCTTGGACAATTTGCCATCTTGAGAGACCATGGTGGGGGCATTTTCTCAAAAGCTCCTTTAACCTTTCCCATGACTCATGAATTAATTCCCCTGGTGTTTGAGAAAATCCAGTAATGGCTCTTCTCATGGTATTGGTTCGGCCTATGGGATAGAACTTTTTCAAAAATTCTTGTTGCATTTCTGCCCAAGTTCTAATGGTTTTTCCTACAGTGCCCAACCAATATTTGGCTTTATCCTTAAGAGAGAATGGGAAAAGAGTCAGTCTGAGGGCATCATTAGTGAAGTTCTGGATCTTGACAGTGGAACAAATCTCCAGAAATTCATCTATGTGTTTGTAAGGGTCCTCATTAGTATTTCCATAAAAGGATGGGAGCATTTGGATGGTGCTGGATTTAATCTCATATTGGATGGCTTGATTCTGTGGGAGATGAATACAAGATGAAGGTTGATATTGATTGGGAATGAAATAATCCTTCATTTGTTTGGGGATTTCTTGATTATCTTGATTTTCGGCCATTTGATTTTTCAAAAGAATGTTCCTTTGATGGAGAAGTCTCTCAATTTCTGGGATTGGTCCTAGCAAATTAGGGCTTTGTGATCTCCTACCATGCATGCATTAGGACCGACTGAGAGAAGAGAGAGATTTTTTTTTTTTAATTTTAGATTTTTTTTTTTAACAAAGACAAACAAGTTTCAACAAATACCCTATTTGACCTAGAGATCTTAGACTTGAAAGTGAGATTTCTCACAAAGTGGCCATAGACCAACTTAAGTCCACTATTAGGTATATCCACTGGCCAGGTAAGAGGTGGGGTAGTGGGAGGCTCCCCCTACTTTCGTAGGGACCTAATTAGAGAACCACTTTCCCGCTTAGGCGTTGCCTTTTAACCTCTAGCCTTAGACACCAGTTTCCAAAACCAATTAGTGGGCCCAAGTGGACCTACACCTCAGTGTGAACCCTAAGGCCAATGTTTACTGACTTTTATTAGGGCTTGGGAATGCAAAAGATGCAGGAGATTGTGGTTTGTGGGCTAAGGAAGGGTGATCAAATCCCCACCTTATCTTGTTAAGGAAACTGCCCTTAAAATATTTTAGAAATGAAGTGCACACCACAAAATCAAGCAAGGGGTTCTATGCAAGCATGGCAATGCATGATCATGCTTTCTAAAAGATTGAGATACTTACCTTGCCTCCCGCAATCTTCGACAAAAAAGGAAACTTTTCAAAAAATAAAATTACCTAAAGATGGAAATCTAAATGATGCATGTCCTAAAGATGGAAGTTTCTAATCTTGACATGACATCTTTGATTGGATTCAAGTGATTGATTTTTTTAGATTTTTGATTTTGTTTCTTTTTTTTTTTTAATTCAACTAAACATGGAAACTAAGAAAAGGAAACTAAATCAAGAGGATTTTAATGGTACTTACCTCCAACGCAATCCCTCGTTCTTTTTGGAAATGAAAACAAATGGAAAGAGTGAGAGAAGGAAACTCACCTCACTGACCCCTTTTTTTTCTGATTTTTCATGCAATTTTCGGATTTTTCTTTCCAAAACAGAACTTTTCACCTACAGATTTGACTTTCAGCGACAGTTTTCTGACAGATTCTTCCAATGTGCAATTTTCAGGATTTTTCACTTTTCATTTGATACCTACAAAAAAAAAAGAAAATGTTAGCATGAATATATACACATAACACCAAGATTATCAAAACTAAAAATCTAATTCCCCGGCAACGGCGCCAAAAATTGATAGCCCACGAATGCGTCGTTAAACACGTGACTAACAATCTCAAAATTATCGGCTTACACTAACGATTTTAACAATAGTTAAGTGGTGAGAGCCGAGTCGAATCCACGGGGAACTAGATTTTAGAGTTGAAAACCTTGAGTTTTTATTTAGGAAAATAACGTGATGACATTAATACTAAGTTGCACTAAATAAATCTAAACTATGCTAAATAAGTGAAGAAGGAGATAGAGAGGGAATGGGAGAACACAAACACTATTAAAGTTATAACTATTAACAATACAAAGAGTTTAACACAAAGATTTTATTCTAATTAAAAGTCAATAACAAGTACATTGAAAAAGAGAAAAGAAATAGAGAGAACTAGAGAGAAAAGAAGAGAGACAAGAGGAGAGAGAAGAGTGAGAGAATAGAGAGAAAAGAGAGAGAAAGGAGAGAGGCGTAAAAGAGAAGGAGAGAGAGAGAGAAAAGAGATAGAGCGGAGAGAGAAGAGAGAAGCGGCGGGAAAAGAGAGAGAGAGAGACGAGAGAGAGGAGAGAGAAGAGAGAGCGCGTGGAGAGGAGAGAGGAGGAGAGATAGAGGAGAGAGACGAGAGAGGAGGAGAGAGAGTGCATGCAAACGCATGCACGTCGCTCCGGGGCCTGGCGGGTCAGGTGGGCGCGGGCCAGGCGGGTGCGGCAGGGGCGCGCGGGCGGCTGGGGCAGGCGCAGCAGGGCGGCAGGCGCGCGGGCGGGCGGCCGCGTGGAGGCAGGCGCGGCAGGGGGCGCGCGGGCCTGGGCGGCCTGGCGGGGTCGCAGCTGGGCGGGGCGGCCTGGGCGAGCGGGGGCCTGGGCGGCTGGGGCAGGCGCGCTCGGGTGCGGGGCGGCCTGGGCGAGGCCGGCTGGGGGCGTGCGGGGCAGCCTGGCGCTGCTGCGCTTGCTGTTCTCCTCTGAAGAGAGACACCGAGAGAAAGAGCTAGCGAGAGAGAGGAAGAAGGGAAGAAGAAGAGAGGAAGAAGAAGAGAAGAGAAGAGAGGCAGGGTGTGTGCGGAGGAAAGAGGGAGAGAGAGAATGTAGAAGAGAGAATGCCCGAGAGAGCTGCGGGGAAAGAAGAATAATAGAGAGAGAGAAGATTTCCCTCTTTAAAATAGATTGAGAAAAGAGAGGAAAGAGGAGAGTGATTTTTGGAAAATGAGAGGGAATTTAAATTTTGAAAAGAAAGAGAGAGAGGGAATATTTTAAAAATCGAAATCTCTCATTATTCTCTATTGATCCAATAAATCCATTGGCCCATTGAAGCTTCATTTCTTGGCCCATTAATCCTGCAAATGCAACACACAAGAGATTTAATCAATTATCGCACATGCAATCAAATGATAACAGAACTTATGAAATTATCAATTATTTGTCAATCAAATAAACAATTATTTGTAACAATTATGTAATTATCACCATTCCAGAAGAAATTCGCACAGCATTTCTCAATATGATTTATGACAGTTTTGGGAATAGAGGTAGCAGCAGCTAAATAAATAGGGATGGAAGAGAGCACATACCTAATAAGAATCACTCTGCCCGCCTGAGAAAGAAACTTCAATTTCCAGGAAATCATCTTTGCATTAACTTTGTCCATAAGGAATTTGTAATCAGTCACATTAGATCTACCTAGCTTAATGGGGACACCAAGATAACGAAAGGCACCAACCTGATGACGGAACCCAGAAATACCAGAGAGACGCTTGGACAAGGATGATGGGGCGTTGTTGGAAATCATGAAGCTACTCTTCTGCTGATTATTTTTTTGGCCAGAGGACCTCTGATACCTGCGTAAGAAACTCAGCAGCCTGGCAATGTTTGAGCTATGACCATTGCAGAAAATTAAAATATCATCTGCAAAGAGTAGATGAGAGATCGGCTGGCAGTTTCTTGGGCCATTGAAAGGACGCAGAATGGAGGAAGATTGGAGAAGCTTGAGGCCTCTACTAAGCGCCTCTTCCATGATGATGAACAGAGCCGGAGCAAGAGGGTCACCTTGGCACAATCCTCTAGAAGATTTGAAGTAACTGACAAGAGAACCATTGAACAGAACTGAGGACCAACAGTTAGAGACCAACATACCAATGTAAGAGATAAAACGGTTTGAGAAACCGAAGTGACGAAGCACAGCAAACAAGAAGTCCCACTCTACTCTATCATACTCTTTCATCATGTCGATCTTGAAGATGACATTATGGCCACGGACTTTCCTCCGAAGATCCTGAGTCAATTGTTTGGAGAGTGAAATATTATCAACAATATTCCTACCTTTGACGAAAGCTCCTTGTTCCTCCGAAGTAATCATAGGAAGAATGTCTGTAAGGCGAGAGCAGAGGATCTTGGAGACAATTTTGAAGCAGAAATTGCATAGAGTAATGGGCCTAAAATCACCAAATGAAGTCGGGTTATGAACCTTGGGAATAAGAACCAAGATAGAGGAGGAGATGCCCCTGGGAGGGGGAAACCCCCTGAAAAAACCTTGGATCGCTGCAATCACATCAACAGAAATAGACAGAAATGCACCCAAAAAGACCCACATACAAGGCTCCAAGAGGGAAGGAGAAGGCCCATTAAACAAGGCCCATATCACCCCCATGCTGGGAGGTAAGCTTAAGCTACCTCTACCCTTCCAACTACACCAAAAGGACATCCTAAAATGGTAAGGCAGCAGGGTTGCGCATAAAGGCTGGCTGGACTCCTTTGGCAGTCTTCTAGAAGCTGTGAAGAGGCCAAAAAGGGTGAAAAAAAAGGGTCCTGCATGACTAGATCAAGAGGGGGGTGGGAGCTCTTGGGAAGAGGTGGTGCCTTCTCCTCCAAGCAAGCAAGAGGCAACAGAGGGCTCTGCTGCGTTCTTCTTCCTCCAAGAGCAAGGAAGAGGCCATCCCGTGAGAAGATCTGCAGCAAGAGAAGGCAAGAGAAGAAAGGCCAAGAGAGAAAGGGAAGGAAAAGGTGAAGAGAGGGGAAGAGCGAGAGCACCTCCCTTTTCCATTTTGCCTTGTCTTGTCCCATCAAAGAGAGGAGAGGAGAGAGGAGGAGGTGTCACGTTGGGGTCTTCCCCCTTTGTTTTCTTTGGATTTTTTTTTTGTATCTTCTTTACCTCTTCAACAAGAGAATACCATTTTATATGCTTTTCTACCTTTCCTTGATGTGATGGATCATTTGCATAGCATTTAATGCATGTTCTCCCCCATCTTATCTTGGTTTTAATCTTTCTTTCTTTGCAAAAGGAGGTCACGGGATGGGGGTTTCCTCTTCATAGAGGGATGTCTCCTTCCCCTTTAACACCTCCAAATGAGGCCTTTCCATGCCTCCCATACCTCAATAAATGAGGTCATTGAGGTATGGGACCCTTTCTCCCATTCAATGCATACATAGCATGCCAAATTCCTCCCACCAATAAGCCACGTTTCTTGCTGTTTTGGCCATGTATAAGACTGTTTCATCACTGTCAAAACCGCCCTCCAAGAGTCCTCCTTTGGGTCAATGCTTGCTCTTTGTGCTAGGCATGGGGTTGAGCAAATAATGCTCATGCCTTCTTGTCTAGGCATCATCTCCAAGAGACCCATTAAGAGCCCAATAAGCCATTGTTCGCTCTCTCAATAGATGATCCCCTCAACTGCTTCTTCAGCCCCTTCCGATGTGCATTTCATCAATACCAAACAGTCCCCCTAAGGGTCTCATTTCAGTCAATGCATGCCCCAATTCGCTAGCCAAGGGGTTGGGCAAATAATGCCCATGCCTTCTTGTTTAGCTCATCAAGCAATAAGCTTCAAAGCCGTCCCAAGCTCAAAGACCATCCATGCCATGATCAAGGGTGCTCTAGGAGAGAGGCGGCTGTCACCATTGGAATAGGTAGCCACCAGCACCGATTCGGCCCGGTACTGGTCTTGGTAGTCTTGCAGGACCAGGAAGGGCTGCGCCGATTCGGCATCCTGTGGTTTTCATGATGGCTGAGGATACATGAGCAAAACCATTGCTCAATGTGATATCATCCAATCAAAAGTCAAACAGCTCAATATAAGACCCATCCATACCCCCGGGTTGGACAGTATAATGTCTATGTCCGGATGGGTGGGTTTATATGTTGTTTATCCGCCCCGTGGGTTTGCGTGGTCATGACACTGTCCGGATCTCCATTGGCGTGCCTTGGGGACCGACGTCATGTGCCATTGGAGATATGTCACTCTGTGACATATACTCCCTCTTTTGGTGCCATCTCCACACGTGGTGGATGCGTACTGTGCTTCCCCCTTTTGACCGCAATAAGGGGAAATGCTGCCGAATTTTCCCCGCGAGGGTTGAGTTGGCGCGAAATCCATAAAAGAGGACATTAGCGTTCAATTGAGTCGGCGGTGTTTCAAATGGATGCCGATTCAATGATGTCTGTCACTTCAGTGGGGTTGCGCTGATTCAGTTTTTGTTGTCTGACGCGCCGAATCAAGGCTGTCCCTGAGCTGCGCCGTATCGGGTGTGCCCCGGTTGCCAAGTGACCAACGAACGGTCAAGCTGCGCCGAATCGTGAGCAGAACCTCATTCGAAATGTTTCAAAAGGAACCAAATAGCAAATTGAAAGCTTTTTTCCATGATAAAAGAAACAAAAGGTCAAATCGACCACCACACGTTTTAAATGCCTCGAAAAGAGTTAAAGACCAAATTGAACCTTTTCAAGCAGTAAAGGACAAAAAGGCCATCTCATGTTTTCCAAAAGAAACAAAAGATCAACCTCATGTTTTACAACAGGATAAAAGACTCAAATTGAAATTGTTTTCAACAAAAGACCAAATTGAATTTTCTCTAAATGAACAAAAGATCATCTCATGTATTACAAAAAGAGGATCAAATTGAAACGGTTTTCAATAAAAGGCCAAACCGAATTTGCTTTTAACAAATGATCTAATAGACCATTCCTTGATCTATCTTTCTCAAATGGACCCAATGGACCAAATTGAAGTTTTTTCATGTTAAAAGAAACAAACGAGTCAATAGGCGAAGAGATTCGGTAGTTAGCCAAGTAAGAGATCGAATGAGTCCGAATAGGCGTTTGTTTCACTTAATAGTACCTTGGCTCCAATTTAAATTGTGTTTCGCACCTCTATCGGATGTCTCCGCTTCAGGTCATGAGGCTTTCTAAATCTGGCGATTAATCAAGGGTTTTCCCTCTCAGAGGGATGTAATTAACGTCGTTGCGTCTAGGCAACGGCGGGATTTTGGTCCAGGACCCGACACCTCACTTTCGTTTGACGAAGTCAAACAGCACGCACAATAGACCCAAAGCCCTCCAGCTCTCGGAGGTGAACCCTTTGTTGTCACCTCGATGATTGGCACGCCCGCACTATGCAAATTGCTGATTCATCTCACGTCATCATTGCTCGTGTAGCATCCGATGGGATTTGGATTATCAATATGCATCCATCCATGAGAATTAAAAGAATTTAAATAGATCTAAATCTTTAAAAGATTTAAGGAAATTAAATTTTCCATTTCCACAGACCCAAACAAGTTTGGATTCTAAAATGTGCTGCTTAAATGCTGGATGCAGGGATCCTTGTAGTCAATCTCAAAATGAAGGCTTCATGACTAAGGCTACAAGGAAAGTAAGTGAAGAGAATGAAAGAAAATGAAAATCTCACAAGGTAAATACTTCTAAGAAACTCCCTGCTAAATAAAAACTGAAATCAATTGGGACTCTTATGCAAAGATCAATTGGTATATCAAATGGTGAACTGTGGAAGGGCAACTCATGCTTGTCTGGAAACTATCATTATGTGTGAGGAATATCCTCCGCCAAGTACCAATGATCTTCCTTGTGTAAGAGTCATCAATTTAAAAAAAAAACTGGTTGTGATTGAAACATGACTGCTTGTTATTTCATTTCATCCATGATGATTTTGGCTTGAATTACTTGCAAAAGTTTTCACATTATTCACATGTAACTAAGAATCATCATTTTGTTGAAAATGCTCAGAAACTCCTTGTGAATATAAATTGAACACTTCATGAAAACATAGATGCATTGAGCAAGGCAAAAAGAAAATTTGGAACTAATTCTGCTCATAGTTCTGTCAATGAAAGAAATGCATCTATACCAAAAATAAAATCATTTTGGATTCAAAAATCTTTATTGCACTCTAACATTGATTTCATTATAGGACCTAAGCAAGTGTGGGTCCCAAAACCAGCTTGATCAGCAAGCTGAGGAGTCTTATAGCCATACATTGTAAATAGATTCAAGATATTGGTTGTGCAAGGCAAGAAATGATTGGAGAACATAGGTAAAATCTTTGAAAAGCAATTGAAGTCCATTCAGGTAAAACTTCTTTATCATTTCAAATTTGAATTGCATGAATTGAATTGATATTTGATTTTTTATCTGAACAATGAAAAATGTGTTCTGACGCTACTCCCAACAATAACTTTGTGTTTTAACATTTGGAATCATGTTTGAGTTATCATACTTGCTTAACTGTGCCCATGATTCTGGGTGCATATCAACAGCTTTGACTTTTTGGTATATCAAATGATGACATGTGGAAAAACAAGTTATGCTTGTTTGGAAGCTATCATTATGCGTGAGTAAAATACTCCGCCAAGTACCAAAAGTCATGTTATGCTTAAAGCTAATTGTGTTCATAATCATGTGTAAATTGCTTGCTAGTTTTTTCATTCCATGCACATATTAAGGGGGAGTAAATTTGAAAAAGTACAAAAAATATTCTTGAAAATGCAATGAATTTCATGCTAAAACTAAAGAATAATTGACCTTTTTACAGTGACTATGTGGTATATCAAATGGTGAAATGTGAAAGGACAAATTAGGCTTGTCTGGAAACTCTCATCATGCATGAGAAAAACTCTCCGCCAAGTATCAATAGTTTTTTCCTGCATAAAAGGTCATCAAGAAAAATGAAAATCTCAAAAACTTTATTTTAAGTCTTTGAAACTTTTCTCCTTCAATAAATTGCTTGTTAATGCATGCTTGATCATGTTCATATTCTTTCTGTGCAAACTACTTTGAATGAACATATCTGAATTGCCTAAATGATCATTTCATAGCATGCATATCTTATGGGGAAGTGAGTCAAAAGAATCTTTGAGTGAAATGCTGAAGAAATATTCTTTCATATCTGATTTATCATCAACTCCCATTCAGTTTGTTGACAAATGTTCCTCCAAATGAATTCCTCACTCTCACATTGCATTGGCATTCTTGGTATATCAAATGGTGATTTGAAGAAAGATAAGTCAGGCTTGTCTGGACACTTTCACTATGCGTGAGTATATGTCTCCGCCAAATATCAAGAGTCTTGTATGCAATTGTTGAGGGGGAGTCCTTGTCTTTCAAATAAAATATTCACGTTCATTCTGTTTTCTCTATTTCTTCAATATTCTTCATGTTCACCTTGTAAGGGGGAGATACATGAAAGGGGGAGTCATAGTCATATCTCTTGAACTTACTTATCTATTTTGAACCTCAAAGTCATCAGAATTTTTTAGTCCTTGTGCTATTTTCTTATGAGAGAATTAAAACACTGAAACTAAACTCATTGGACATTTAGTTTAATTTCAAAGATTCAGTATCATTTTAAGGTTAAGCAATCTTAATACTAAATGTTTTAAAAATGATTTACAAAACACTATTATAGGCACATGAGTGGCTTTAATATTTCACATGTGTATGTTTAAGCTTCATTTTTACCACATGTTAAGAATAATTTTTCTAAATTCGTAGTCATGAATTTTATGGTCAAAGCAAGCATATTCCTGCAAAACATCAAAAGAAAATGATCAAAATGATCAACAATCTGGAAAGATACAAGCAGAGCAATGTAAATTTTTGAACTGCTGAGTAATCGGGTCATTTCACCTAAAAAGTGATTTGTTTCGTGTCAAAAAGTGGAAATCAAAATTTTCAACTCTGTATAAGATAATGAAAGTTAAACCACTGAGTAATCAGGAGGTCTTGCATCTAATCAATGTGATCTCTTGCACTGAAAAGTGAGATTTAACTAACTTATTTTTGTATTCTTTCCAAGCCAAAATTCAAGAAAATTAAAAGACAGGATAGAAAAGCTTAAGATCTTAATCAAGTTCATGTATACTGAGTTTAGACCTATTACTCTACATTGTGTTAAACTTAAAGCTCCTAACATCCTTGTTAAATGTTTCGCTCATTCATATAGGTCACTTTACTTCACATTTGCATCATTATTTTAACTACATTCAGATCATTATATTTTTGTTATACCTTGTGTTGAGTGTGTCTTTGTGATTAAACTTTGTGGCACAATACCAAAAACACAATCATTTCTTTCATTTGACAATATCACTTTGCCTCACTTATTTTGATTACTTCTGACCATTCATTTCCTACATTTCATTTCTTGATCTCCTACAATCTTTGTTTCTCTCTCTTGTCTAACTTTTTGATGCTGTCAAAAAGGGGGAGAAAGTTCCTTAAAGGAGGAGAAAGTAAAAGTTCTTTATGGGGAGAAAGTTCAAATGGTGTATATGGTCAAGGGGAGTTATTGCAGTCAAGGGAGTCAAGTTATTGGGAGACTGTGCATATTTTTTGTCATCATCAAAAAGGGGGAGATTGTTGGGTTGAGTGTGTTTTAGAATTTCCTAAAGTTGTATTTTAATGATGACCAATGAACATAACTCATACTTTAATTTTGATGATGACATATTGTGATTTTAATGATGACATATTGTGATTTTAATGATGACATATTGTGATTTTGATGATGAGATGTTGAACATGTTATACATTTTATACATATCACAATAATGCTTAGACAACATATTTTTGATGTTTAATATCTCATATTTTAATGATAATATCTTGTATTAATTATTTACACGTTATATTTTCAGGTTTACACAAATTTGTCTCAAGTGGTGTCGACACAGTCCACCTGTGTGTTGACACGGTCTGCCTGTGTGTTGACACGGTCTGCCTGTGTGTTGACACAATCTGCCAGTCATGTCGACACACTCAATGGTCAGCTCGACACTAGTCCCAGATTCCAGAAGACCCAGTTGCCAGACTGGGACAGTGTGTCGACACAGCCAGTGAGTGTGTCGACACTAGACCTAGTTCCCAGAAGACCAGTTTTGCGCGAATGGGACAGTGTGTCGACACACTCCCTGGTGGTGTCGACACAGTCCACCTGAAACTCAAAAATGCGAATTATTCTGGACACGTGGCTGCTTGGGAATTAGGGGATTTGACCTAGGTTTTCGTGCCCATGCACCCCAAGGCACTTTATGGACATATGGGGCTATAAATACCCATGTTCCTTGTACCCCAAAGGCAAGAGAGCCCATACACTTCCAGAAGAAGCTTTTTGGCGGCCAAAGGGGGCTTTTCAGATCTTGCTCCATCTCCAGAAGTTGCAGGCCATCCCTTCAAGAGGAAGGACGTAGGAATCAAGGGGAATCTCTGGAGAGAAGCTTGTTGTGCTAGGCAAGAGAGCAGATCCAACTGAAGAGGTGCAGGAGAAGAAGGATTTCTGGCATTTTAGATGCCATCAAAGTAGAGCATCGCCAATTGAGGAGAATCTCCATTGATTTCCATCAAGGCTCCTCAATTGAAGTGTCTACAAGGCCTCTTCATCGAAGAACACTCATTCTACATCCATTTCTCACTTCAGAGTTTGTTCTTCTTTATTTTGTCTATGAGATTTGTGCATAAAGTCCTGCACAAATTTCTGTGTACGAATTTATCTTGAATCAGATCATTGCTAGAGGATCTGATTTCTGTTGTCTTGATCTAGCTTGTGTTTTGGGAGCTGTCGTGCTCAATTTGGAGTCGTCGTGCTCCGGTTGTTGTTTGAGCCGTCGCGCTCAGTTTGTGAGTTGTTGAACTCAAGGTTGTGTGTTGAGCCGTCGTGCTCAAGGGTGTTTGGAGTCGTCGTGCTCCAGTGTGTGTTGTACTCAAGGTTTTGAGTAGTGTGGCCTCACTGTGTGAGGGGCGGACGTAGGAGTCACTGGAGGTGATTTCCGAACCACCTAAAAATCCTTTGTGCAATGGTTTGAATTGTGGTTTGACTTTGTATTACGCTAGATGCATGCATAGGGATTTCGTTCACACTATTAATCGATTTGCTCACACACACTAATCACACTTCAGATCAGTAAATTGTTTAGGTGAATTGATCTCTGATTCGAAGTAATTTTAAATTACTTGAGCTTCCACAGTAATTGGTGTTTGATCTATTCAACCCCCCCTTCTAGATCTGATCCATCCACCCATTCGATCCTACAGAAAGTGTTGTTGAATACCTCCAAAAACTCGGCCCAAGTGATAGCATCTTCCACTCTACCTGCAAACACCGTCTGCATTTTGAGCCTCCACTATTCTTGTGCAAATGCCCTCAACTGATATGTTGCCAATATCACTCTATCTGCTAGAGGACACCTCATTATAATGAACACCCACTCTATCTCATGTATCCAATGCTCCGCCGTGTCGAGATTCGGACCTCCGGAATATGTGGGTGGCTGTAAACGCAGAAACCTCTCTACTAGCTGTGTAGAGTCTTCCACTGGGGCTGGCCTCACTGGTACCACAGGAGGTAAAGGTACTACAGGAGGTACCTCTACTCCATAAGGTGGAACTAGTGGTGCCGATGTTGCCTCCCCTGCCATAGGTACGGCTGGTTGGACTGGCGGCTGCTGGTCCAACCGAGTCTGAATCTGTGTGATGCTATCCCACAACCTTTCAATCATTTGCTGCATGGTCTCCCCCGGCTCATCATCATCACCTCTACCTCCCCAATCTCTTCGGTCAGCCATTTATAGCCTCTGCATACACAAAATTTCAAACACACATATACAAATATATCATTATCTAAACAAGGCCAACTACCAGCAGTAGACCATTGTAAGGAACACACTATATACATTTCCCATTCCTTCATATTTACACGGACCTTGCTCTGATACCAATTGTGATGGTCCACACTATTCAGGCATGTTAACCCAATAACGTGCCCGATACGACACCATCAATCGCGATCGGGACGAAGCCTCGCAAGGGACATCAATAACACGTGCCCGTGAAAATACAAAAGAACGTATAGAACACATAAAAGCTTTCATTGCTCACATGCATTTACATGAAATGTACATATTCAGTCCCATACTTAGCCATAATAAAGTACAACAGCCCGGGACAAACCCCCAAGGCTCCACAAGTAAGAATAATTACTCTGCTGGTGGCGAGGGCCCGACTCCACTACAACACTGACCTGAACTAGAGGAAGGACGTGAGTCCTCCTACTCTCCTTCACCTGGAAGAAGAAGGGGTGAGCCTCACAAGTCATTGGCTCAGTAGGGTAACTCCCCCAAAGCCGTAGAACACAATTTATGGCAAAGCTGTAAAGCATTTAAAGAATATAAACACCTATACATGATACTACAGTTGAAAGTAAGTAAACATCAAACCACACACGAGTGCACAAGCCACAGAAGGGTACGCCGTACATGGGTCACGTGCACTAGTTCGCGACACTAGCCACAGATCGCCCTGGAAACCTCAGAGCGTTCCCCTGTAGCTGAGCAGTGCGAAAGCTCTGCTCGGCCAGGGGGTAAAGCCTTTTAAAACATAATCGAAATTGCGGCGACAATGCCAGCCGCGTTTAGAAATGTGGCCGACCTCATCGCCGCATTTAAAGGATGCTGGCCCTGCATGCACCACGCAGCGCGCATGTAGCGTCGCTTACGTAAAAGTGGTGCAGAAATGCATCGGTAACACGGGACGCTACAAAACTTTGAAATGCCCCGACTCGGGCGGCCGCGTTAACCCATGAGAATCGCGTCCTCTTGTCTGGACGCGTTCTCAGTGAGCCTCCCAGAACCGTTTTTGGCAGGAATTGTCCAACCCTCACAGGTACCTGCTTGAGTCTAAAACTTGTAAAAACATACCCAAACATCCAAAAACACATATTGGACCATACACTGGCCCCCAAACCCGGTAAACCACGATCCGAACATTCTGGATATTACATGAAAGGTGTCCTGGTTCAGAGTAGGTGCCTCATGTTTAAGATGTTGCCATGTGTAACTCATTTAGTTAATCGATAGGTTGATGAGGCTTAGTGGAAACTGACTCAAGGGGTTGCTGCGTCTTGGACCTATAAAAATAAAAACACACAGTGGTGACTTCGATAGTAGGAAGGCTTACTGTGGCGACGTCAGTTTTGAAGTAAGACAAAATAAGTGTCATCTTAAACATAGTTTGTATGCCTTGTTTTCCAAGAATCCAATAAGATATGTGTATGATTTAGATTACATGAATCTTTGTAGTTTATATGATAGTAAATCATTCTTTCTAAATATTTGTGTAATAAGATAAGAATATAAATATGTAAGAAATATGGTTAACACTATGCCATGTAAATTGGTTTTTTCATAAGTTCTGTATGAATATTCTAGTTTTGGTTTTGTGGAGGCTATTTCTAGCCTCCTAGATCTACGGGCCCATACAGGCCCAGTACGGCTCATATTGACCCAACGAGGCTCCGACCGCCATGCCACGTGTCTTCAGATTCAGCTCAAGCCCTTCCAAACACCTTCTAGCAGCCAAAGCACTCAAGGGTCTTCGAGGGAGATCTCCGGATAGCCCCTATCCTGTTCGGTCCAGGCATGGCCTACCGAACAGGCCCTGCTCGAAGCACGTTGTAGCTCCCTCAGGCCACCTGTTCGGCACCTCCCGACCAGGGAGAATAGGGAAGCTCCTCGCCTCCCAGTAACGGTTATTATTGCAGCACTGCGCACGCCCCACATTCAAGGGAGCATTAACTGCAAGGGCCCCCAACAGGCGCCTCAACGTGTAACCTCCCTGCTAAGGGCACCAACCGGTGCGCCCTTTCAGGCATCATCAAACGACAAGCAAACACAAACGTTTTGGAACCTTCGCCTATAAAAGGCACAGGTATACCCCATGCAAAAGTAACGCAACTCTGGCCATACACTTACCTCCACGTGAGGCACACACCAACGAACCCTTCTTCTTCAAGTCTTTCTATAGTCATCTGACTTAGGCATCGGAGGGTTCCCCCTGATTCTTCAACCGGGCCTCCCTGATCCTGTTCTGGTCTTGCAGGCTACCGTCTGCACCGGAGACCGTCTTCCTTCATCTCTTAGTGGAGGCTCGTTTGGCTCCAGCCCAAACAGGAAAACACCACCACACTTTTGGCGCCGTCTGTGGGAACGACATCAGCCATGGCTCGCGGATGTTCCTCTCACCAGAACCCAGGAAGCAGGGCAACGAGGACTCGACAGTCGCGTGCGGACTCACACGACAGAGTCCCCCCTATCGACGTCGCCGTCGGCCCCACCGGTGCAACCGGTGATGTCTCTGTTGCTGCTGTGCTAGCAACCGCCCTAGAGATAGCAGAGGTCCGGGGGCAGATGCACCATCTGGTAGGGATCTGCCAGGGCCTCCAGGCCCAGTTGGCCGCACAGCCGGCCCTGGCGGTTTCCCCTCCACCGGAGCAGCACGCGGAATCGTCCCATCGACGATCCCGCGCCCCTCCAGCGCCACAGGAACAGTAGGTAGAATTGCCCCAACGATCGCATCGGGCCCTGTCGGCACGTTGGACACCGGAGCGGCAGGACAACTCACCCCACCGCTCTGTGGTGGTTCCACCTCCCCCTCGTTCCATCGTGGGTACCAACTCCCATAGGTCCAGACGCGAGGGCTCCGTGCACTCTGACCAGGAATTGGCAAGACGCCTCTGTCGCATCGTTGATCTGGAACGCCGCGTGGACGTGATGGTCCAAAGGGCATAGGGCAAAACCGCGGTGGATGAGGACCTGGACTTTCGCTCCCCATTTACCGTGGAGATCCTAGAAGCCCGGGTCTCACCGAAGCTACCACTGCCTACCATCGCTCCCTACGACGGCACTTCCGATCCCGTTGATCACATCCACGGATTTGAGTCACACATGGTGTTCCACAGAGCATCAAATGCGGCCAAATGCCGAGCCTTTCTGGCCACCTTGAAGGAGACCGCTCGAGCATGATTCGAAGCCCTCCCAGCTGGCTCCATCTCCTCCTTCCACCAGTTGAATAAGTCCTTCTGGGACAACTTTCTGAGTGGAAAGTCACAGCCACGCACCGCGGCCTCCCTTCTGTCTGTTCAGCAGAAGAAGGGCGAAGCGCTCTGGGACTATGTCAAAAGGTTCCGAGCAGAAGCACTGTGCATCCCACGCCTCGACGTCCCCTTAGCCACCAGTGCCCTCATCCAGGGTACTTGTGATGGCTTCCTCCAAAGGACGTTGGGGGTCCAGCAGCCCTCCACCCTCGCTGAGCTCCTCTCCACCACCCAACGACACGCTGCGTGTAAGGAGAGCCTGGCAGCCGGCCGAGCAGAGCAGGGCGAGCAATCGGACAAGAAGAGGCCTTCCGACAACGGTTCCGACCGTGATCGGAAGAAGGGCCGGTGCAACGGGGATTCACCGTGCTGACCACGCCCCTTCACAGAGTACACCCCGCTCACCGTGGCTCCCGAACAGATCCTGGCCAAAATCCAGGATGAGCAGTATGTTCGGTGGCCACTGAGGATGCGCTCTGACCCCCGCAGGCACAATCAAGATAAGTATTATTGCTTCCATCGCGACCACGGCCACGAAACCTTGAGTGCCGCCAGCTCAAGGACGAGATCAAGTCCCTGATCAAGCACAGTTACCTTAGACGGTACGTGCGCCATAATGAAGACCGCCCAAGACGCTGAGAACGGACCCCCAAGCAGCCCATCAACAACGAGCCCAATGGGCAGAAGATCAACGTGATCGCGGGAGGTTTTGGCGCAGGAGGAGAAAGCAACCAAAGCCGACGCGACTACGCACGGTGGGTGCACTTGGTGGACAGGCCCCCGGCGCCTCGCCCCACCCCTTATCCCCCCAGTCCTGCACGCGCACGGTCTGAAGAGGCTATAACCTTCTCAGATGAAGACCTTGTAGGAGTTTTGACTCCGCACACTGATGCGTTGGTCATTTCGGCCACCATCAATCATTGTACCGTGCGCCAGATTCTAGTGAATAATGGAAGTGCCCCGGATGTGTTGACTTATGATTGCTTCTTGCTTATGGGTTTGAAGACCGACCAGCTCACCCCAGTAGAATCACCTTTGTTCAGCTTCTCAGGGGTCTCGGTTCAGCCCATGGGTCGGGTGCGCCTCCCAATCTCCCTTGGGACGGCCCCAAAGAGCGTAACCAAGATGGTGGACTTCTTGGTTATCCGAAGCATGCCCGGATACAATGCCATCCTCAGCAGGGGCCTGATTGGTCGAATCAAGGCAGTACCTTCATCTCTCCATCAGAAGATGAAGTTCCCCACCCCTTCTGGCATCGGCGAGGTGCTCGGTAGTCAGCGCGAGTCGTGACGGTGCTATGTCCTCTCTCTGAGAGACAAACAGCCCCTCGCAGCTCCGGAAGTCATACCCCCTCCAACCGATCAACCTTCCACCAGCAGGGGAACTCCTGCTGAGGATCTGCTTCCTGTTCGGGTGAATGACGACCCCGAACACATCCTTTATATTGGCGCATTACTTCCAGAAGCCGAACAGCAACGCTATAAGGCTTTCTTGTTAGCCAATCTGGATGTGTTCACGTGGTCGGATGGCGAACTGCCCGACATTCCTTCGGAAGTGATGGTGCATCACCTTCGCTTGGACCCAAGGGTGCCCTCGGTCCAGCAAAGGCGGAGACCCGTCAATCGCGAACTGCAGACCGTGATCCAGGATCATGTCATCAAAAGCTGAACTGTTGGGCTCCTCCTGGAAGCTCAATGCTCAAGATGGATCTCCAACGTAGTCCTCGTATGCAAAGCCAATGGAAAATGGCGAGTGTGTGTGGATTACAAAGATCTCAACAAAACCACGCCCAAGGACAACTTCCCTTTGCCGCGCATCGACCAACTGGTGGACGTCACATCCGAACACGAGCTCCTCAGCTTCCTAGATGCTTATTCTGGTTACCACCAGATTAGCATGCATCCTCCGGACCAGGACGCCACCACGTTCGTCACCGACCTTGGCCTCTACTACTTCACAAGGATGACTTTTGGTCTGAAGAACGCAAGCGTGACGTACCAGTGGCTGGTCAATAAGATGTTCGAGCAATAAATTGGGTGTAATATGGAGGTCTACGTCGACGATATGCTGGTCAAGACGCTTCTGAACTCCGACCACATTACCGACCTCGAGGAAACCTTCGCAACTTTGCGAAGGTATAATATGAAACTTAACCCCTCGAAGTGCGTTCGGAGTACGCTCGGGTAGGTTCCTTGGTTTCCTCATCTCTAATAGAGGAATAGAGGCAACCTTGAGAAAATCCGAGCCATACTAGAGATGAGCAGTACCAAAACAGTGTGCGACGTCCAGCAGCTCAATGGACGCCTCGCCACGTTCAACCGTTTCATGTCCTGAGCAGCTGAAAGGAGTTTTAACTTCTTCAAATTGCTGCGAGTCCCCAAAGGCGTCTCACAGCAAGGGGGGCATGTACGGTGGGCCGAGGACTGCGAAGCAGCCTTCACCAAGCTGAAGGCATACCTGGCAGCCCCACCTATTCTCTCAAAACCTGTGCTCGGGGAGCCCTTGTTCATGTACCTTTCGGTAACCGAACACTCCATCAACGCAGTGTTAATTAAGGAAGAGGCAGTGGAGCAACATCCTGTCTACTACATCAGCAGGGTCCTTCAAGAAGCTGAAAGAAGGTATCGAGCAGAGAAACTCGCTCTGGCACTGGTAACAGCCGCACGGAAGCTCAGGACTTACTTTCAGGCCCATTCGATCACGATTCTCACCGACCAGCCGTTGAAGCTTATCCTTCAGTAACTGGAGGCTTCCGACAGGCTCATCAAATGGGCCATCGAGCTCGGAGAGTTCGACATCAGCTACAGTCCAAGGACGGCCATCAAGGCGTAGGCATTGGCGGACTTCGTGGCGGAATGCACCCTCTCGACCGAGCAGGATTTCCCATTGGCAGACGAGCCCCCATGGGAGCTCTATGTCGATGGATCTTCCTGTGTCACTGGAAGTGGAGCAGGCCTAGTGCTTACTTCCCCGGAAGGTCTGGAGTTTCAGTACGCCCTCAGGTTCCGCTTCACTGCCTCCAACAACATAGCTGAGTACGAAGCACTTCTGTCCAGAATTCGAATGGCTAGGCACCTTGGAGCACTCAGACTAGGGTCTTCAGTGATTCGCAGTTGGTCGCCATCTAGGTGAACGGACACTTTGAAGCAAGGGAGCCCCGCATGGCGCAGTACCTCCAGTAGGTCAAGAACTGAATAGAGAGACTCCTTTATTTCGAAGTTAGACATGTTCCACGGGAGCAAAATGTGCGGGCTGATGCACTTGCCAAGTTGGCATCTTCAGGCGACATCGCCCCCTCTCACTCTGTGTTCATAGAAGAGCTTGCTTCACCAAGCACCGAAGTAGATGTAGCAGCCATTGAGGCAAGCCCTCCGGCACCGAACTGGATGGACCCCCTCATGGCCTATCTGCTTCGCGGAGAGCTTCCGCCCGACCAAAGTGAGGCTCACAAGATCAGGCTACACTGCCAAAAGTTCACTCTCATTGAAGGCCATCTATACAGATGATCCCTCTCAAGACCTCTTCTGCGGTGCCTTAGCCCCATAGTGGCAGCACCGGCCATCGAAAAGGTCCATGAAGGCCTGTGTGGAAGCCACTTGGGGGGTAGAACATTGGCGCGTAGCATTCTCCGATCAGCATTCTGGTGGCCTTCTCTATAAAAGGACTGTATGTCCTACGCCAAGAAGTGTCTGGAGTGCCAGAAGTTCGAACAGCTCATCAAGCAACCGGCCGAGCAACTGCACACCCTATTCGAACCATGCCCTTTTGCCAGATGGGGAATTGACATCTTGGGTCCGTTCCCAGAGGCTCAAGGGAGGAAGAAATTCATGTTCGTCACCATCGACTACTTCACCAAGTGGATCGAGGCTGAACCTGTTGCTGCAATCACCGACTAGGCCGCATGGAAGTTCATATGGAAAAACATCCTCTGCCGATTTGGCATTCCAAAGGTGAACACTTCCGACAACAGAAAGCAGTTCGACAGCACATTCTTCAAGAGAAAATGCTCTAAGCTCGACATCTACAACCACTTCACTTTAGTAGCGCATCCTCAAGCAAACAGTCTGGTTGAAAACGCCAACCGAACACTGCTGCACGGGATACGCACAAGGGTTGAAACTGCAGGCGGTTCATGGATTGAAGAGCTCCCCAATGTGCTGTGGTGCCACCGAACAACTGCTCGAGTGGCCGCCGGAGAGACCCCCTTCCATTTGGCCTATGGCACAGAAGCTGTCATGCCCTTAGAAGTTGCTCTCCCCACCATTCTAACAACACACTTCGACGAAGCGGTTAATAACCGTGCGCTCAGGGAGAACCTAGACATGCTCGGAAAACGCCAAGGCGACGCCAGCATCAGGCTAGTCTCCTACCAATAGCGACGCGCAATACTACAACTCTCGAGTTCAGGAGTCCCGCTTCTTCGAAAGCGACCTTGTTCTACACCGTTGCTCGGCATCAGATCCCCGAAGAACAATCGGCAAACTCGCCCCGAAATGGGAAGGACCTTATCAGGTCGCCCAGGTTCTTGGAAAAGGCTCCTACAAGCTGACTACTCCTAGTGGCGAAGCCATACCAAGGACCTAGCACGTATCCAATTTAAAGGCTTATTATTTGTAAAAGCCTCTTGCATGGCATCCTACTTCTCTTCTTTCCGTTCTTTCTGTCTGCTAGAAAGGGTCTTCAGAACATCCCTAGTCGAGGCTTTTCAGCTCGAAAGGCTAGTGCGATACCTAAACCCTAAAGCCAAAAGTGTTCAGCGCGAACCCTTGGTCGAAACTTTTTTCAGTTCCAGAACGACCTGCGCGGTAACCACGAACCCTTTAAAAGACTGACGAATTTCGATTCGAACAGAACAAACGCAAAGGAAAGAAGATAGAAAAAGAAAGCCATTTGAGTACTCAAAAAGAGGAATCTATTCGTGTTCTTCTTACAAAAAATTAAGAAGGGGATACATTCACGGAGCCTGCTCAGACGGGCCGGTGCCATCGTCCCCAGGCATCATCCGCCCTATCTGGAAGTGCACGAAGCGCACTCCATCTAGGCGAGGGTCCTGAGTCCGTCGTCGACACTTGCGAAGGGCGGCCTCGAAGGCTTCACGAGCGTACTCGATCGAAGCTAGTCATTGTCCTCGGTCCTCTCCAGCTACAAGGCCCACCTTGTAACAACGCGTGCCATATTACTCCAAGTCTTCCTTGAAGCTCGGCCCCACCTTGTATTCGGTAACGCCCTGGGCCTTGGCCTCAGACAGGACGTTCGCGAGTGCCTCCTTCTCTGCCCGAGCAACGGCAAGGTTGAGCTCAGAAGTGCGAAGTGCATCTTGGAGGTTCTTCACCTCCCCCTTTGACTTGGCTTCCCGGGCTTAGTTTTACGCCTCGAGCTCCTTGCAGAAGGCAAATTCAGTTTCCCACATCTGCTTATGGTTCTGAGCACGCACGGCTAGCTGCTTCAGCATCTCCATCGACTTCAAAATGTTATCTGTTAGCGCCTCCACGTCGATGTCTTCTTCGTCGTCTTCCTCGGCCTGGTTCCTCGCCCCGTAGACCTCCTCTTAATGTTCGAGAGTGTCCTCCGGGCTCAACCCTTGGCACCGTGCCTGCACTTCTAGCTGGGACGTGGTGGGACAAGGGGGGAGGTCCCTGGACACGCCTCCTCGAAGGCACTCCAAGGTGGCCTCCATCACTGCCTCCAAAGGGCGCGCTGGGGACTTCGCCCCCAGCACTTGAGTCAGTGGCAGGCAGTCCTCCTCGAAATCGGTTCGGACCTCGGAAGCAGTGTTCTCCTCCTTGGCAGAAGCTCCTCCGCCGACGGTGGCAACGACGTCCTCGGTGGTGACCGTCTCCTAGCCTCTTCCTGGTACGGGAGACCTCCGAGGACCTCCCTCTTCGGTTTCGCCCACACGATCAGCCCTGGACGATGTCGCCACTGTCTGCGGCCAGTCCTCAGCCGCCACTTCGATGGTAGAAGGGACTAAGACCTCGGGCATCACAGCCGCTGAATCCCACGGTTGGCCCTCTGCTGCCACAGCAACCACGGGAGAAAGAGTTGCGCTCCCGGGCACCTCTTTGGTGCGTTTCGCCCCCACTCCCTCTCTGGAGGTGGACTCCTACGCGGTGACATCCTCACCCTCCGTGGCCACGCACACCACCTCCGCTGGGGTGTTGGACACTGTGTCTGCGACCCCCTCCGCAATCCGGTCCTCCAGTGCAGTTGCCAGCACCTGCTCCCTCTCGGAGTCTTTATCGGACTGGTCGCTGACTACGACCACCCCCAGCTCGGAGAACATCCCCTCCTTCGACAAGGGTCTTGTCTCCGCCGCGGTCTGCGGCCTCACTTGTTCGGATGCCTTTACCAGCTTCCGTTTTTTGCGCACTTGAAGCTGGGGGATCTCCTCTTCCTCTTCCTCATCTGCCCCCTCCTCAGCCGCTCGTTGAGTGGCTCATTTCGTCATCTTGGGGGCAGTCTCCTCCCGAAGGGGTGTCTTCAAGGATTTCTTCCCAGTGGCTCACCCTTTGTCTGGGAGACTCGCTCCGGGAATGGTCGGACGAGGAAGAGTTGGGGGATCCTTCCCCGTAGTCGCCACGTACACCATTACAGCAATCTGCTTAGTATAAAGGGCCATCTCCTCTGTATCTCGACCAGCAGCTAGCTCTTCAACACCTGCGCAAAAAGAAAGAGTGAGGAGAAGGGCTCCACTGCCAATAAAAAAAAATCTCTGAGGACAGGGATTTAACTTACTCTATGCACGGCTGAGCCCATGCTGAACCAGTTGGGCCTCTGTCAGATACTCCTCCGCCTTGTCCACATAGATGTTACTGAGGCGGTCGGAGATTTTGGCCGCATCCCAGATCAGCAGAGGGACCATCTCCTTGTTGCGCGGATCAGAAATCCGAGTGGGGAACCCCCACTTCGATGCCCCCTCGTTACAGGTGATGAAGAACACCCGGTGCATCCATCCCTTGTTGTTAGAGTACTTTGGCGAGAAGTGGATTCGCATTTTGTTCGGCCGGTGATTGGTGTAGAAAATGCTAATACCAATCATCGGGGACGCCACGAGGCTGAAATGCCCTCGAAAGAGGTCCGTCATCGGCTCACTCTCTCGCGTCTTGCAGGAGATACAGAAGACGCAGATGGTGCGCCATGAGTTCGGCGACAGCTGAATGGGGGCGATCCCCCATGCGTTGAGGATGTCCCTGGCAATTGCCGACAGCGGCAGCCGGAGCTCTGCTTCCAGCAAGTCCTGGGACATGGCGATGCACCCAGGCTTCTGCATCATGTATGAATCCTCCTCCACGGCGAGGACGATGTCATACTCCGCTCCGATCCGGTACCATTCACGGAGGCCATCGAAGTATTTGTACCTCATTCGCTATGGTGCCGTCGGCAGCGTCCCGCTCACTCCAGCAGCGGCCGCGGCCTTTCCCTTCTGGGACATCTCCGAGAGAAGCAGAGGAAGTAGCGGAGGAGGAAAGAGACTGGGATCGCAAGGAAGAAGATGAAGACCCTGGAGACGAAAGCGGAAGAAAGAAAAAGCTTTCGAAGGCGTAAGTCCCGCCTTCATTCCCTCCACTTCCTTATAAGGAGGAAGGGCGCGGAATTCGAAAAGTAGAAATGAAGCTTCGCCCGCTCCAACGGCACGTTCAAAGCTACTGTGAGGTGTTCTCCATTTGGCACGTCACCTCTGCCATCATGAGATTTTTCTGTCCCCGAGGAGAGATTTCAAATGGCGTCGCCCTGGCACCATCGCGCCACCAAGGTCGATGTCGCTTTTAATGCACGAGTGACGTCCGAGCAGACCTCCGCTCTCAAGTGTCGCAGTACCCGCGCCAGCCTGAGAGCATAGGGGGCAAGTGTTGAGGCTATTTCTAGCCTCCTAGACCTATGGGCCCATACAAGCCTAGTACGGCTCATATTGACCCAACGAGGCTCCGACTGCCATGCCACATGTCTTCGGATCCAGCTCAAGCCCTTCCAAACACCTTCTGGCAGCCAAAGCACTCAAGGGTCTTCGTGGGAGATCTTCGGATAGCTCCCAGCCTGTTCGGTCCAGACATGGCCTACCGAACAGGCCCTACTCGAAGCACGTTGCTGCTCCCTTGGCACAAGTTGCGCCTCTGGGTACCGAGCATGCAGCATAGCTGCCGAACAGGCCACCTGTTCGGCACCTCCCGACCAGGGAGAACAGGGAAGCTCCTCGCCTCCCAGTAACGGTTATTACTGCAGCGCTGCGCACGCCCCACGTTCAAGGGAGCATTAACTACAAGGGCCCCCAACAGGCGCCTCAACGTGTAACCTCCCCGCTAAGGGCGCCAACCGGCGCGTCCTTTCAGGCATCATCAAACGACAAGCACACCCAACTGTTTTGGAACCTTCGCCTATAAAAGGCACAGGTATACCCCATGCAAAGGTAACGCAACTCTGGCCATACACTTACCTCCACGCGAGGCACACACCAGCGAACCCTTCTTCTTCAAGCCTTTCTACAGTCATATGACTTAGGCATCGGAGGGTTTCCCCCGGTTCTTCAACCGGGCCCCCCTGATCCCGTTCTGGTCTTGCAAGCTACCGTCCGCACCGGTGACCATCTTCCTTCATCTCTTAGTGGAGGCCCGTTTGGCTCCAGCCCAAACAAGAAAACACCACCGTAGGTTTGTTTCTATGAATAATAAAAATTGTCTTTATGAAATCTTATGTTTGGATAAGATATGTTATGAACTGGATAAGATTATGCACCATGAGATCTTGTATGTAAACGTAAGAGTTATGGGCAACGCCACCTTAGGAGAGATGAGCTTCTCTACAAGCATTCATGGAGAAGTTAAAACTTGTTGGGTATGTAAGAAAATCCTAAAGTTGGGTGATCAAAAACCTAATGGAAAGTGGATCAATGTTTCCCAACACTACATAGACGAACGAGGCCTTTGCACTATGGTACCTAGGTGCAAGGTAACCATTATGAATCTAATAAGGCTCCTCATGTCGTGATTGAATATATGTCTAATTAAGTTTATTTGTTTAAAGCATCAAAGATACCATGGTGGCACATATGTATAAGATTATGTTCTTACATGTGTTTCTTTTATAAATCTGATTTTTATGATGTTTGGTCTTTCACTGAGAATATCAATTATATTCGAGTTTTTATTGTGACAAAGTACCACATAGAGGACTTAATCGATTCTATCTCTTTATAATCGATACTAGTAGGTATTATAATCGATACTAGTAGCTAGCATAATTGATTATGGAAGCCCCAATAATCGATTATGTTTCTTGATAATCGATACCAGTAAGAACTATAATTGACACCAGTATAGGTACCATAATCAATTGTGTACTGAGGCAAGTTGTTTCCTACGCCTTAGGCACTTAATCAAGTAGTTGCTTCTTATTGAATCCCAATAATCAACTATGTACCATAGTATAGTAGTATTTGGCTAAGTACTGAATCCTAATAATTGATTATGTACTGTAAATATTGTTTTGGCTAAGTTGATATTCTTGTTAATCAATATGCATTTTATGGTAGTAATATCATGGTTTTACTATAATCAAGTATGCATGTTAAGTTATACAGTACTTGAAGACTATGTAATGGAAACCCCCAATGTCAAAGAACACAATGGGTTCTTTGAGACATCTGTTTGAAGAGAGGGGGGGATCCCCACTCGCTCGACCTAGCCCACCCTCCTCACATAAGAATGCCACATGCTAGAGTTGTCACCCCTAGAGGCCAGCCCACTAGAGATCATCATGTTGTCCTCCCCCCTTAGCTTTTTGTCTATGGGTGGGGGTGTGTTGGTCTTCTATGACTGTCACTCCATCTCCATATGTAGCGACCTAGGATCCACAACCTATTAGGGATCTGAATTCCATTCTATCATGACCAAGTCCAAAGACGCAAAGAGGTAATATTAATCTACAGAAGTGAACAAGCAACTAAGACAACTTTAATGGAAATGAAAATACATTATTTACATGGTACAATGTCCCAATTGATAACACAAGTACAGAAATAAAGTACATCTTCTTAAGGGACACACCCTAAGGCAGTATAGAAACTAACTGCTAGTGCCTAAAATGACGCCTCTGTGCTCAACAACCCAATCCAAGCTTTGCATTGTGCTCACGATCCCTTACCTGCAACAGTAGGAATTGAACCTCACAAAGTTATAAGCTTAGGAGGGATCCTCCAATCCACCACTCAGCCAAAATTTGTGGATGGAGAAACAATATGTTGAAAGTAATAGTAGAAACAGTGAATTAATAAAAGGATCTTTGCTAACAATATAGAACAAGTAGCGATCCCGGGCAAATATCAAGAGGACATCTCACAGACACACACCGGAAATTAGATGACTCAGTACTACACACTTGGACCGGCTAGTCAACCCATAGTAGTCAACTTCTGGTCCAACCAAAAAAACTACTAGCTATAGTGACAGAAAACACAACCACTAATCTCACAGTCAAGATGCCCACTAATGTCTCACCTCCTAACTGCCACTGCACGCATGTCTACCTCCCACTCTCAGAGTGAGTCATGTGAGGACACTAACACCACATCGATAAAACCACGGCTTGTCCCAGCCACTGTCCCATGTTTGTCTATCCCTACTCAGTTCCAGAATCTCATAGAGTGAGGCTTGTGACAAAAATGGGCCTAGTTGAGGATCGTGCCCATAAAACTCTCCATACAGTGTCCTCTCCCCTAACCATAAGTTCACTCAAGCGATGAACATGGAACACTTCCCCTAGTCATTTTTCCCTAGCCTAGACGTGAGCTCAATGACAAAGGGGGTAGAAAAATGGCTCTAAACTCTGATCATGCCTTGGGCATAAGAACCTAAACCCTAAACCTTTCACTTGGTCATGATGTGCCACCCAACTAATAGAGTGTCATGTTAGGGATGTAGCACCCATAGCCGCTAGGCTCAAGGTGCACAGAACATTGCCGTAAACTACCATGGAACACTGGCTGAGAACATGTCAGGGACAGCCAACACGTTCACACCAAAATGCATCATTCCCAACTGATGCCTTTAGAATGCATTAATGTCATATGAAGTGTTCATACTTAGTCACCAGAAACCATAGATAACTCCTCCATCCAATAGTCTCGGGGAAACAAAAGGCTAAGACTATTGGCTAAATTGCAAAGAATGCATCAAGACTCAATGATGCCATCAGACTCATCATGGGAAGAACTTTAGAAAGAAGCATTATAAAATGTCACCATGGCCACAAACTTGTCAAGGAGTCCTCACTGAATGAAGTCCTCAATTGCATCCTTGAGTTGGATGCATTGCTCTGTGTCGTGGCCATGGTCCCAATGGAAATAATAGAACTTCTTCATGTTCTCCCTTAGGGAGTTGTCTCTCATCTTCACTAGCCACTGGAGGAAGGGCTCATCACGGATCTTCATGAGGATCTACTCTAGGGGAGAAGTCAGGCGGTGTAATGCTTGTAGGCTAGGCCTCCCCTATCACAGTCGCGACACTCCCTCTTAACATGGTCGTGTCTCAGAAACTCAACGATGCACTTCCTCTCTATAGGGTTGCTCCCTAATACCTAATCGCTCCCTAATACCTAATCGAGGGCGGCCTTCTCATAGTTGGCATGTTTTTGATCCAGCACCAAGATCTCAGGGAGAGTTGAAGGTGCCTAAACCTTAGAGTCAACAAGAGAATGGTGTCCTCAGTGCCTTGCGCCAATGAGGTCATGGCAATGACGACATTGAGGTGAGGATGCAGAGTGCTTCCTTGTAGGAGTAGGCGACAAAGTCCTAGAGAGGCTTGTCATGGCCTTGTTAGAGGGAAAGGAAGTTAACAATAGTTTTGGCCTCCTTCTTACTGCTGAAGAAGTTCTCTTTAAACATCATCTTCATCTACTTAAAGGAGGAGATGGAGCCAGTGTGGAGGGACTCCAACCACGTGTGCATGTTCTCTCATAGGGTGGTGGTAAATGTTGTCTCCATGTGTATTATGGTAATTTTATGATAACAAACATTGAAGTGAGTGAGGTTTGTGCTTGTTACTTAAAGAATGCATGTTTTGATCTTGAATCTCTTGACTTGTGGAAAAGTACTCAAAATGGCTGTGAGTGGATATAATGATATCTCTGTACTAATCAAGTTTTCAGGAAGCTTTTGGAAGGACCACAATGTGTTCAAGGCCATAAGGTAAGTGAGACTTTTAATGGAATTGGACTTAGACTGATTTGGTCTCATGTTTTGAATTGCAAGAAAAAATCGATCAACCAATTTTGTCTGTTTACTCGACCAATTCCTCCAGTGGGTACCTCTAGACTCATAGTAGGACAGAGCCCAAAATCAGACGATTGATTTCTTTTGATTGGTCGACTGATTTATCCAGTGGGTACCTTCAGACACAGTAGAATAGAGTCCAAAATTAGACGACTGATTTCTTCTGATTGGCCAACTGATTTATCTAGTGGATACCCCCAGGCGTGTAGTGAGACAAAGTCCAAAATCTGATGGCCGATTTCTCATGATCGGACGACCGATTTCTGTCATGGTGGCATCCAGAAAAAGGAGACTATTAGGTCTTCAAGAAAATGGTCGGCCGACTTGGGGTTTTCAGTTGACTGATTTCGGACGGGCAGTTACCATATTTGGATGGACTCTTTCCATGGCTTGTCAATGGTAGGACTTAGGGGATCGATGTGTGGTCAATATTGATCCTCCTACACCCTATTATATAAGCCATATGATGAAACACATCTCAAGTAGCTCGGCTCACTTTTTCGAGGATGGCTAGGGCGATTTTGGGCGTGTACCTCTGAGAGAATGCACGGACTGTTGCTACACCTCGACCAAGCATGGAAGATAGTGTTGAAGACTATCTGGAGACTTCATATCGTGTTGTGACATCATCTTCACTCCATGATGGGGTTGAATTCATTATGCCATCCCCATCGGCTTCATTGACATCATCTTCGCTCCAGGAAGCATGGAAGAAAATGTTAGGGATCCATTTTTGAACTATCTCTTTCTACTTTCTTTCCTCTATCTGGGCTTCATTGTATTTAGACTGATCTTAATGATCCAATGTGTGTGTGTGGCCTAACGCATTTCTCGAGCCAAGAGCTGTGTAGCTGGGGGGTTGGGTTTTACTATACCCGTGGCCAAAAATCAGTAGTGGTTTCCACTCCACGAAAGTGGGGGTGGGCATATGTAGGCACACACATCGTATGACTAAACCGCCTAAATCTGTGTGTCGTGTGCATGTGTTCTCTTTCTCTTCTGGTTCTAGTTGTCACTCACACAACTAATATTTAGGGAGTTTGATACTTGTGCAAATTTAGTTTTTGTGAGTATGCACTGGTCCAAAAAAAGTAGTCATCCAATTCACCCCTCTCCTCTTGGGTGACCATCATACTCATTTATATCAGTGAAGGTCAAGCACTTCACTGCATGTGAGGCCATATGGAAGATTAGGGCTGTAAATGAGCCAACTAAGCCTAGTAACACTCTACTCAGACTTGGCTCAAACATTTTTTGGCAAGTTCAATTCAGCTCGATACTCATTGAGTATTTACTATCTTGTCTAAGCTTAGCTTGCTAATTATTTATGATGTTTGAGCTCGACTCGTTAAGCAATTTGTTTATTTAAACGAGCTCAAATTCGAGCTCGATTTCAAGCTCAAGATCCTAGAAAAGATGCATTGGATGAAGGGTTGGGGAGTCTATTTATAAACGTTAAGTCCACTACACAAAGTCTTGTATCTAATTGGGGACTACGGCCTATGGGATACACACTGTGGGATGGGCGGCGGGTGTAGGGGGTGGGGTGGGGTGGGTTGTGGGTGCAAGGGGTGGGGTGATTGGAGGACGCCACCGTAGGCATTGCAAATGGTGTTCGACACCATCGAGGAGGGTCGTTGCGACCTGCACCACTGTCGGCGGTTCCGCATCATCAAGGAGGGCCGCTACAACTCTGCACTACGGCCGCCACTGTTGCCATTGGGAGCTCCATCCGAAATCGATGGAGGGTCCGTGGTTGTCGTCAGAGACTCCGGTGGCCGACGAAGGCACCCCTTGGCTACTCCGGGTTGGGTCGACCGTGCACCTGCACAAGGTCGTCGGGATGAAGAAGATGACCCTTGCACCCTGCGGTGCCTTGGGACCTTGACAAACCTAATTTTATGTATATACCCTTTTTCTCATGATGTGATTAAAATCAGATTTTGTGTATGTATCTTATTTGTATGATTTGTGTATATATCCCTGGCATTTAGTCTTTTACATTTAAGTCATTATAAACATTTCATACTTCAATCATAATCTCCAAGATCTCCCGAGTGAAGGGGGCCTAGAAGCCGACATTCTCTTCCACCAAACCTTTTGTTCAGGTCGCTTGGATGATGTTATGCAAATAGCTAGCCTTCCCTTCCAGCTCACGGTCGAAGTGTTGCCTCACCAGAGTTGCATTGCTATTCCTGGGGACTCCCCAAGCATGAGGCATATGCAGCGAAGGCTATTGACGGGGTCCGTTTGTGGCTCACGCTTAGTCATAAATTTATCCCATCATGTGCGGCTTGTCAGTCGAGGAGGCCTTGATATACCTCCGCAAGCATCTAAAGCTACTCATTCATTACAGCCAGCTCCTCCACTATGCCAACCATGGGGCACTATTGTTGGGGTCCCTAGGATCATCAATCGTCACTTCCCCATTGCAAGATGAGGCTCGAGAGCCAAATCCACTCCCTCGACGACTGACCACGTTCCAAATAGTTCCCGCAAGGTGCCATAACTTCTTGTTGTGTTCCCACAAATGGTGCATGAAGTCTAGAGGTTGAAAAGTGCTCACTTATCTTTTGCTATCCAATCTCCAAGGGCTTCCAAATTTGTTGATGATGTGAACACTGTCAGCACATACAAACAATAAAGAACAATGAAGTGGTCCCAAGACAGATCCTAGGGGAGAACATTCCAACGCTCAAGTCAGGAATAGAGGAGACAAGGGTAGAGGAACAAAGGATGTGGGCTTTAAGTTGCTCCCGTATGCAGGTGTGAGAGTCCAAAGCTCGCGTACCTCCATTGTCCGTCATTGATCCTCTTTTAAGCGTGTGTATGGGCCATGCTAGCTGGCTATCTGGAGTAGTTGGAGGTGTGTGCAAGGTCAAAGTGGCCTCAAGTGATGGTCAGTATATTGTCTGTCACAGCCACTAGACGTGAGAGAAGCCTTGTCGCCATTGTCAAACTCCGGGAGTAAGGAGGCATGTCAGGCAGGTGGAGCTGCCTTGTCTTAGCGCAGTAGGGGTGTATCAATTAGTCAGCAATGTCTTACCCTAGATTACTAGGGTGTGCTTGACTATTGGCATGGCCGTGCTCGTAGTGTTGTTGGGCGAGCCTTATCGCGACTTAAGAGGCCGAGGACTCGACTTTGACAATTGAGAGGTTGTTCGAAGACAACAGACCCAGATGGGTTGCACAGATCGGGCTCTACTGGAGGGGACCCATGTCTTTCCTTCTTCATAGGCCCATTGCCAGGGAGCAGGATGATGGCCGGTTGTAGCCTCCATTCTCTTGTCTTGATGAGCCTAGTGAATGAGTTTTAATGGGCCAAGTCAGCTCTACCCCTCCACAAGATTCATATGGATATGACCACAATTTCTCTATCATCACCATTTCAACACATCAGTCCTTGCCATGAGTCATCGTTGCTGTTTGCCGTCATCTATACTACATCATTTTATACCATGCAATAGGATGAGGAGTTGGGCAATTCACCTCAACTTCATTGTCCAGGAGTATTTATCTGAAACCATTATGGTGAGAAGGTAGAGAAGTTAGTCTTACGGATCAAGCGTTCTCATTGTTCACGGGTTAAAACAATCATAATGAGAAGGTAGGTAGAGATATTAGTGCTTGGATGTATGGATCAAACATTGCCATTGTTCACGGGTTAAAACAATCATATATGGCATGCTAGAGTTTGTCGCGACCATTTAGATTGAACATTGTAATCAAATGAATATATTGTGTGTATCATAATAATGCAAGATTATTAAAATTCGTTAATATATAAAGTTTAGAAAATATGAGTTTTACTTGCAAAAATACACTCCTTGTAGAATTACTCATTTTATTATAGGTTTATTTGCAGTGTTACTCATTTTATTTTCTAATAAACTCGGTGCGTTACAAAATTTGCACGAAAACTCAATGTTGCTACCAACTGTTGGCATGCCATGAAAATCTCTTCTGGACATTCCCACTAGTCTCGTCACTGTGATAACCATATCTGCAAAAGCGAAATAAATCAAAGCAAGACAGATAACCCAAGTTACAAAACAATTATGTTTTAGATTGATGTCAATGTTGCATGGTGCTTTAAGATATGGAACAAATAACTTGAAGAAAACAAAATGGCAATCGACGAAGAGAACGATCAAATAGCGTCCACAAGGAAACGTAATTACAGTGATCCCATCAAAATTAAATATGTCAAACCTATATGTGTAAACATGTTCACAAAGACAAATAATAGAAATGCTTTGCAACTTTAGTCACATTCCTGTTGTTTGTTTCATGTTGCCCAGGTTTGAGTAACTCCTTGAGATCAGTAGCATTACAGACAATCACACAACACACCTCCTGTCCTTCAGAATAGCAGCACTGGCATGAGAACGGATAGCAAGCTGGATGCGTTGTATTAATTTAAGTGACAAAAACAGAACCAGGTTACCAGGAATCTAAGGAAGGAAATTTTTGTGTGCAAAAACAAAAGATTAAACAGTCAATTTAAAACACAAGAAGTAACCGAACTGTTGCTTAATGTACCCAAACTTGGCAGTAAAAGTTTAAAAAGAAAGAATAGAACATGTCTTCCACGCAATGTTGACGGTCTCAGATGGGCTCTTCTCCCACATAAATGGGAAGAATATATCCAAAGGAGGTGCACGTCATAATGAGGCGACTGCATGCCACATGAAACAGGCAAAAGCTGAAATGAATGAACAGATGCTCTCAGAGCCCCCTAGTGCTGTCAGTAGACTATACACCAATTGCTCACTCCCTATTAAAAGGAAAGCACAGAGAACACAAGGATGGCTGGTGAGTCTCCTTTTACTTTCTCCGTATAACTGCATCATAAGATGGAGCAGCTACTGCTCTTCTGTGACTTTCTCTTCTTCTTTTTCTTTTGCTTGGGGGGCTGCAGCACCACCTTAATGGCTGCATCAAACACTGCCTTCACATTCTGCACATCACAGAAAATTAAGTAAGAATATGCAGAAAAGAGAAGAACCAGATCCAGGAAAACTGGTACAAGAGGAAAAAAAGAGAATATACTTGCTGTGTTTTGAACTGCATTCAACGTACGCAGGGGCTCCTATCATCTTCCGAAGCTCTTCCCCCTTGAGATGCAAAATTAAAAAGGAAAAGAACTTCAAAACACCGATATCGAGATAGCACTAAACAGCATGGTAATTCATCTTGATCAAAAGCATAAGATCAGATAGAAATCTTCAGCGAGAAAAAAGGAAGCTGATAAAGTCTTAACCTGTGCGGTTGAGATGGGCATGGCACCAGGGTGGTCTAGGAAAAATTGCTTATCATCTCGAAGATCTGCAACCAAAATCATAGCAGTATATTATACGGGACTTCCATAGAAGTGCAGAAAAAATGAAACAAGAAAGACTGGACAATCAAAGGGCTTCAAACAGCTAATGAAGTTACTTGCATATTCTAAAAATTGGAATTGCAGTTCAATCGACAAACAGGCAACGTCTCTTCAGTAGACGAACATACATACTACATCAGAAATGATAAATATTTGCAAAATAATGAGATAACAGCAATAAAAATCTCAATGAAAAACCAAAACAGTTGGACACAATTAATAGTAATTTCAACATAAACAAAATCCATATATCAAAACAAGAAAAATGAGATCTGTGAAATGTTTGTATTAAAACTAGGTAAATTCTTGAACAAATCATCAATCAGAGATACATCCATGGTATGCAATCTCGCGAGATCTCGCGAGAATATCGGTCTCGGCCCCTTCCCGAGAAACGAGAAGGCCAAGATGAGTCAGGTAGGGTTGTGAGGATCTCTTCAGGCAGGGTTGTCAGGATCCCCTTATTTACCTGAATATCATTTAAGTAAATGTTATTACTTAAGATATTACATGTAAATAAGGAAGTACCCCCCATTTGAATCCAATAAAAATATCAAAAAAATCATATCTCTTACCAATAAAAAGTCAACTCTCTCATCGAAGAAGAAAATCGTGATTTTGGTGATTTTAGCGAAATGCTAACTTTCTAATCTCTCATAATTTAGCCTATCTAAAAATTTGATAATTCAAATAAACCACATGGAATACTAAAAATTCAAAGTCCGTTAAAAAAAATCAAACGTGCATGTGACTTCTCCAAGGGAGCCACTCTCCTACTGACAGCACTTAGTCTGTTTGAGACATCTTAAGATTTGGTCAAACATAAACTATCATCACCCAAACTCATGAGAATTCACTTCCTAGTTTCTTTATTTATTTACATGTGTTATATTAAATATATATATAATAATCCTATGCGAATCGGATCGATTCCATACGAATCGGATAGAATCAAGGCGAACCCGATTCGGTCCAAATCGCCATCCACAGTTGAGACTTTGGAATGTATGCAATTATCTATGTTCCTTAAAGAATTATCTATGTGAACCTATGTGATCCACACTTTTATGTTATCCTGATCTCCCGAGATCTTACCGAGATCTCTCCGAGATCTCTTCGAGATCTCTTCTCTTTGACCCTCCCGAGACGACGCCGAGATCCGCTATGGCAAACCTTGGATACATCTCTTCACTTTCAAAAAATCAGAGATACATCTCTTGCATGTGCACAGAAGCTAGGCTAGAAGTGCAGCAGTAGACTAAAAGGAGCCCAATGTCATATTGGTATCAAAGAGTAAAACTTCAAGGTATATGGGAGCAAAGTGACAAACCAAGAAATACATGGCCCATATCTTATGATATCACTGAAACAGATCACACATTCATAATCATCTGTCTAAGAAAACTCAGAGGGATTATGATCAATTTATATTTAAGTTCTACACAAACCAGATCATACTACATCAATGACATATATTCATAAAAATGAAACAAAAGAAGCTTCCCAAAGTTCAATGCAACTGAAGTAATCACTGTAATAATGACATCATCCCAAAAGAAATCTAGGGAAACAAAAGAAACAGGTTTATCCCAATATTTTATACAGTTGAATGGATTTTATTTTCTCCATGCCTCGTTTTGGGGGTTGGTTCAGAACAACATGAGGAATTCATCAAATGTAGCACCTAGGCGACGCCTTTGGGGCACCTAGGCGGAAAGGTGCCCGGACAAGGGCTGGAAGACAGTCCACCTTTGGGGCACCCAAAAAGGCAACCCAGGTGAGCGCCAAGGCTGGCACCTTAGTGTGCCTGGGTGTCGTGAGAGATCCAACTGTCATTAAAAAAGGAAAAAAGGGCTGCCTACCCTAAACCCCAAGTCCCAATCCCGCTTCTCCTTATGTATATGTTCACCAAAGCCATTAGTCTCATGCCCCCATCTAAGGTTCTCCACCCCCCAATCTCCCATCTAGGTTAGAATTAAAATTCCTTCCTGCGGGCTCCACCCCTTTGGTTTTTTTTTTTTTTTTTTTTTTTGGGGGGGGGGGGGGGGGGGGGAGGGGATGCCCCCTTCACCCGCACCCTTGCGACCTGACCACTCAAATCGATCAGTGCAACCTCATAGCATAGGTTGATCCGTGTGTTCAAACATGCACATTGGAGAGAGGCTCCACATTCTAACATTGTTAACAAACGTTAGACTGTGAACTATGTCCCAATCATTAGACTATGATTGTTCACAATCTAATGACCATAATTGTTACAATGCTCACAATCTAATGTAATTACGATGAAGCATCCACAAATAAAAAGTCATAATCGTTCAAGAACCATCTATTTTTATGCTTTTAATACTTTTCATAGTGAATATTATGTTATAGTTTTAATATAATGTCATTTTATTGCATTTTCATGAACATTGATTCATTATATATCTGTAGATACATAAATTTTATATGCGAGGATATACCATATATTGGGTGCCACCTTGGACCTGGGCGCCTAAGCACTTCAGGGACCAAGGAGCCCAAAAACACCCTGGGGGGCCTTGGCGCCTTGACAACTGTGAAGGTTATTAATCCTCATCGACAAAAGCAGGGGGATTCTACAAATAGATACATGAAATAGAAAATAAACTCTGAAATAAAGGAAAGTACTTAATTACCTGAACTTGGCCAACTAAAGAGAAGTAAAAAGTATCTACTTTTGATTAATTTAACCAATATGTAACAAATTATTCTAAAAGTAACAGTATCACTTGCATTTGAGATTCAACAGGATCAAAGAGGTCACTTAGTGCAAACAATGTGGTTCACACTGATACTACATTTGTTCAATCAGAGAAAGAAAAGGCATGCAAGCTAGTGTAGAGGAATCTAGATGAAGTGCTTCCCAAACCTACAAAAGACCCTGATGCGGGACAGAGTGGGGGACAACGGAAAAAAAAAGGTGAGGATAGCCAGAGTCTCACCGGAGAGCGAAAAAAGGTGGGGGTGTAGGCTTCGCGCCCTCCCCTTCACAGGGACCACCTTGGGGTGGAGCTTCTTCTCAAAGCTCCTTCTTCTCCATCGCAGAGAACAAAGTGACAAACTTTTCTTTTCTTAATTCATCAGTAATCAACTATCTCAAAATAGAGCAATACATGTGTTTATATAGGTTTGAGCTATTCCCAATCCTAATGGACTTCAAATTAAAGATAGACTTCTATCCCTAATAAGACTTATCATATTAGAAACTTAAAGAAAGAAAAATATAGAATCCTACCCAAATAAGACTAGACTCAAATAAAGAAATAAAAATTACACAATAAAAAGCTAATTGGACTCTAACATGACCCTTTTGGACGATTTTACCCTTAGACTTAAAAATAATGCAAAAATTGCACCAAAATTACAGGAAAAAAAAAACTCCAAATGGGCCAAACCAATTATGTAGCTTCTCGCTCCCCATCATTCTCCCCTGGTTCGAGAAAACTCGTCATCGAGTTTTGAGTGTCGTAATATCCATACAAGAGGCAGGGGAATAACAAAGTCATGCACTAGTAAAGTTGCCATAGGGATATCCAAACCAATATGCCTTCTAAAAAGTTACAGTCTGCATAGAATGTGTGCGTCAAGATCGCACCATATCATATCATAGTTGCACTAATCTCTAGTAAAATCTTGCGGATCACTGGTAGCTGTCAATGATGGGCTTATCTCAAATACATCATCACATATCAAATGAAGTCCAGACTCGACAAACAACTCTTGATCCCAAGCATCAACAAGAACAGTCTTCAAACATACACGATCAGTCATAGTCACCAACTCCAATGACTTTTCATCAATCACAGTCTTCTCTGGAAGCACTGGCTTGGCAGCAGAAGAAATACTTGGGAAAACAAAATTTACCTCTTAAATGCGGTGGCTGGATAATGCACTGGTTTGAGTCGAAAGCAACATGTCGCTCTTCCAACCACTCTTTTCCCAAGATAATGTAGGATCTCGAGGGATCAATAGTGCACCATGCTCCATCAAAATAATTAACTAATTTCTTTTGAATTTTACCTAAAAATTGTACGTGAAACTCTACAAAAACCTGATCACCATCAACAATAATCTCACCAGTTTGCAATAAAATATCAACAATAGCCTGGGATTATAATTGTTCTGATTCTCCTCATCAAGTATTATTTTTGTCAGCTTCTCATTTGGTAGAAGGACAAGGAAGCTAAAATTCATGTGGCACATGTGTAAGAGATTACCCAAATTAATGTGAAGCTGGATGGATTACCGCAGGGCGTGGGCCACTGATTGATTGGAATTCGTCGAGACGATCACAACGGCGCAAACGGCAAGTGAATCGGAGCACGAATGAACCCCCTACACTGGCGGTGCAATAACAGTCTTAGTGCACCGCTCGATTACTGTAGCGGGCCGGTGCTGGCCAAAACCGAGTCAAACCAAATTTGTTGACAGCCTTAAAGGGGTCGGGCCCTTCCTCTTCCTCGTTCCACCTCTTTCCTCCTAATCCTCGCACAAGGAGAGCAACATAGGAGAAGAAGGTGACGGTAGGGCCAGGGCGAACGGCGGAGCTAGCGACGGCGGACGGCAGCTACGACGACGGCGGACGACCGCTCCGGCGACGACGGCAGCTCCGGCGAAGGACAGCCCCAACAAGTGGCCCGCGTGGAGCGAGGCGAAGGCGATGGTGGCAGCCACGAGACCACGCAGGGCAGGTGGGTTGGGTGCTGCGACTGAGGCGACAACGGCGGTGGCGGCGACCACGGCTCCTCCCTCCTCTCCTTCCTCTGCTTCTGTCGGTGCCAAGAGAGAGAGTTGGGAGATGAAAGAGGGTCAAACGAGAAGAGGGAGGGGGTGGGGTCGCGGGGCTCTGCGGAGGCTCTACGCAGGAAGGGAGGGGGGGGCTCTGCGCAGGAGGAAAGGGTGGAGTTGTGAGGTCGCAGATAATCGACACGGCTCCGTTGAGTTAGGAGGGGGGGTGCAAACTGAAGTCGTCCCAGGACAGGCGATGGCGTGTGCGAACGCGAGCAGGAGAAGGAAGAAGGCGGTTGGATCTCGGCTGGTAACGAAACCTACTCTGATACCAAAATTGATGTGGGACAGAGTAGGGGACAACGGAAGAAAAGGGGAGGATAGCCGGAGTCTCACCGGAGAGCGGATAAAAGGTGGGGGTGTAGGCTTCGCACCCTCCCCTTCACAAGGACCACCTTGGGGCATGGATGGCAAAATCGCGCGAGTCGGGTCGGGGTCGGGCGGGTCGGGGTCGGGTCGGCGCCCGGCGACCCGAGTTGGCGCGGGAAGTGGCCGGGATCCGCGGATTCCCGGTAGTCGGGCCGGATCCGCCGGGGTCGGGCGACTCCGCGACCCGACTACCCCGACCCGCCCGACCCCGCGGATCCCCCTTTAAGGAGGGATCCCGTCCCGGGACTGCGCAGTCTGTCTGCGCAGTCCGAGCACCTCCCTTCCCAGCCCCTTCCCAGCCCCCTGCCCCCCCTCCCCCCGCCGGAGCGCCTCCCTCGCCGCCGCCGCCGCCGCCGGAGCTCCGGGAGGCTCGCCGCCGGCCGCCGCCACTGCAAGCAGCCGCCGGCGCCCTTCTCTCTCTCTGTTCTCTTCTCTCTCTTCTGTGAGGTGAGATTTTTCAATTTTTTAAAAAAATCTGAAAAAATAGGAAATGGTAAATAGACTAGATCTGTAGATCTATAGCATATTTAACATGTTTATGACTTCATTCTCTTAAATCTCCAAATTTAGCCCTAATTAGGGTATAAAAATTAGGGATTTGTGTCATGAATGAAATTAATGTGCAATGAGTGATTAATAGAACTATTTAGTTGATTAGAGTTTGTTGGTAGACTTAATTGCATTACATTGACTGTTTTCCCTGAAAATCCCCAAATGACCCTAATTAGGGTTTAAAATTTAGGGATTTTAGGTCCTTAACGTAATTATTATGTAATTGAGTGTCCAATATAGTTATTTTACTTGATTAGAGTTTTGTATGAACATTGAATGATCTGTTTTTTTAATCTCAACTTAAACCTTAATTAGGGGTTAAAAAATAAGAATTGTAGGTCATTAATATAATAAATGTGTAATTGAGTGTTCAGTGTGGTCATTTGAGTTGATTAGAGTTTTGTATGTACAATATTTATAGTCCATGATATTTTTTCATAAATTCCCAAATTAAACCTTAAATAGGGTTATAAATTAGGGATTATGTGTATTTAACGTGCAATTTAATTGCATTTTACACAGGAATATGGCACATCATGAACATGAAGAGCAAGAGGTGGAGCAGGCCATTGATCCTGGTTGGGCTCATGGTACTCTCCTTGATGCATCTAAGAGAAAAGTGAAATGTAATTGGTGTAGAAAGGAGATGTTGGAGGCATTTATCGCCTTAAACAACATCTTGCTGGGATTGCTGGGAATGTTTCAAAATGTCCGAATTGTCCAATGGAAGTTAGAAATGAAATAAAAGCATATTTGAAGGGGAAGAAAGCAGAAAAAATATTGACAACTCAGCAGCAACAAGAACTTCAAGATGAGCTTTCTGGGAGACAGATTCGTAGAGATTATGATCTACCAATTCCTGTGGATGATGATGAAGATGATGATGATGATCCTGATCCTGAGTTTACTGCAGCGGCACGTGCTAGTCGTCGTCTTATGCGGAGGAAGATGAGAGACGAAGGGGGTTAGGGACATCAGGTGCACATGTGTCTAGAGATGACTCTAGGACATCTCTTCCTAGAAGTACACAGGGTCTATGGATGCATATTTGTATAGATCAAGGTCTGTAAAACAACCAGGAATCAAGCAGGCATTGAAAGGAGTGAAATCCACTGCAAAGGCAGCAAAGGGTGCAATCAAAGGCATTGTCAAATGGTTTTTACATGCAGGTGTCCCAGCACATACGGCAGAGAGCCCATATTTTCAGAGTATGTTGGATGCAATTGCGGAAGCTGGGCTGGTATTAAGGCTCCTACAAGGAAGTACATTTATGATGTTGGGCTTGATGATGAATATGAGGAGTTGAAAACATGGGTGAGTAGCTTCAAAAATATTTGGAAAGAACGTGGTTGCACCATTATGTGTGATGGTTGGACAGGGACCACAAGAAAATCCATGATAAATTTTCTTGTGTATGCTGCGAAGGGTCTATTTTCTTTAAATCTGTTGATGCATCTAACAAAATCAAGAATGCAGAATATTTGTTTAAACTTATGGATGCAGTTGTGGAGGAAGTGGGTGAAGAGAACGTTGTACAAGTTGTGACTGATAATGAACCGAGCTACAAGGCTGCGGGTAGGTTGTTAATGGAAAAGAGACACCATCTCTATTGGGTTCCATGTGCAGCACATTGCATTGATTTAATGATGGAGGACATAGGCAAAGATTCTCATATTCATGGTATCATTGATGATGCTCAGATGATAACTTCCTTTATTTATAGTACAAACAGAATTTTGAATATGATGAGGAAGTACACAGATGGGAGAGATCTCCTTCGTGCTGGTCCCACCAGATTTGCATCCAATTTTATTTCTTGGAGAGCCTAATGAAATATAGGCATCAATTGGGCCAATTGATTAATTCTACAGAATTTTTGCAACATGTAGACACTCTGCGGCTTGATAGTAAAGATGTTGCTCTCCAAGTCCAAGACCTGATTAGCAATGCACGATTTGGAAGAAGGTTTCCTACTACCTCAAATAATAGAGCCTTTGGTACTTATCCTTAGAATGGTGATGTGGTGACGACAAAATGATATGGGAATATTTGTACGAGGCAATGGACAAGGCAAAGGAAAAGTTGAAGGAAAGGAATCCTAAAGCCTACAGAAAATGGTGGGTCATCATAGACAAGCGATGGGAGATGACTCTCCACCATGATCTTCATGCTGCAGGTAATTTATTTAATGTAATACTTGCTGAATTATTTTATGATACAATACTTAAACTTCTTATCATATGCAGGGTATTTTTTCAACCCTAGGATTCATATAAAGATGATGTGCACAATGACGGGAGAAGTGAGAGAGGCACCATCAATGTCATCACTCGCATTGCAAGGAGCATGAATGAGAGATTAGACGCAGTGGCAGAGGTAGGATAGTATATTTTATTTTGCAGTATGTATGATTCATTTGACATGAACATGCCATGTCTTCCATTTTGTAGGTGGAGAGATATAAGATGAAAGTTGGGATATACGGAGGATATGACATGACATATGCAGCTCAAAGACTCAGTCCAGGTGGTTTTACATGTTTGGGTGTTTGCCTAAAATCATAAATATAAGATTTCACCATCCTTATAATGATTAATGTTCGCTTATTTTATTGTAACAGCTGAATGGTGGATCCAAGTCAATTATCAGCAAGCTGGAACAAATCCCTTAGCGTATGTTGCAGTGAGAGTATTAAGTCAAACCACTTCTTCTAGCCCATGTGAAAGGAATTGGAGTACATTCAGCCTTATTCACACAAAAATCCGCAATAGGCTGGGTGTGGATAGGCTAGAGAAGTTGGTTTACTGTCATTATAATATGCGTTTAAGGGTGAAGCAAAAAGAAGAAAGGCAAAAGATAGAAAGACAGAGATTCATGCAGCTAGCTGGTAGACCATTTGAGGAGGTGGTTCCTGAGATAGATGTTGATGAGTTGCTAAATGAGGAACACCCTTTACATGCTTGGGTGGAGACGAGAGCTGAGGGAGAGCTAGCTGACTTTCATCCTGATGATCGGCTAGTTCAAGCATGTGAAGGAGATGTTTTATTAGAAGAGCATGTACCTGAGAGAGCTGAGAGGCCAGAATTGAGAAGATCTTCCACCGTACATGATACTAGTATTTCTTCATCTCAGCCAGAATTGAGAAGATCTACCTCCCAGTTAGAGCCCAAAAGAAAGAAAGACAAAGGCAAGAAGAAAGCAAAGCCAAACAAAGAAAGAAAGAAGAACAGAAGAACCAAGAAGAAAATCACAAGAAGGTGAAGAGGACTCTCCTGAGGCAGAGACACATATTGGGCAGCCATTTTCTGAGGCTCCACCCCTGCCATCTCATTTGGCTAGATTATATGAGGCAGAGAAATTACATTATGAACGTCGCAAAAAGAAGAGTACAAAAGAAAAAGAAAAAAACAGTGGGGAGTGATGACTCCACCCAATCACCTGATGATGATGATGGTGCTGCTGCAGGTATTGGAGCCACGGGAGGTTATGGGCTTGGGGGTATTATGTCAGGATATGAAGATTATTCACAACCACCCCAACAACAACAAGGAAGCCAAGGGGAAGCACAACAGCAGCACGGGGGATATGAAGGCCAACAAAGGCAAGCAGGGCATGATTGGGGATACGGGGCTTCATATCCACCCTTTTTTAGTCCCCCAAAATTGCCATATTCAGACATCAGCTCTAGTAGTGGGCCTAGTTATTTGGGCAATATTCAAACTACTGGATATGGTAGTTTCTTCCCTCCGGGACACTCAGGAGAAAGTTCAAGTCAACAAGCAACAACACCGCGAGGCATCCAAAGAGGATTCCAAGACATTGCAAATTCTTTGTTTGGCTTTGGATATACACAGTATGGAGGACATGAGTATGTGCCACCTATTCAATCTCATGAGGTAGAGGATGAGGGTTCAGAAATGTCAAATTGAGAAGGTATTTTTATTTATTTCATGTTATCAACTTGTACATATTTTAATTTTGCAATGTATGAACATTAATGATTATGTCTTTAGTCATTGTTATTGTTCTTCATGGTACATGAACATGATAAGATTTAAATTTCAATGTGTTTGATTTCAATGAATGTTGTATGTGTCTAGGTAATTTTCTGTAAATTTTAGGGATTTTTCCTGATTTTTTCTGATTTTTTTCATTTTTTAAATAATTTTTACTCTGGCCGACCCAGGGTCGGCCAGACTCCATTGGAGTCGGCCGGCTCCACCGACCCGACCCGACCCGAGTCGGGGTCGGCTGGGTCCGACTCACCCAGCCGACCCGACCCTGCCATCCATGCCTTGGGGGGAGTCTTCTCAAACACTCTTCTCCATCGCAGGAGAACAAAGTGACAAACTTCTTTTCTTTAATTCATCAGTAAATCATACTATTCTCAAAATAGAGCAAAACAAGTTGTGTTTATATAGGTTAGTCTATTCCCATCCTAATGAACTTCAAATTAAAAGATGTAGAGCTTTATCCCTAATAAGACTTATCATATTAGAAATCTAAAGCAAGAAAATGACAGAAAGAAAAAATACATAATCCTACCCAAAGAAAACTGACTCCAAATAAAGAAATAAAATTACACAATAAAAAGCTAATTGGACTCTAATATGACCCTTTTGGACAATTTTACCCTTAGACTTAAAAATCGTGCAAAAATTGCACCAAAACTTACAGAAAAAAAAAACTCCAAATGGACCAAACCAATTATGTAGCTTCTCGCTCCCCATCAGAACCATTCAAAGATCTCATGAGAAAGTGGCTTCCCAGGGATCTAGTTCCTAATACTTTCAAGAGAGAGTAACATTCAGTGAAAATTAACAGGCTCTCACCATAGTGGTAAACATCAAACTGCCTAAAACAGTCAGAAGAATTCAGGCATGCCAGAGAAAGCTGAAATAACCTTAAAATCTTAACCGACAATTATGGGTAAGCTTAAATATCCTCCTAGCAAGTTGCCACATCTGAACTGCAAGTAACGGGCCAAAAGAAAGATAATATTGGATAATACTTCAAATGGACATTTACCTCCAGAAACTTACCTTCTGGACATCAGTTCAGGCAAGATTCCCCACTGGAACAGGCTTTTTTATTGCACAAGATCAAAGCTCTATCAACCCTTGGCTCATTGGTTTAGCACTTGTACTCATAATTCCATGCATGGTTGTCAAGGCGGATACCTAGGCGCCACCTGGGCAGAAAAGAGCCAAGCCAAGGACTAAGTGCTGGTCTGCCTTTTAGGCACCCAAAAAGGAGACAAATGAGAGCACCTACGTGGCCTAGGTGGGAGCCTTGGTGAGTCTGGGCGCCTTTAGGGTACCTTGAGAAATCGAAATTTAAAAAAAAATTGTAAAAAAGGCTCCCAATCCTAACCCCAAGTCCCGATCCCGTTTCTCCGTGTTCCAATGTTTCCCCAAGGTCACTAGTTTGGTCCCATGGCCTCCATCTGTGGTTTCTCCACCCCCCTGATCCCACGTCTAGGATTAAAAGTAAATTTTCCTTTCTGGGGGCTCCACCCCCCAAGCACCCCATAGGGGGTGCTGCCCGCAGCCCCCTGGACCCCACAACATGAACGCTCAAGTTGATCAGTGTGTCTGACCGCACAAGTCGATCCTCGTGTTCGAACTCGCCCATTGGAGAGTTTACGCTCCACATTTTAACCATGGTTCGCTGTGCCACACCATATCAGTGCGGCACGGGTGACCTGTACCATGCCAGCGAGAAGACAAGTCCCTGGCAAGGTCAGTCCAATCCTATTGTTTTTCTTCTTTACTTATTTTTTTTATTATTTTTTTGAAAGTATAACGGGCCCTACTGTACCAACAAAAAGCAGGTAAAGCCCCGTATGGAATTTTGACCAACCTTGATTTTAACACTGTCGGCAATCATTAGATTGTGAACTATGTCACAGTCATTAGACTATGATTGTTCACAATCTAATGACCATGACAGTGACAATAATCTAATATAATGACTATGAAGAGTCCATAGTCAAAAAATCCTAATCGTTCTTATGCTTTTAATATTTTTCATCATGGACATTATGTTGTAGTTTTCATTATAATGTCACATTGACATTTTTATTGAATTTTCATGAACACTGATTAATTATTCACTTGTAGATACATAAATTTTATATGGCACGATATGCCATATATAAGGCACCACCTTGGGTACCCAAGGACCCCATAAACACCTTGGGGCATGGAAGACAGAATCACTGGGATCGAGCAAGAATCGCTCGATCCTGGGTCGGATCGACAGGTAAGGATCCGATTCTGCCTGGAAGCCCCCCAAAATCCCTGTTTTCAGGGTGGATCGACCCAACTCGACAGGATCTGAGTTGGATCGCTCGATTCGAACAGGGATCGATCGATCCCAACGCGATTTCGTCGATCCGGCGGGTTTAAGTTCGAATTTGGACTTTGCCCGCCGGATCGACCCCTTATCGGGCAAAGTCGATCGATCCCTGTTCGATCCGACCCGATAAGGGTCGATCCGTCGCGATCCCCCTTTAGTTCTGCGATCCCACCCGAGGACACCATATTTTGCAGGTTTTGGGCATCCAGGGAAGCACGCAAGGGTGCTCCCCCTTCCCCCAGCTCCGGCAGCCTCCTCCTCCACCGCCTCCGGCCTCCTCCACCGCCGCCAGCCTCCTCCCCAGCCGGCCTCCTCCTCCTCTTCTTCTTCTTCTACTTCTTCTTCCTCTTCTTCTTCTTCTTCTTCTTCTTTTCTTCTTCTAAACCCTTTGTTCTCTTTGAAACTTCAAAGAGGTTAGAAGGAGCACATCCAAAGGCAAAGCCCAAGGGAGATCTTCTTGAGTAGATCTCAGGAGATCTTACTCAAGCAAGGGAGAAGTTTTTCTTCTTAAGGTATATATTTTTTTAATTCGTAATTTAGTTATAAATTTTGAAAAAAATGAAAAAACATGCATACATGTTTAATCTTGTTATATCTTCTTCTTCTTCCCTAAATTTTGTCAATTAGATAAAATCTCCAAATTTCATCCTAATTAGGGTTTGAAAATTGGGGCTTTTGTTCTATTAGCACAATTAGAGATCAATTAAGTGTTTCAATCACTTAATCATGCCTTTGTTCGATAATGTAACTGTTTAATTTCGGAGAAATTAGATAAAATCCCAAATTTCACCCTAATTAGGGTTTGAAAATTGGGGCTTTTATTCTATTAGCACAATTAGAGATCAATTAAGTTATTCAATCACTTAATTGACCTAATTATGCCTTCGTAGGATCATATTAGTGATTAATTTCGGGAAATTAGTTATAAATTCGTTATTATTACATGTAATTATGTTATAATTTTATACTTACACGTGAATGTGTTTGTATTGTTAATTTGTTATAGGATTAGCAATTATGGCTGATGAGGGCCACGAGGAAGAGCAGTCACCAGGCCCACAAGTAGACATTGGATGGAAACACGGTGTTCTTATTGATGCTGCCTCTAAAGAGAGTGCGGTGTAACCACTGTGGGAAGGAAATGAATGGAGGCGTATAACGCCTAAAACAACATATTGCAGATATGGGAACAAATGTAGTAAAATGTAAACAATGTCCACGAGAGTTGATGAATGAGATGAAAGAGTACATATCTGCAAGACAACAAAAAGAGGCATACGTATTCAACAACAACAAGAACTGCATGAAGAGATTTCTAGGAAGGGAAAAAGTAAGGCTGTAATGAAAGGAAGACAAATTCCTGTTGATGTTGATGAGTCAGATGATACAGATTATGAGGATCTCTCACCTAATGAGAGAGAATGGCGAGAAGGACTGCGGCAAAGTCGCCGTGCTGCCATGTTGGAAAGTGACATGCGAAGGTTCCATAGTACAAGAGAAGGATCATCATCAGGGGCTAGTGTAACAAGGCCACCGGCACCACCCGTAGTCAGGAGAGGTGGTTCAATGAGGGGAACGGGACCAACTAGTGGGGTTGACACATTTATGCACAGAAAACCTTCATCAAAACAGCCTGGCATAAAGCATGCATTGAAAGGGGTAAAAGCCACAGCTGCTTCCGCCAAACATGCAGTAAAAAATATTGTAAAATAGTTTTTGCATGCAGGGGTCCCAGCCCATACAGCATCTAGTCCATACTTCCAGACAATGATAGATTCCGTTGGTGAGGCAGGCCCAGGTTTGAAAGCTCCTACACCAAAGGAGATTTATGGCAAATATCTTAAAGAGGAATTGACTGAGATAAAGGATTGGGTGGCATCATTCAAAAGTATATGGATGACAAGAGGTTGTACTCTTATGTGTGATGGATGGACAGGAACAAGAAGGTCTATGATTAACTTTCTTGTATATTGCAGTGAGGGTACAGTCTTCATGAAATCTGTAGATGCAAGTGGACAAATAAAGAATGCAGATTACTTGTGTAGGCTCATGGATGAGATGGTTGAAGAAATTGGCGAGGAAAATGTAGTTCAAGTTGTCACTGATAATGAAGCTAGTTACAAGGCAACTGGAAGAAAATTGATGGCAAAACGACATCATCTTTATTGGCTCCCTTGTGCAGCACACTCCTTAGACTTGATGATGGAGGACATTGGCAAAGACAAACATGTGCATGACTTGGTGTCCAAGGCACAAATAATTACTACTTTTATTTATGGACACAATAGAATCTTACATATGATGAGAGAGTGCACAGATGGACATGACATAATTCGTCCTGGCCCAACTAGATTTGCCTCACAATTTATTGCATTGGAGAGTTTGCATAAGTTTAGACATGAGTTGGGCACTCTTATACACAGTTCTGAGTACTTGGCACATGTGGCTACATTGAGAGAGGAATCCAAAGATGTCGCATATGAGATTTCTTGCTTGGTCAGTGACCATCGTTTTGGGATAGAATCATTTATTATTTAAAGCTAATAGAGCCTCTTGTACAAGTGTTGAGGATGGTTGATGGAGAGGACAAGAATGACATGGGTTACTTATATGAGGCTATGGATAAAGCCAAGAAAAGGTTGAGAGAGAAGCATCCCATGGCATATCAAAAATGGTGGAGAATTATTGATGCAAGATGGGAGTCCACTCTCCACCATGATTTACATGCAGCAGGTAAATGTATTATTGTGCATATTGAATTTCTAACTTACTAGACATGTTTGTACATATAGGGTATTTTTTTAACCCTAGGCATCAATATAGTGATTCCCCTCACAATGATGGTGAGGTGCTCCAGGGGACAATCAATGTCATCTCAAGATTATCTAGGAGCACTGACGAAAGAATAGATGTTATGATGGAGGTACAGCCAACTTAAATACTTTAATCCATTTTCATGTATTCAATATACTTTACAAGTTACACTTAGCAACTGTTTATATTTTAGATGGACAGATTTAAACTGAAGTTGGACATCTACAGAGATTATGATCTTAGAGAAGCAGTGACCAGAATGGGTCCTGGTGAGAACCTTGAGACTTAAGCTCATTTTTACTTCATAACAAAGTGACAATTCACTTGTATTATGTGCTAATTCATTGTATGTTTTTTTTTTAGGTGAGTGATGGGTTATGTTAGACTACAAGACTGGTCAAAGAAATTCACTTGCAAGGATTGCTATTAGAGTACTCAGTCAGACCACTTCATCTAGCCAGTGTGAGAGAAATTGGAGCACTTTCTCACTTATTCACACAAAAGTGAGGAACAGGTTAAGTGCAACTAGGCTGAGAAGTTGGTCTATTGCCACTACAATATGCGGTTGAAACTCAAATACATTAGAGAAAGACAAAAGAAGAGCAAGGCAAGGCTAATGACTTTTGCAGGTAGTCATTGGGAGCAACGTTTTGCAGAGAGGGAAGCATTATCACCTCCCATTGATGTTGATGAGTTATTTGATGAGGAACACCCACTAAATGCATGGGTGGAAACAAGACAAGAAAGGGATGTTCTAGAATTTGACCCTCGTGATTGCTCATGGGCGGAAGGAGAATTGAATGGAGTAGAGGCTCGAGATCCAGAGCTTAGGGTAAGTGAGGACCCACCTCTATTTCCTCAGCCACGACACTCGGCTATTTTGCCAGAGACATCTAGAGTGCCTCCCACTCAGCCTACATTAAGAAGAGCTGCAACACAAAAAGAGAAGAGTTCAAAAGCCATAGAGCTAGAAAAAAGAACATATACCAGGCAAAAAAAAAGGAAAGTGCAGCAACCAATTCGTAGTGATGACACAACACAAGATCCAAATGATGATGATGATGATGATGATGATGGGGCTGCCACTGGGGCCACAGGAGCTGGCCAGGGAGATGCAGGATATACTGGGGCCACAGGTCTAGGGCTTACTGAAAGTTATGTACCAGAAATAGAACATCAGGGAGGCGAAGGAGAAAGACAAGGGCATGGACAAGGGGGATATGAAGGACAACAACATCATGCAGCCTATGAGTGGCCGCCTTGGGAGCCAAACTATAGTTCAGGGTCTACTCATATACCTGCATTTCAGCCTCCCATTTTACCGTACTCAGATATTAGTAGCTCACCTCTTGAAGTACAAGGAGGATAGGTACCTTGGCCTTCACAAGAACAAGAGCATAGTGAAGCAACAAGTACATACAAACCACTTGGCATATGGTGTCCAGCTCCATCACAATCTGGAGAAAGCTCAAGTCAACAATTTACACCAAGAGGGATTCAAATGGGTATGCATGATTTAGCAAATTCCCTCTTTGGTTATAGCTACCAAAACCCAAATGATGGTGACTCATCTATGTCTGGAAGTGGATGGAAAGATTATTAGTCTTCTATCAAATGTAAGTTACATGTACAATGTCTTAAATTTCATGTTTCATGTACTATGAATGCATGTATAATTGATTTTTGATGCAAATATTAGTTCTTTCAATTTATCAGATTTTTTCTCATTTTTCTGTTTTTCCTGAATTTTCCTGCATTTTTTTCCAAAAAAAAAAAACATTTTATAGTCTGGCCGATCCAGGATCGGCCAGACTTCCCTTGGATCGATGGGATCTTGCGATCCGATCCGATCCAGGATCGGATCGACCAGGCTCAATCCCGATCCCGATCCCGATCCTGCCTTCCATGCCTTGGGGTGCCTTGGCGTCATGACAACGATGCTTCCATGGATCCTTAAATCAATGAAATATATATTTCAATTTCAGGCCTTACACAGAAAGTGCTACCCATAACATGTGAGCTGCAAGGCCTTGACAATTTCTACTTGTATATCTTACAACATCATGATGCATGAGCCTTCACCATTTCAAGTCTGCATAAGCTTACAGGTCATTGTGATTGTTAGATACTATCTCTGTTGTCTTACAAAAGTCCTTGTAAAATTCCAAACTCCTTTGACCGTCACATAAATTTCCAAGCTGCACATCCAGCTCATCCACTTGCCACAATCACATTAAAGTCATTTTTAGCTGTTCTTCCTATCATCCTCCTTTCTACTGGGTGGATAATATCACAAACTCCTTAATCAAATGAATGCAGGAAATGTACAAACATAGAAGTGTTTATCCAATACTTTAGTGTAATAGTCCATAAATTGCAACTTAGACCAGTAGGTGACATGCAATATTGGCACAAAAAGTAAAGGAAAATTGCAGGGTCTTTTTCTTTCCTGACTCGGCATGCTTCTACTCTCTTCTAGACCATTAACCTGGAATTTTAAAACTAATCTATCTTCAGAGGGTGCAATTACAAAAAGATGAGGAAAAGGAGAAGTATGTCATGCGACAGTCCAAGGCCAGATTATAATTGGGGAAATTGGCAAACCTTACAATGCTTCAGAGTTCAGAGCATGTACGGGGAAATTGGCAAACATCATTCCCATTTTAGTTATAACAAAGGAAAACATAGCCATGATATCAGAATCCCAGCATGGGAAACACATTGGCACAGGGAGATGCATAGTTGCATACACATAGGAATCCCAGAACGAAGTTCGGGAACCAAAAGAACATTGAATGCAGAACATTTTTTGCCCCCAAAAAGGAGAACCTTAGAGTTAAGCTTGTGTACAAAGTTCTACCAAAGGATGTGCAGGCTTATGGATTTCAATAGCCTGTTGTACCAATTCACAGAGTGTGTGAGACCTCTCTGCTCAAGTCATTGTGTGCTTTCTACATATATAGGTCTGATGGTACAGAAAACCAACTGTACTAATTTACACGAACCAACTAAAATGTAATCCATTTAGATTGTCACAAGGAGACCAACATAAAACATTTTTCAATTAAGCTCATGAGAATCACAGTGCAATCTAACATTAAGTATGGAATATTGCAGTTAATTTCATCCCAGCCCAGCATGGACAGGCCAGGTTGTCGTCCCAATGAAGGACGGAGCACCGTTCATTCTGTCTCAGGACCAGCTTGTTCCATACCATCTCCAACAATTCCACTAGAATCATGTGGTCCAGATGGGCCTTTATATTTTTGGTATGGCAGGGCATTAAAATAGGACATACTAACAAGCCAAATTATTAGCAGTTATTATTTTATATCTTATAAACCCTTTGATCTCCACCTTCCTACATGGGAAGCTAATCACATTTGCCTTTTGCTGGTTCTTCCTCTTTCTGATACGTACCCATCTCTCTTACACAAATGCATCTCTCAAGTGCTTACAGCTTCCCATACTCTCACTAGAGCTTCATGCCTTCATGCTGCCATCATCTTTATTTCTGTCTAAGCCAGCGTCTCTCCTTCTAATCACTGTTGCTTCTCTGACTTGGGCCAATGTCTTCTTCACTCAAGATCTCTCCCTCCCTCTCCCAATCACATGGAATGCAGAATCAGCCGATCCAGATCGGGATCAGCCAAATCTGTATCGGATCGGCGATCCAATTCCAAGGGGAAGCCCCTTGGATAGGTAAAATTCCAGCCGAATTGGATGGATCGGCCGATCCGGCCAATTTTGCCACACAAATTATATATATAGAGAGAGAGAGAGAGGAAAAAAAAAAAAAGATGTACAGCCCCGCCGCACCCCATCTAGCACCTGTTGGATGGCCATCCAACGGGCGCCCGCCATGCTATGCCACGCCGCAAGCATGCGCAACGGCATTAAAAAAAAAATTTGTTTCCCGCTGTTGGATCGAGATCTAACTGCAGGTGCTATGGTACGGCGGGGCCGCACCGCCGTGCCATAGCAGTACCCTATATATTTACACTATATATATGTACATATTTATTATTATATTTACATTATATATATATATACATATCTATTATTATATTTACATTAATATAGGATTGTATGTACATTAACACATACATATATATAAAGTATTCCTTAATATGATATATACTATAAAGATATAGTATAATTATGGTTGTATGCTTAAGAGATATGCATGTGATTACATATATATAGTATACATATATGAATGTGTAAATTTATTTATATGATTACATATATCATAACCACATATGTATAAACAAATGAGATCTGTCCCTTTGCTTTGGAACTTAAAATTTTCTTTTCGGGGGCTCTGCCCCTTGAAACTCCAGCAAGGGGAGCTTCCCCCTTGACCCATGCGACCCAACTGCTTAGGTCGATCCACGTGACATGATCACATAGGTTACTGCATGTGCGCACAATACATTGGAGAATTTGGGCCTCAAGCTCCATATTCCTACACTTATCACAATCATTAGATTGTGATATATGTATAATGTATACATTTATAGGGATCTACTTATTAATTATGTTTGTACATTAATATGATATGTACATATGTATATGATTACATGAATATTGTGTATATATGTATATATGAATGTCTAAATTTATATGCTTACGTGTTTATATATATATATATATATATATGTGTGTGTGTGTGTGTGTGTGTGTGTGTGTGTGTGTGTGTGTGTGTGTGTGTGTGTGTGTGTGTGTGTGTGTGTGTGTGTGTGTGAAGACATTTTTCCTGACATTTTTATGAATTTCTTGATTTTCTCTGATTTACAAAAAAAATAATAATAATAATCTGGCGGATCCAGGACTTCCGACGGAACAGCCGATCTGCCCAATCTGATCCGATCTGGATCGGGCCCTTGGTGGATCCGATTCTTTTTTCCATGCTCAATCAGCAATCCATCCTGCTTACTCTTCATATGTAGGTTGAAGAGGTTCGTTTCCACTCTCTCTTACCCCTTCCTTTTTTACAATCCATCCTTTAGTTGTTTTTATCAGGTTTACCTTTTTAGGGTCATGTTCATCCATGCCTTTCTGGCTGCCACTACACTTTGTGGTTTGATATGTCCATTGGTTTTATTCTTTGATTTTTGATGGTGTATGTGAAAACATGATGTTGGCTGCTGGAATTGTCTGGGACGCTCCAGCTCCACCCCAATAGTAAAACAGGATGGAGCCAAGATAGGATTAACAACCATGATGATGACCACTATGATTTGCAGGTACAAGCATGGATGATTGAAATGATTTTGCAAATAGATCACTGCTATACGTAAGTATGTTTGTGTATATGCATAACTAAATGGCTTGTACCCTATACATATATGTATGTATATCAATCATTAAATTTTAAAGGTTCATGGGCTTATCAGACCCAAGGCCTAAGGCATGGGCCCAGCAGGAGCCCAAGTCAGACCTGGGCCTTGGACCCTGACTTTCTGGCCAATGAGCTAGAAAATAAAGGTCAGTCATCAGCCGTGGGTCAACAAGACCCCCTTCCTTTAATTCAATCCCACTTGCAGCTGTTTACAATAATTTGCACCAGAGTGTTCCCCAATTTTGGCAATCACATAACATTGGATTCAGGCCAATGTAAGTTGCTTAAGCTACACCAAAATTGGCTTAAATTAATTTAGGTTGAACTTAAATTGGGTAAGGCTATGATTCGATGGATTGAACTCACGCCATCTCTCTAGGGAATTTGTGTTCCCCAGATTTAACTCGACCTAAATAAGCTGTCTAATTTGCACCATTATAAAGCACCTAGAGGAAAATGAAAGACCAAATGTAATTAGCAAAACAGAATCTGGACTTGGAGAAATAGTTTCATTCGCAAGCCCATGTATTATCTCTCTGCAAAACCTGTGACCAGTTATGTGATGGTTCTTAATTGGGTCAAACCCCTTGATAGTAAATTCAAAAAATAACTATCCAGAAATTATTTAGCCATCAGCATTAGATCATTAACTAAACATCAGCTGCCTCCATCAAGCGCAAAACTATTTTACAATCATTATTCCAGGGAATTTGTCATCTTTTTCTCTCTCTCTCTCTCCTCACAGTTCCACATCTTCCCATCTGCTTGTCTTTTTTTCCTCATATAAACAATCAAAAGGCTGTATTACCAGATTCTACATTATTATGTGATCATCCTTTTGCTCCACTGTATTCCAACAAGCTATTTCTTCTATTTACAATCAACAAAATCCTTTCCAGATGAATATCATGAATCTTGTGAACTAAAAAGTTTGGAAAGTTTTCCACTTTTCATAGAGCAGGCGACCTGTTAAACATCTCATGCTGAAGTAAATAGTTAGTCCCCAAAAGTCATCAAGATTTACTTCATTTAGTGTTGCAATTCAATAAGGCACTGGGAATGCTAGTCTTAGACCTAAGCCCAGATATCTTTACAGTCACTGATTCACTGAAAGGACATAACTCCTATTTTACTAACAGCATACCTCACAACATTCATGCAGATTACAAAAGATTTTCACTCAACAGAACTTCATACTTGCACGTGGTGTAAGCTGAAATACCTTCGCTGAAATGTAACAGACAAAGATAAACTATCTTCCCAGTATGTGCATTTTGGGATCAGGGATTGTGAAGAAAAGAAAAGCAAAAGTTGACATATGAGTACAGCAAAAAAAATAGGTAGTTATACTTGGAGTGCTCTAAGAATAAAAGTAAAGGATGATTAAAGTAGTTAAGCACTAGGACAATAAATAATATGGTGAAAAACAAGATAAAGTGTAATCCAAAAAGTACATCACAAGGTGGGAAGGAGGAAAAAATACCAAGCTTTGTTCCAACAAGGATTATAGGAACACCAGGCGCATAATGTCTCAGTTCAGGGATCCACTAGAAAAGGAAGCATGCACATGGATGTACAATATCAGCAACGAGATTATGTACATTTTTTAACAGAAAATGAATAAAGTAGGAAATCATAGAAGGGGCTCTAACCTTCTTGGTAACATTTTCATAGCTAGCCTTACTGATAAGGGAGAATGCAAGCAGAAAGACATCAGCACCACGATAGCTCAAAGGCCTTAGCCTGTTATAATCTTCCTGGCCTGGTGCATTCATAGACAAGATAATTGCGAGATCACTTTTTCAAACTTTTTTCTTCTACAGAGCTGTATAGGCATAGAGCATCAGGATTATAACTATACCTGCAGTGTCCCACAAGCCCAGGTTCACAGTGTTACCATCAACCACTACATTTGCACTGAAGTTGTCAAAAACCGTTGGCACATAGTCCTGTTCTCCATGTAACCAGGGAAATGTTAAGGGAAAATATGCATCAAAAACATTTTGAGACCTACTGGAGGTCCGTAAGCTGCAGGAAAACATGGAAACATACAACATTCACATGCTGAGAGAATAGTAGACAGAGATACTGGTTTCTTTTATACTACAGTCAGTCAGTCACTAGCATTACACAAATTATTGAGAAGAGTGAATTGCAAAATATTCCTCTTTTGAAAAATCTGTAGAATGGATCATGTTGTGAAAATCAAAAGACTATCATCCAATTTTTCTTTTAAGTCATTTATTTCTCATCAATAACAAGCCATCTAGAAACATGAATTATATGGTTGTCGATGATTTTTCTTCTACGATAGACACACACAACAATAAAAGAAAATGAGAGAGAAAAAACAGGATTCCTTAAAGGAGAAAATGAGATAAATCAAAGCCAAAGTATGACCAATGGTCCATAGTTTCCAATTCAAACCGGAAAGAGAAAATTTAAGATTCTGTAGAAGAATAAATTTGTCCACCCAAAAAATAAACAAAAAACAAGGATGATGATGGGAAAAACTCTACTCAAACCCCACACGTCCGAATTGATGATTTCAAGGAAAGGTCTAGCCTTCACGCAAAATGTTCAAGACCCGGCATAACTTTCTCCTACAAACATTAACAAGCATGAATACGGTCCGTCTCTTGGGGTTACGAAGCAAAAGGCGAAGGAAGCCGTGTAATCTCTTAACAGGTAATGCCTACCAATCTTAAAAAGACAATTGAAGGAGGGGTTCCGAATCCAGTGTAGAAAAGGGTAATTTTGATCTTTTCCCCCCTCCGGAGTCATCCGTCGAAATCAGAACCCAAAAAGTTTTTTTTTTTTTTTTAAAGATGAATGGTCAAATTCCTTAACCAGAAACTGATGAGATACATTCATCATTCATCCCAGATATCAAATCCCAACAAACCAAAAACCTAGCAAACAATTATAATGCAAGGGGCGAACAGGAGAAGCGAAGAAAAAAATTGGCCCCTTTGGTGCCGTGGAGGGGGGAGAACCGAAGGACGCACCGTCGGGAAGGTGTTGCTGGTGTAGGATATGAGCATGCAGGTCTTGCCAACGGCACCGTCCCCCACCGTGACGCACTTTATGAACCTGGACGCACTCATCTCCCCAGCGTCGCCGGCGCCCCTCGCCGTCCACCGGCTCCCCTCGCCGTCCACCGGCTCAGCAGCCACAGCAGAAACCGCCGATCCCCTCCACAACCCCCCTCACAGGCGCCGCCTCCGAGGACCGGGGAACCCCTCTCTTCCTCTCCCCGTCTCCTCCTCAGCCTTGCCTCCCCCTCCAACCATTCATCTGAAACCCGCAAACATGCGCTCACATTCCTCAGGCGACCCTTTTCTGGCGCCCTCCGCTACGTCGCTATACCCAAATCGCAACTTAGCCCAATAGAAAATCAGAGAAAGAGAGAGAAGGGAAGAAATCTGTCCCCTGGCGAGAAAGGGATTGAGAGAGAGAGAGAGAAGGAGAGGAGAATCTGCTGAAGAATCTGTTGCCCTCAATCTCTATCGGACCAGCTCCTCCTTCCGGCCTCAGAATGTCCCCAGCGGCGCAGAGAGAGAGGGAGAGACAGAGAGGGGCGATGGTGGGGACCTTGGGCTTTCGGTGAAGCGGAGTGGTTGCCGGGAATGGGCGCGGGGGAACCGGTCGCTCCAGCCAGCGCGCAGGAGGGAGGTCCGCTTCCTCGTTCCACTTCGACGACAGCTAACGTGGTGTGTCGTCGTCCTCCTTCCCCGCACCCCACCCGCTAAGGTGGAGGAAGGCCTCTGCACCACGGCGCACTGCTCCCCGCTTCGCGGGGTTATGCTTCCTACTTCTTGCTTAGTTGAGCCGAGTAGTATGATGTTCAAACTCTGTTCGTTAATTTTTAATCGAGTTTGAATCGAGTTCGAGCTATATCGAGTATTGAAAATACCTGTTCAAACTCGGCTCGTTTAAATACTCTCGAGCTCGAGCCCTTAACGAGTATCTTAACGAGCTTAATTGAATTTGCGAGTTTGTATATATAAGTAAGTCCAATCCAATCTACAAGTAAAAAATTGATCGCTCATAAGACCTAAATTTATCTTATTTCAGGCTCATATCTCAATAGTTTTGATAAGTTACTTAATTTAACTAGTTAATATAATGTTTGAATTATATTTATATTTTGTCACCAGCAATATGAGATTAATATATAGACATCGCATGGGAGGGGGTTGGTGTGCGACAAGGTAAGGGCGGTACTGCAACTCTCCTTCGCACACCGTCCAGAGCCCCATTTTTGCACCGTCAGTGATAGTACTGCGGCCGCCGAGAGCACCGTCTGCTACTGATGGATGGTCCACAATGGTCGCCGGAGATGCCAGTGGCTGACAACGCGCCCCTCAGCCCCACCGAGGGGCTCACCTACTGCGCAGGTTGGTCTCGGGAGGAAGAAGATGCTTGATATGTTGGGGGACCTTGCAACACTAAATTTTATGTTCATGTCCCTATTTACATGATTTGTGTATATACCATCATTTACATAATTTGTGTATATACACTGTGGATTGAGTTTATGACATTTAAGCCCTTATAAATATTTTATATTGTAATAATAACTAAATAAAAATAAATAAATATTTTTATCAACATATACTTAGTATATTTAAAAAATATTTAAACGAAGTGTTAACGAGTACTTAGACAAGCTCTTAACGAGTATAATCGAGCCGAGCTCACATGTGTTCATACTCGGCTCGTTTATGAATCGAGCATTTTTTTTTTGTTCAAACTTGGCTCGTTAATTAATTAAACGAGTCGGACCAAGATTTTATCGAGTCGAGTTTCGAACTACTCGTCGAACGTATCGGCTCGTTTACACCCCTAGCTTCCTATGACCGACCTGGCCTATCATGGCTCATGCCAAAGTAAAGTTTTCAAGGTCTAAATAGTGTTTTGTGGGGATCAAAATTTTCTTTTGTATGATGGAAAATGCAGCAATAATATTCCTCTACTCAAAATACGGGTTCAAACCCAATTTTTAATGGAACATCTTTTTTTCCTAAAATCACTAAATTTTAGGTTTATATCTTTCAACAATTAAATGAGTCTGTCGGATTAATCACCTGATATAATATGATCTGATTTAGTGTTAAGAGAAAGACTTTGTGCACTTTTAAAAGTACACAAAGTATAATCTACGTGGACAACTAATTCATGTGGCACCATTTATATGGGTTGGTAGCTCATATGACACCCAAAAAAGTGGTGCCACATGGGTTAGTTGTCCATGTGAATTGCACTTTGTGCACTTTTGAAAATACACAAAGTCTTTCTCTAGCATTAAATATCTTTAGATGAGGAATGCTAGTATCCTATGACCCTTTGCACAAAATTGTTATTTGTGTTTTTTGCCATAAATTGATAGAGTTAATGTATTTTTCTATTTTTAAAATTGAAGGTGTTTTTATGACTGTAATATAAAATATATAAACATTTTACTGATTTCTTATAATTTTAATTCATTTTCTCTGTTTTGATTCGGATGGATATAGATGCAGTAAAAAATAAGAGAATCTTAACACCACATAGACTAACATAATCTCATTTGCCCCTATTTTTCACATATTAAAATTAAAAATAAATAATTAGACGTTTTCACCATGTTTTATGATATTCTAAATATAAGGGTCCAATGGGTATGGCACGCTAGCTATTCTTCTCCTTTTGAATGCTAGTCTCTTCCATTGGTCTTTGGTCTTTTTTTTGTGGTCAGAATCATTGGCCTTTAGTCGTGTATAAGACCACATTATCAGATCATATCATCTTATTTCTCTTTTATTATTGGAGGTTGAACCAAAAGCTACCATCATATAAAAGTGAGTTTCTCGGATTATCCTCCAACAACCACTTTTTAGAGGGATTTGTTTCTTGTTTTAGAAACATTTTACACTTTTCAATCTTAAAAAATAAGTAACATCATTTGGTCTACATGTTTAGCTTCTTATAGACCATGTTCTTAAAAAAGGATGAGACAAATGAGTACCTCTTCTTTTTTTATTACCAAGTAAACAACTACTTCATCCCATTATATAACTCCTCCAATATGGGCCATTTCAAATACAACAAAAAAAAGAGTGAAGCGCCCCCATCATATATATATCTTTCTTTCTTTTTTTACAAGAAAATAAGAGATTACATTAAACTAAAGGAGATGTACAAAGTACAAGAGGAAAAGGGACAAGGCTACTCATACCGTGCGAACACAAGTATGGTAACAGCCAACCACCAATTCCCACACCAAAAAACATAGAGGTTAAATATCCTAAATGAGAAAAGAGGAACCACCATACAACAAGTTCCGTTGTTTCAGGTCGTTTCAGGTTGAAGACAAGAGTAAGAACAAGCAAAGCTTGATGAAATTAGAAAAAGAAAAGCACCAGACTGCAGCAGAAGAACACTCTGATGAAGCGGTTGTAACTCTAATGTATAACATATCAGGAGCTCAAAAGACGTACATATGTTGAGGGTGTAGGAATGAATTACGATCACGAGCATAGCTATAGCCCCAAAGTCCCTACTCAGATGAGCATGAGAAAGAGTGGTAGGAACCACCACTAGTAGGAACTAAATCCTTCAGATCTAAAATACAAAAGGAGCAACTAAACAAGAGCAAAAATATGAGATTCTAAATACTACGGCAAGATAAAGATGAAATGCTTGCTAACCCCACGCCAGAGAAACCCAAGGGTTTCAAGCATAGAGATCAAAAGGGGGAGCAAGGGTAGATGAGAAGGAAATATCGGTTCTACTGATCTACAAAAGGAAAAGATAGACAGATGCTAGGTGAGAGGCGACAGAGGATACAAGTAGAGGAATGCACAGGGGGGACAGATAATGGCAGGTTAGAAGGGAAGAAACTACGAGGGGACAAAGAATCCTAAAGAATAGACTAGAAGAAGGGCAAAGAGGGCAACAATAGAGGGAAGAACGGAGATAGACAAGGAGGGAAATCATCGAGGGGAAGAAAAGTCGACAGGTGGAGGGAGGAGCCTAACTGGCCGTGTCCCCCCCCCCCCCCTAGAAAGAGTGGAGATCCTCTCCACCCGCGGCTGGAGGGAACTCCATCAGTACAAGGGGGGTTTTAGGCTTTTTTTTTGTTTCAGCCCTTGCATTTTGTTTTGTTTTTTTTTTTTTACCTAGGGGCTGAAACAAAAAAAACCCAAAACCCCCCTTGTACTAATGAAGTTCCCTCCACCCGCGGGTGGAGAGGATCTCCACTCCACTAGAAAACATCTCGCAAGGGAGGCGATCAAATCCACTGGAGGTCGACAACGAGTCCGTCGGATGATTAGCAATAGAACCGTCGAAGCCGTCAATGAAGACCATCGGAGTCGGCAACGAGAACCACCAAAGATGACATCTGGAGGTGAGGCGCCAACGAAAATCCCATAGCTTCCATCTCTAGATGAGTCTAGAGAGAGAACCCAAGTCCCAACACCGCCCATCATCCATCTTTCCTTCCTTATAAAATTCTCCCCAAAATATTTCTTCACGATCATAACATATTTCCCATGTCATCTTCCTCAGGCCTCCAAATATGACAAAAGTGGAGATCCCCAATGAACTATTATTCTTTTATCCTCATCAAATCATTCATGTATAATTAAGGAGTGACCCGGTTGATAGAACACTATGTTGTATATTAAATGAGAAGGGTTAGGTTCTCAAATTTGTCAATTTTATAAAAAAAAAAATTAAAATTATAAATAGACAAAAAATAAGCACACATCTTAAACCTCAAATCTAAGATGTGTCTTTATTTTAGTTCAAATCTAAATCAATCAACCTCGTACACACACAAAAAAAAATCATTCATCTTTCTGTCCTGAAACTATATGATCGCAGCACATTTTTTTTATGCCTATCTTCCTCATTTTTGATTGAGAAAGGATTCTTGGAATAAATGCCGAGGACACCCCTCCGACTCAAGCAAATCCCTACTTCACCATGACTCAAAGTTTTTCGTTGGCCAGCCAGTGGTCTTCACCACTGGGCTGTAGTACCAAAACCCCCAGCCCCAAAGCAGTAAAACTAGCATAACTCCTCTCCTCACAATCATTACTCTATCATTAGCACTGATGATTGATATATGATACTTAAGAGTTAAGAGTCTATAACTTTATCCTGTGGACCCTTCCCAGCAAAGGGGTCACTAACATTAATCATTGGTGGGCAGGAGTAATATTTAAGACCATCAGATCATGGTCTGATGGCCCAATCGTAGTGTAATTTTATTTTTTCTAGATTAGTTGGTCTAGTCTTTGGATCTATAGAGAGAAGTCTTAAGCAGTGTTTGAAAACGGATTTTAAAAAGAAGAAATCAAACAAAATTACAATTCAGCAGAAGATGACGTGAGATGGGGGGTTTTGCCTCGTCGCCCCCCCAAGCCCGCACCAAAAGGCACATGCGACGAGGGGGCGATGAGACATGCAAAGTTGTTAAAAAAGAGAGAAAATTTTCCCACCCAACCGCATTTTGTCTCTCGCTCTTCACTTTTCACAAAAAAATTTTAAAGCGGGTACATCCGCTTTTCCACATGCAAAGTCTTTTGTCTATCTCTCTCCTTCAGTGGATTTTGCAATGTTTGGAAGTCAAGCAGAGGGGTGGATCTTTTGAAAATGTGGAGGGTCGTGTCAAGAATTTTTAATTTCAAAATATTTTCAAACCAATTTCCAAACAATGTCTTAGATTCAATACTCAAAACTGACATCTATATCTGGAATATATATATAACTTGAGAAAACCTCCTTAAATCTTTCTAAATTTGGATATTGAACCTCTTATCTTTTTGATGGAGTATCTAATCAACTGAGCCACTCTTAAAGTTAATTTGGTGCGAAATTAAATTATCTCTACGTAGTTTAATTGTGGATCCACTAATCCAAAAAATAGTCCATCTCATTTTGTCAAATTTTTTGAGGTAAAAATGGGGTGAAAAAGTTACCCCTTCCTCTTAAATCTAAGTAAGAAGTAAAAACAAATACACATTTCACAAAGTACATAAATAAAATAGTGTTAAATAGTAGTTTAACATTTTTTAATTTTTTATCAAAAAAAAAAAATTTAACCAGAGTTAACTCTTGGTTGTCCCTGCTGAAGAGATGTGACAGACTTATCCATGAATAACCCTGATGAGATATTTTTGGAGAAGGTTTTCTCCCTCTCAAATCGTGAGAAGGGAGTTTCGTAGGATACTTGTGATTTATCTAGAGATACCCTTACTAAAGTGGATCCTGATACGTACTTAGATACCACCAAATATGGGCTGGCATGTCAAAGTTGGTGGTGGCGGGCCGGCGGCAGTTGACGAACACGACAGCGAAAGGGGGTGCATGGTGTTTGACATTCCTGATGGACGCTAAAGACAGGGCGTCGAGGAAGTTGGGGGGCCCCTGCTTTATCTTATCGGATTTCATGAACCACTTTATAAAAAAATAGTAATAATTGTTTCTTCTACAGATAAGGAATTGAATCTAAGACCTAAGTGCTATTTGTGTTTTTTACTATTAAATCTTTATGTATTATGTTTTTTACTCTATTCACATTAACCTCGTAGTAAACTATATAGTTTATTTGATCATATACACCCACAACATAAACGACAAGTTTAGTTTAGTGGATTAAATCATGAATAAGACTAATATATCTTTATTTAATTCATCTCATAATAGTATAATGGCCTTTGTTCTCTTAGAAGTTAGATTAATCTTCCATATTCCCTTGCATGTCTCTCTAAAACTTTATATTATATGTGTTCATGTTCAACAAGTATTGGAATTGATGAGTATTGTTGAAATATTATCATTTCATATGAGAGCCTGTATAATAATATAAATATAGATATATAATGCTGAATAACAAGAACCTTAAAGTATGTATGTAATTAATATCCGTAAAAAAATAATAATAATGGCAACCAACCAAAGGTTCCTTTGTTTTGACTTGCCCTGAAATTAGGGTTGTCCACATCTTGGTTTGCTCCAATTCGGCCCCTTTTTATGGACACTTGAGCCCAACCAAATTCATTGGCAACCGTTCACGACTTCATTCAAAGAAGTTTTATAATTAATTGAAATATGAATGAATTTGTTAATGCTTACATATTCAAAATGATGATAAAATAAAAATGGTATTTGTATCTTAATTTATGTATATAATTAGTTTAAAGTATTTATAATATAATATAATATAATTATAATAAAATGATTTATTTAGTTGGGTCCAATTTCATAACTTTTGAACCCCAAATTGAAGTGGCCAAAACCCCAAAAATGAACACCCCTACATAAAACATCACAAAAAATTATAAAAATTATATGTATTACATGTCATGCAAAGATTACATTTTACGATGTTTCATGGCATTTCATGCCAAAATAAGCAACCTCCTAGATGACGTTTAAATTAACTCCCTGAACTTGATCTAGAAAACAACCGTTGATATCATGGAGTGCTATTGTTAGTTCTAAAAAATAACATCATTGTAACTACGAATTTTTTTTGGAGGTACCTATTTAAATATTAGACTTATTACAATTAAATTATGATCATGACAATTATGTAATTCTTGCGAGCAACGTTTTATGTTGATTGCAATATACGTTTGCATTCATATATATATCAGTGTAAGACAATTGGGTTTATAATAAAATATTAAATAAAATTTAAGATTAAGAAATTCTACAGTTAAATGCGAATGTTCTAGCATGCATTTTTTTGGTAATTAATTGACCCCTTAATTTTTCTGATGTTTAGAATTCCACGGGCTAACTATATAGTATATATATACTTATGCTCCTAAACATAAGCTAATAACGAAAAAACACCTGGAAGTATTTTAATTGCCTGACTACTGTCCTAGAACTTTTCTTTTGGCATTCCCTTAACTAGAACATGTCCATTTCCGTCAACGTTTTTGTTAATTTACTCATGTTTAGATTGAAGAGGTACATCGAAATACTTTATTGTGGGATCCTCATTCACATGGACATCATGTTTGCATTATTTCAATAGGATTTGTGTTTTATCAAAAAAAAAAAAAAAACTCTAGTGATACTTTAAAGCTGAAATATATATATATATATATACACATTTAGATAATTTGATCTTCTTAAGAGTGTAGGCATTGACATTGTTTCATAGGTCCGGGTAACTTTGTAATCACTGATCAAAACATATAGAAAATCGTCTAAATAATCAAGTATACGGAAAACAACAATGATTACGGGGAGTAATGTAAAGAAGCTCTAAGTTTAAGTAGATTCTAAAGAATAAATGTTTATGTTATTTGTTTAGTTTAAAAAAAACATTTGATACATTTAGGTGATGTGATCGCTGCCCCTTTTAAATTATTAAGGCCCCACCACGAGACGGGTGGGGGTAGTTGAGGGGTGGTTAGGGCTAATGGGACAGGTGGGTTTGTTAGACGTGTCTTGGGAGGAGCGAGGAACCAAACAACACAGAAAGCAACAGAAGGACGAACCAAAGACCAAGAGGAAGCCTGCGAATGAGGCGGTTCACGTGCCTGCACAAAAAGACTCGGGCCCATGGTACTATATATATGGTGTTAGCTAATCCAATCTCCTTTTTTAGGATTAATTTGATAACTGGCTAAGTAATTTTTATATTTAATTAGAAATAGATTAATTTGACGCCCAAAAAAGTAACCTCTAATTAAAAGTGGGATAGTTTATCAAAGTCTTTTAATTTGAGTAGGTTAATCTAATCTGTACTCCATTTTAATTAAAACTCTCCTAATTAAGTTAAATGTGTTTCCAAGGTAAACAAGTGTTTTAATCCTAGAATACGCCTCATTAACCTTTCCAAATCCTTACCCAAGCAGCCCTTAATGTTGTGAGATTGTATTTTCTAACAAATTTTTATCACTCTTAATTTAGTTGGAATATTGACCTTGTTAGAGCATTAAATTTAGTGAGAGGAATAACAAAATTAATTAGAAGTTCATGTCAAATAGAGTGACTTATTTTTTAGTTCCTATGAATAACAAAAGTTGTAGAATTCTTACTTTTTTGTGTGGTTTAATTTTTAGTCCTCACTTTTGATTTTTCAACATTTATGAGCCTTGAATGACGCTTTTTTGACCTTTTGGTATTGATTTTTAAAATTTTTGCCTTAAAATAACATGTTTGTTTCACTTAAAGATATTTTTTATATCACTTGTAGTAAACATTAAGTCCATTTACAGTTAATATTATTGTTTATTATAATAAATGTTAAATTCTCGTTACAGAAAATATTATTTTCTATTATAATAATCTTCCTTAATAGTAAACATTGAGTGCTTGTGTAAGGCCCTCGAACTTTGTCGTATTATTTTATTACGTGTAATAATTCATGATTGTGTATGCATAGATGTACATATCTACGTACGTATTAATAGTTATACTTATGTGTGCATGTGTGTAATTAGTTGTAAATAGTGTATGAATTGCATGGTGGTAATATGTACATGATAGTATATGTATGGCATGTATATATATATAAGTTAAGCATGGTTTCTGCATGTTTTAAGTTCTGGCCGAATGGCCAAATTGGCGTCAACATGGATGGACGTCCATGATAAGTCAGCGTCCACCTCGATGGACGCCAATACTTAAGTCAACGGCCATTGATGTGGACGTTAAGATCTCTGACCTGCATGCGTTGCAGACCCCGAAACTCCGGGGAAGCAAGCCCAGCCATTGGGGAGATGTCCCCAACGTTAGCAGGCTTCACATCACCTCTCCGGGTTCCCCAAACCCCTCTCCTTTAAACCAAACTCCTTCTGCACCAGAAAGAGTTCTCTTTGGCTCTTTGCAAGGAGAAGAGAGAAATCCTAGCTGCTGTGAGAGAAACCAGACTTTGCATGCTCTGATCCGACAACTTGGAGCTTCATCCGACGATCCCTTGCAACTGGAGGCCAGAGTGGACCAAGGAGAAGGCTTCCCCGACCCCAACTTGCTGTGGAGGTCGACCAAGAACCCGGAGGAGAGCTCTTTTGGAGGCTTCTTGGGACTGCCCAAGGAGAGCTTCAACATCAACTTAGATCCCTTTGGAGGTTTTTAAAAAGGCAAGTAACCTACCCACTTCGTCCATGTATGTGTCTAGGAGGTTTCTACCATTTTTATGAGATTTTATCGTGTCATGGATCCTCACATTCCTCTGATATTTGGAGCTCGGTCTGTGTTCTTGCACAGACAGGAACTTGGCGTCAAGTCCTCTTGCCGCCAAGATCTCCAGTCAGCGGCCAGCGATCTTGCCGTCCATCTCCTTGAACGGCCAGACACTGCCATCAAGTTCTTCAGTGCAGAACAGTAAACTGTTCTGCCTTAAATAATTATTTTCTGGACTTTGACGCATGAAGATATAGTGTAATTTTTATATGTTATGTAAAATAGATAATGTAATGTGTGTGGAAATTTCTGTGTTTTTTTGTGGATGGCATAAATTATTAGATTTATTGAAATACATGTTGGGAAAAATGGATTATGCATGTTCACCTACTGTCTACTTGATTCCTGAGGAATTAAATGCCCCAAATTTTTCTATACCATGTGTACGTGTGCCAGTCCATACCCTGCAAATTTGAGAATTTGTTCATGTTCATGTGATTTACTGTAAATTCTGCAATGGAAATAGAAAGCATGAGTAGGTTATTCGAAATTTACAGTAAATTGTGTGTTGTGCAATAAATTCGGGGAAAATTCCTGTAATGATGTGTATGTTAGGTTCAGGGCTGTGAACTGTCAAACTGGATATTCATGTTATGATCCATGACAAATTGAATTATGAATGGCATGCAACTGAATGTGTTAATTTCTGTAAATGTAATATGACTCAGAAAAATCTGGAAATTTGTATGTGAGGTCCTAACCTGCAAACAGTGTGTGGTTAAATTTTCATGTTATTTGGATGACTATAGGATATATTATGATTTTCTATACGAAAACAAGTAAATTATGCATGCTATCATGAAATGGTTGATATGTGCCTCTCAACCTGGTTAATGTAAATTATTGGATGTCTGATTCTGCCATCAGTATATCTTGTTAGAAAGAACAGACCATGTGTATAAATGAGAGAATGTAATCCATGTGTAATTCATGTGTAACACGTGTGTTAAAAATTGGAATGTGTAATGTGTAAAAGTGTGTGCCATGTGTGACACTGCTTCTATAGAGGGTCGTGGAACCGTACCATGAAAAAGTCCCCATGGGAAGGTTCAATGTGTTAAGATCCTAAGGGCATTAGGATGAAATCCTGGAGGTGGACAAGTACCACTTGTTAGGGTGGAGACTTGTTCTCCCGGTCTGCGCAGTCCAAGAGTCGTCACTATATTGCCTAGGTGGCGTCTATGTGTATGTGTTATGTGATGTGTCCTTCTAATAGTGGTTTGGACTATGTGTCACGGCACTAAATTGTGAAATGTGAATGTGATTATATGTAAATTGTGTAGTGTGAATATGTGTAAATGTGCAATGTGTAAAAAGAGAACTATGTGAATGAGTGATTGTGCAGACATGTGAAACCAATAAGTTAGATTGTGAAATTGTGATCCATGATACATTAATGTGAAATTATGTTATAACAGCAACCTAGTTGTGTTTATAAGAATGTTTATATGTGTAAAAATATGTAGAATCCATGCTAGGAACAATTCTTGCTTATGTGTAAACGTTTCCATGTTTAAGTGCTATCATGTTGTAGATTAATCGGGAATGTAGCTCTCATGTGATAGAATGTGAATTTCTAAATCCATGTCAAAACAGCAACCTTAAAGTGTATAAAATGATAATGTGCATGTGTAATAATGTGTAGAAACCATGATAGGAATGTTTCCTTTTATGTAGGCAAGAATCCCCTGTGTGGTTGTTTCCATGTTGTAGCTTGATTTGAAATATAGTTTTCATGTGATTGAATGAGTAGAAAGCATGTGATAGGATATTTATTTTGGAATGACTTAAATCATGTACCATGTGTTTTAAATCTTGTAGAATTGTCATGATAGGTTGTCTTTTATCAATGTCCAAGCATGCTATATGTTTTGCTTTGTAAATTGAAATGAAAAACCTACTGTGATATATGCATGTATGAGGTGTGTGGTGTTATTTGCTGAGTCTTTTAGATTCATTCCTTGCTTCGGCGTACAGGTTTAGTTGGTGACCCTACATCGTTAGAGGAGACCGTGGAGAGTGACTCCGAGCGTGGCGAGTAGCCTGGTGGAGTCGTCATCGTGACATTTAGCTTTCATTGTATGTAATTGAGACATTGTAATAGAAATACTATGTAATTTATGGACAAACTATGTATTTGAGTTTAGTATGTCATTATGTGGACTTTAATTCTCTTAAATTTGTCATTTGAATCATGTATGTTAAATGTGGATGATGAAATGAAGACAAGTGGTTCTTTTGTTTCCGCTACTCTGTATTTATATTTATGGGCATCTCAATCGTATGTTATTGTTTGGGTAAATGCCCCACTGTGATAACGTTCACTATACCGACATGGGTTGGTATAACCGTACCAGTATAATGAGGGTCGTCACAGCTTGTTATGGTAAATATCAAGTCCTATTACAATAAATTTTATTCTCTGTTATAATCATTGTTGTACCTCACCTCAGGTGGAAGATCTTAATCATGTGTTCATCTATAGTGACCCTACTGTGATAATGTGGAGATGGCTCCACCCTTTGATTGGCAACAAAGTTTATCTTCACAATCACGTCACTGCCAGAATCTGGAGCTTCATTCAATGCTCTAATATTCAGTCTCCTTTTGGATTTGTGTCTGTTCATTGCTTGTTTCTTATGTTATGGGAGCTTTGGAAGTGTAGATGCTCAGCTAGATATGATGATAAAAATATCCATACCAGTGATATTATCAGAAATATTAAGCTCCATATCTGCTTCGCCCTTAGCAAGTCCACTTTCAAGGTCACACCTACGCTGGCTGAATATCAAATTCTCCACAACTATGGTTTCTCTCCTCTTGTTACTACAAAACATTTCAAATTGGTCCGCTGGATACCTCCGAATGAGGATTTCTGTTTAAATGTTGATGGGGCTTCCAAAGGTAATCCAGGGAGTTGTGGTGGCGGAGGATGTATCCGAGACAATCATGGTAACGTGCTGGTTGGCTTTGCTAATTTTTATGGGGAAGGCAACAGTCTCATTGCTGAAACTCGAGCGCTTTGTGATGGTCTGCGGCTAGCAAATTATTTGGGTGTTCGCCTCTCAGTCATCTACTCAGATTCCTCTACCCTTGTTCTTTCTCTTAGGTAAAATAGATGCATATCTTGGCAAATTTATGGATGGTGGCGTGTGGTGAAGGACCTACTTCAAGACAATTTCAGTTCCATTATTCATGTCTTCAGGGAGACTAACCATGTGGCGGACAGACTTGCTAATCATGCTATTGCCCATAATTGTAATCAGATTTTTTGGGGTGCCCCTTCTCTCCCTCACTCTTGTAAAGGGCCTCTTCTCATTGATAAATCTGGTTTGACGAATATCAGGCTGGACTAATGGGGTATGCCCCTTCTTGATGTATTTTCATCTTATCAATTAATCTTTTGGCCCAGGTTTCCTCGCTGGTGGAGTGGGTCCATTCTCCCCCTCTGGGGGAGGGTGCACTCTCCTGGCTGAGACCCTGAGGACCTTTCTTCTAAAAAAAAAGAAAAAGAATATCACCTATTTTACATTATCTGTTGATGATTATATCACTCAATGTTATAAATATATTATGTAAATGGTATCAAGACTTACTGCAGATGATATAAAAAATATATTGTAAGTGAAAAAATATATTAGATGGTGTTTTTTATTGTAACAAAAAAAAATACTATAACAGAGAGTAGTATTTATTGTAATGAGACTTAACATATACTGTAAAATGGACTCGATATTTACTATAAAAGAAAAGATTACTGTAACAGAGAATAATATTTACTGTAATAGAATGTGATGCTTAATATAACAGACAATAACATTTACTGTAAAGAGAGTTAATATTTCTTATAAGTGATGTAAAAAATATATTGTATATCAAAAAATATATTATATTAAGGCAAAATTTCAAAAATCAGTGCTAAAAGGATAAAAACATCTCTCAAAATTTATAAATATTGAAAAACTAAAAGTAAGAATTAAAAATTAAACCACACAAAAAATAAAAAATTTGTGACTTCTGATATTTTGACAGAGATTAAGAAGTAAACTACTCTCGTTGATAAAGACTCTTAATTAATTTTTTTTCTAATAATATTGAATTCATAAGATATCTATGTTGATAAGTGGATAGCTTTTGTAAAGATAAGCTATCTATATCTGGTTATTTCCTTTTTTGAGTCTCATAGCAGAAAACTATCAGCGCTGATAATTTAAAAAATAGATACCAACTTCTACCCTGTTATATATCAAACTGGAACAGAAAGGAGACATTGGGAGATTCGCCATTATGATTGGAAGCAGCTCCATCTGGGACGAACACTGAACACATCATGTATGCCTAGCCCACACAACCGTACTCTATGTGAACAATAATATTCCTCGTCAGAGAACCTCCATTACAAGCTCTTCAACCCCACTCTTCTTCCCACCCCAAAACTAGCTAGCACCCACAACTTGTTTTACCAAAATGTGGAAATGATCCAACCATACACATGTTAAAACTTTCGGCTCTAAATCCTTTTCATTCTTTTTTGTTGATCGATGATGTAGAACATATATAGCACAAAAACATTCAAATTTGCTCTAGATCCTATTCACATGCTGGTCATGTAAAGCTTCAATCTTACGTGTGGTGTGTGTGTATGTAAAAGTTTGACAACTACTAATTATAAGATAAGATAGATTAATAAGGGTTAGTAATATTTTCATTTTGACGTAAAAATAAGATGATATATAACTGTAGATAAATCTAGATAAAATTAACAGACCCTTCCAACCCTTATAAATTAACAGAGATTAACAACTTGTGAACCCACTTACCAGATAAATAAGATATTTAGACTATCAAATTATTTTTAGATTTAACAGAGTTGTTAAATATGTATCTTTTTCTAAGTTACCAAATAAGTTAACTCTTCGTACTTTCATCATCGAACCAAGAGACGTTCATAGAATAGCTAGCCGTCGGCCAAACATTTAACTTTTGAGAGTAATAAGACAAGGCTGGCTGCCACCTGAGGGACCTGGCTGGCTAGACACGTCTGCTTCTCGGGCATCAAAGAGGAGCCCCCAAGCTCTAAAATAACTGCCTTAATCGTTAACCGAAAGGAGAAGATTTTGACAGTCGCGGCGAGAGAGATAATCGATTGATTTTATTATCAAAGATGAAGTATATATAGATTATAAGGCCCAGATTAATTTTAAGAATAAATATTGTAGTCTCTCTATATATAATAAAATAAATGTAAATACATGATTTGAGTATGATAAAATGCGAACGATGCAGAGAAAGGTGGGGCCAAACCATCGCAATCCGCTGCAAGTGGCGGAGCGTGCGCGGTCGCACGTGGTGCGACAACTGCGTGTTGCCCCACGGCGGCGGGGTTTGCTCCTGGCCGTCTATCCCGTTGCTACCCGGCTGGCCGGACCTTTTAAGAACCGGGACCTCTCCTCCTCCCCTTAACTATGCTCTTTTTCTCCCCCTTGTTAGTTTAATCCCAAAAAAAAAGGGTGGGCCGACGAGAGCTAGATCCCTGGAGGGGGCAACAAAAGAGGTCACTTGTTGGTAGTCCACGGGATCATAGAGGCCTCCTAATTTTAGTCCCATTCATCTTCTGTGCAAAAGCGCTCGATTATAGTGAACTACACACTCTTTCAAGGGTGGCTGTTTCTAGGTAAATCTCTTGTAGGGGTGTACACGGTTCGGTTCGGTTTCCTCCATTTTTGGAGGAAATCGAACCGAACCGAATTCCATTATTGAACCGAACCGAACCGGTTCAAACCGAAATTCCTACTATTCTAATATTTTAAGGGTTTTTCTGAGATTTTTTAAGTTTTTTTGACATTTTTTTAACTTGTTTTAGGTAAATTGGCAAAAATGTCAGATTTTGGGTGGTCGCGAGTTTCGAACTCGCAACCACCCGGCGCAACGCGCCTCCACTGCGCCATCCCTTTTTTTGTTTATTTTCATTATTTATATATTATATATCTATATTCGGTTTATTTCGTTTCCCAGCTCCAAACCGAACCGAACCGTGAGGCTCATGAAACCGAACCGAACCGAACCGGTCCGGTTCGGTTCGGTTTTTCGGTTTGGACCAAATAATGAACACCCCTAATCTCTTGACTGTCTCTACACCCCCTACCTTCTTTATCATTGAGTGGTCATTTAGGGGTCTTAGCTGGTGATCCGAGATGTTTCCCTCTTGACGATGAAATTTATCCCCCATTGTTTCACTTGCCGACCTTCACCTCTATTATTTTGGGGTCATATCTAGTATTTAGAATTTCCCTCGATATGGTACCGCTCTTGCGATGCCAAAAGATATTTTTCTTTAGAAAAAAAAAATCATTAAGTGAATTGACATGACCCTTGATAGCGATCATTCGTCGTCTTATTATACTGATAGATCCCATGGCCGACCCCAACAGTCTCAATAAATGTGGCCCCGGACAGTTCTAATGGGTCCACTAAGAGTAAAAGGCAAAGAAGGGAGAAAGTTCCAAAGGGGGTTAATCCTACATCGGAACTCATATTTTCCTCTCTCTCATATCGTCTTTCAAGATTATCAAGGCTACCACGACTTGTAGAGATTAAAACAGACCTCATCTGTTCTAGACATATTTATCAAAGTTGTTCCTCATAGTCTCCTCTACAACCTCTAACTAGAAGTTCGTTGATTGGTCATCTATGCTTGCAGTTACACTAATTCGTTCTACTCTTTCTCTCTCATATTCTCTCAGATTAGTAAGACTATTACATCTTCTACAGTCCAATCAAACGATCATTTATTCAAAATTTCTTCATCAAAATTGTTCCTCAGTGTCTCTTCTATAGCCTCCAACTAGAAGCACATCAAATGTGATAGTATTCGTTTAGTTTTGATTTTTACATTCTTTTTTATATTTTCTACATTAATACCTCTCTCTACATTAATATCTCTTCATATTATAATCTCTACCCAATCTTCATCCCATAAGAGTTAAAATCGTCATCCATGTATGTTCTCTTCATGTTGTTTCATGCTCTTTTTAATTTGAAATAAATTATACCCAAAATCAAGTTCAAAGGCGTTGTTGTGTTATTTTTCTCTTTCTTGGCAGGCTTAAACAGGGAACTATAGCCCGTGGTCATTGCTCCTTGGCCGATGAAGAAGAAAAGAAGTAGGATCCACAATCTAAACCTGGTATCTTTAAATGCACTTAGGTAGGTGACCACAATCAGAACACGCCTCAGATCTACACCATGTTAAGTAGGCGCCCTATTCAAGCACTACATCCTTAAGGTGGTCACCAGGAAGACCGTGTTCATACATAGGGAGCTCTTTGAGGTGTTTCTTCATCAATTTTAAGGTATTTAGCCATGCTCTTCCTTATTTATTTTGACAAATATCTTGGTGGTGATCATAGTTATTATTTTCCTTCATACATTATATTTCATAATCTTAATTAAGGGTAATTCCCATAATTACATTTTTTAGTTTCTTTCCATTTCTTCACCTGAAGAGCCTGATCATAGGCCAAGTTCTCATCCTTGGGGTCTCCTAACTATGATCTACCTTTTGCTCCAAATCTAGATTCCTCTCAACCTTTTCCTCTAGAACCTCCTGAACCTCCTCTATCATCTATTAATTCATCTCTCTAATACCACCTGATGTTGGGCCTAACGTGATTCGTCCTAAGTTGCATGATCAGAGCCTTGGCCTTTTCTCTGACTATTTTTGTAACGTTGTGGCCATTCAGATCCAAGTTTAGTGGTTCTGGTGTGGCGTCTTTGGGCCAATATGTGGCCATTGGGCCTAGGTTGTGGCCTTCGTCTGTTGTGTGGGTGTCGTGGGCCGAAGCTTGGGGCCCATAAATCCCATTGGTTCACTGTGTGAGAACGCGACAAAGCTGGGTGTCGCCTTTGAATGTGATGACCAAACTGTCCCCATAATAAATATTTCCATTTATTATTATTTTGATGATTAACAAAATAACACTAATGGATTTCTTGAGCCTTGAGAACAGGAAGCAAAAGAAAAATGAAAGATCAAGACAATCTGGTAAGTCCCATCATTTCTATCCAAGTCCCTGTAACGACTTCTTTGATAAGCAGAACGACTTCCTCTTTGACCGGAACACTCAAATCGTTACCGTAACGATTTCTTTAGAACTCGCAACGACTCTCTAGCCGTAACGACTTCTTTAGACCTCGTAACGATTTCTTTAGAACTCGCAACGACTCTCTAGCCGTAACGACTTCTTTAGACCTCGTAACGATTTCTTTAGAACTCGCAACGACTCTCTAGCCGTAACGACTTCTTTAGACCTCGTAACGATTTCTTTAGAACTCGCAACGACTTCTTTATTAGTCGTAACGATTTCGCGCAACGACTTCTTTATCAGTCATAACGATTTCGTGTAACGACTTCTTATTAGTCATAACGATTTCGCGTAACGACTTCTTTATTAGTCATAACGATTTCGCGCAACGACTTCTTATTAGTCATAACGATTTCGCGCAACGACTTCTTTATTAGTCATAACGATTTCGCGTAACGACTTCTTTATTAGTCATAACGATTTCGCGCAACGACTTCTTTATTAGTCATAACGATTTCGCGCAACGACTTCTTTATTAGTCATAACGATTTCGCGCAACGACTTCTTTATTAGTCATAACGATTTCGCGTAACGACTTCTTTATTAGTCATAACGATTTCGCGTAACGACTTCTTTATTAGTCATAACGATTTCTTGCAACGATTTCTTTAGAACTCACAACGACTTGCCTGTTGTAACGGCTTCATAAGTTATCACAACGATTTCTTTACAGTTCATAACGACTTGCTATAATTCATAACGATTTCATAAGTTATGAAGTCAGCAAGATTCTTGTTTATCGAATTTCTTGATGCATCAGTATAATGCTTTTTAATAGCGTTGAAAAGTCAAAGTCATATCTTGTCCGTTGACTGCTATGCATTAAATGCTCTCCGATCGTATCTCCCATGCATGCAGACAATATCTTCCATTTCTATGCTACTCTGTCTACGTACTTTTTCTTGGACAGAAAGGAGCTTTGCTATATACTGCAATATCTGTTCCATCTCAACTAACAATAGACAGCAGTCCTAGCTGTCTTCTATTTATTGATGATATGCTTACAGATATCTGACAAGACTCATCTGGACAACGTTGGACACAAGATACAAAGTTCTATGACATCTCTTTGGCGTGTACACCAGGATAAAAGACTGACGATCAGAAGCTTCCTCAGTGACCAGTCTAACGTACACAAGGATAAGAGACAACGGACACTTCAACGTTCGAATTTGAATCAGCAGTTTAAATAGAAGACTCAAGACGAAAAGAAAGACAGCGATAGTGCGCAACATCGCTTGATTTCAGAAGAAGAAAGAAATCCATCTCTCACAATCTTTAGAACTTTGAAGAAGAGCGAAGCCTCCACTCCAAACCTAGTTCTAAGTTCTTAGCTCTCTGTGCTCAAAAGGAATCTTCTCATTTGTAAGAGCCTGTGTGGTCCTTGGAGAGAAAAACCTTGTTAAATCTCTTTCTCTCTCGGGGGCTTAGAAGCTTCAGGTTGTAGCTGGTCAAGCTAGAATCTGAAGCCTGTTTTCACAACCTTTTTCTGATTAGTTTGTGTTCCCTTCTGGACGAAGGAAGACCTGGTGGTATCCAGGGTGGTTGTTGTTCCCTTCTGGACGAAGGAAGACCTGGTGGTATCCAGGGTGGTTGTTGTTCCCTTCAGGCTGAAGGAAGACCAGTTGAGGCTGGGTGTAAGGATCCTTAAGGGGGATTGTACCCTTGATAGTAAAATCCTGAGGTATTGCTCAGGGACTGGACGTAGGTCTCCTGTGGAGAGGAGTTCCGAACCAGGATAAAATCCTTGTGTCTTGTGGATGTGTTTTGTGTGATTGTTATCTTGTTTGCTCTAACTCTAACCTTGTTATTAAGTTGTGCAATCTTTTCAGTAAACAGGTTTTAATCAAAGATCGAAGTTTTATTAACCCATTCACCCCCCCTCTGGGCTAGCTAGCTGGGCAACAAGTGGTATCAGAGCCCGTCTCTTCGACAAAGAAGAAGATCCAACGATCTGAAGAGCAAAGATCAATGGCAGCCCAAAGTCACTTCGAAGGTCAGTCTGTCAACAGACCTCCTTTGTTCGATGGTGAAGATTATACGTATTGGAAGACCAGGATGGAATACTTTCTACAAGGCCACGATTATCAAATCTGGTCAATAGTGGAAGAAGGTGATCTGGTCGTCACAAATGAGAAAGCACAATGGACAGATGAAGATAGAAAGAAAATCTCCTTGAACTGTAAAGCTAAGAGCATTCTATGTTGTGCTCTAAGCAAGAAAGAGTTCAACAGAGTTTCAGCATGCAAATCCTCCATGGAAATGTGGGAAAAGTTAAAGATCACATATGAAGGTACAGACAAAGTAAAGGAGACAAGAATTGACATTCTTGTCACTCAGTATGAAAGATTTCAAATGCAAACAGGTGAGTCTATTACCCAAATGTTTAGTAGATTTACTGACATTACTAATGGCCTAGCAAGTCTAGGAAAGTCATATGAAAATGCAGATATGGTAAGGAAGATTCTCAGATCCCTGCCATCTTCATGGACGGCAAAGGTCACAGCTATCGAAGAAGCTAATGATCTTAAGAGAATGTCAGTAGAAAAACTCATTGGGTCTCTCATGGCCCATGAAATAAACATGGAAAGACTAGGAGAATCCTCCAGTAGAAAGAAGCAGTCAAATGCGCTTAAAGCTAATGGGGACTCATCAGAAGAATCCTTAGATAACAGTGAAGATAGCAAAGATAGTGATGATGAAGAAGCCATGCTCTCAAGAAGATTGCAGAGAATCTTGGCAAAGAAAAAGAAGTTCCAGTCTGGTAGGAGGTACTTCAAGAAAAACAAAGATCTCAAGAGACCAGATGGAAAAGATCAGAAGAGGAATGAGCCACTTTGCTATGAATGCAAGAAACCTGGACATATCAAGGCAGACTGTCCAATGTTAAAGAAAAATGATCACAAGAAGAAGGACAGCTCCAAGAAGTTCAGAAGATTCAAAAAGAAAGCCATGGCAGCTGCATGGGACAACAGCAGCGACTCAGATAGTGAGTCAAGCTCGAGCAGTGAAGGTGAAGAAGCCAACTTGGCTCTCATGGCGAATACCGAGGATAAGGTAACATCTGATTCTTCTTTCGATTCCTGTAATGACTCAGATTCGGATAATTTGGAAAGTGCATTTAATGAACTCTACAATAAGTATAAAGAAGTGTGTAAACTACTTAAGCTAAGCAAGAAAAATATCACATGTCTCGAAAATACCAACTCAGATTTAAAATCTGAAAACGAAGAACTAGAAAAACAAATAGTTGAGCTTAAGAGAAGAAATGAACTATTATGTGAAAATTTAAAAGACAAGAACAGAAAAATCACTGACCTAGAAAAACAGGAAAACTCAGATGATTTAAGAAAAACTGTAAATGAATTAAATGAAGAAAACAATACACTAGCAAGCACCCTAGAAAAATTTACCAATGGTAAAAACTCTTTAATATTAAAAGGTGCTAGGAGATCGGGTAAAAAGAAAAATGGATTAGGATATACACCCCCAGATAATGAAGAAACCATAATATACCCTAAAACATATCCAACACCAAAATTTGTACCCGAACAAGATGTAGCATACAAAGCTGATTTCAAATACATAGAAAAAGTAACTAAGTTATCCTGCTGCAGTCACTGCAACAAGTTAGGACATATTAAAATGACATGCCCAACAAGACATAAAAAATGGATATTAAAAGGTAAAGTTGATGATACTAACCAATCAGGACCCAAAAAGAATTTGGGTACCTAAAGCTTGATGTTCTCATTTCAGGTTAACCCTCGAGCATCCAAATGGTATTTGGATAGTGGGTGCTCAAGGCATATGTCAGGCAACAAGAAGATATTTGTTGATCTCCAAGCTGAAGAAGGTACAGTCACCTATGGAGATAATGGAAAAGGGACTGTGATAGGAAGCGGGTCTGTGAACATCAAAGGAAAATCAGTCATAAAGGATGTAATGCTGGTCAAAGGGTTAAAGCACAATCTCATCAGCATCAGCCAGTTGTGTGACAAAGGCCATCAAATTCAGTTTCAAGAATCAAAATGCAGTATCTTAAAGGATGGTGCAGTCATATTTGAAGCCTACAGAGAAAGAAATTTGTATGTTCTATATCTCGATGAACTCAAGGATCAAGATGTGTGTTTGGCAGCTAGCAAAGATAAATCAACTGAGTTGTGGCACAGAAGATTGGGCCACTGCAGCTTGGATGGGCTGAACAAGCTCAGAAAAAGAAAACTAGTTGAAGGACTGCCAAAGGTAAATTTCAGATTGGATAGCATTTGCAGACCTTGTGCAAGAGGAAAGCACACCAAGAGCTCCTTCAAATCAAAGACTGTAGTAACCACCTCAAAGCCCTTAGAACTACTTCACATGGATTTATTTGGGCCAATGAGGACTACCAGTTTGGGAGGAAAGAATTTTGGATTTGTAATAGTTGATGATTATTCAAGATTCACTTGGGTATCCTTTTTAGAGCACAAAGATGACACATTTGAGAATTTTGTCAGCTTCAGTAAGAAAGTTCAGAAAGATCAGAAATTCTCAATTGTCTCTATTCGATCAGATCATGGTGGTGAGTTTCAGAATGAAAAGTTTGCGAAGTTCTGTGATGATCAAGGAATTGAGCACAACTTCTCAGCTCCAAGGACACCTCAACAGAATGGAATTGCTGAGAGGAAAAACAGAACTCTTTTGGATATGGCAAGATCAATGTTATCAGAATATGATCTGCCAAGATATTTCTGGGCCGAAGCTATCAACACTGCATGTTATATCATAAATAGAGTGATGATCAGGCCAATTCTGAAAAAGACTGCTTATGAACTCTACAAAGAAAAGAAGCCAAAGATTAGCCATTTCAGAATATTTGGATGTCCTTGCTTCATCCATAACAATGGAAAAAGGGACATTGGTAAGTTGGATGCCAAATCAGATGAAGGCATTTTCATGGGGTATTCCTCTAAACCTAAAGGTTATAGAGTTTTCAATAAACGTTCCTTATTAATTGAACAATCAGTACATGTTATTTTTGATGAATCTAACCCTTCCTTGAAAAAGGAAGAAATTAGTGACATTGATGATGCAGATGTCTTGTCCGAAAAATTAAAGAAAACTTCAATTAAGGACAAAGAGGATCCAACTCTGGAAGAACTGCAGCAAACAGAAATCCAACATAAAGATCTTCCAAAGGAATGGAGACATCAGAAAGATCACCCTCCTGAAAACATCATTGGTGATCCATCTGTAGGGGTAAGAACTAGAGGTAATGTAATTCCATGCGACTATTTAGCATTTGTCTCTCAAGTAGAACCTAAGACAGTCAATGAAGCTTTATCTGATGAATCTTGGATACTAGCCATGCAAGATGAACTAAATCAGTTCAAGAGAAACCAAGTATGGTCACTTGTTCCTAGACCATCCAATCATTCAGTTATTGGCACCAAATGGGTGTTCAGAAATAAACTGGATGAGTCTGGAATAATCTTAAGGAACAAAGCCAGATTGGTGGCTCAAGGCTACTCCCAAGAGGAAGGCATAGATTTCGATGAAACTTATGCACCTGTAGCTAGACTTGAGGCCATTAGGATTTTACTTGCTTATGCATCCGCACTTGATTTAAAACTTTTTCAAATGGATGTCAAATCAGCCTTTTTAAATGGTTTCATCAAGGAGGAAGTTTATGTTGAACAACCTCCAGGTTTTGACGACTCTGAATTTCCAAATCATGTATTTAAACTACATAAGGCTTTATATGGTCTAAAGCAAGCTCCTAGAGCCTGGTATGAAAGGCTCAGTAATTTCTTATTAAATCATGGTTTCACTAGAGGTAAAGTAGATAGTACATTATTTATAAAATCTAAGGTTAAACATATACTTCTTGTACAAATCTATGTGGATGATATTATTTTTGGATCTACTGATGAATCTCTTTGCAAGTACTTTGAAAAGCTTATGCAGGGAGAATTCGAAATGAGCTTGATGGGGGAGTTAAGCTACTTCCTTGGATTGCAAATCAAGCAAGGGAAGGATGGCACTCATATCTGTCAAGCAAAGTACACCAAAGAGCTGTTGAAGAAATTTGGATTTGAAGATGCAAAGCCATTATCAACTCCAATGAGCACATCAACCAGAATGGACAGTGATCAAAAAGGTAAAAGGGTAGATCAAAAGAATTATCGAGGTATGATAGGATCATTACTTTACTTAACTGCCAGTAGACCAGACATTTTGTTCAGTGTATGCATGTGTGCTAGATATCAGGCAGACCCTAGAGAGTCTCACTTAATCTCTGTAAAAAGAATATTTAGATATTTAGCTAGAACTCATGATTTAGGTCTCTGGTATCCTAGATCTTGTGAGATAAATCTAATAGGATATTCAGATGCTGATTATGCTGGTTGCAAAGTAGATAGAAAGAGCACCAGTGGATGTTGTCAGTTTCTTGCAGGATGCTTAATATCATGGACATCCAAGAAACAAAATTCAGTAGCTCTATCAACAGCTGAGGCGGAATATGTTGCTGCTGGAAGTTGCTGTACACAACTTCTTTGGATAAAGCAACAACTTGAAGATTTCGGCATTCACATCAAATCAATTCCTCTATTGTGTGATAATACTAGTGCCATCAACCTCACCAAAAATCCAGTTCAACACTCAAGGACGAAACACATTGAGGTAAGATATCATTTTATTCGAGACCATGTAGCTAGTGGTAATTTAGAAATTTCGTTTATAGATACAAATGGTCAATTGGCAGATATCTTCACAAAAGCCCTACCTGAAGAGAGATTTACATCTCTTAGAAGGGAACTAGGGATGTGCAATTTGTGAAAGAATTTCTGTGATTTTATTGACATATAAATTTTTCAGATTAAATGAAAAGTTCTCTCTCCGTTAAAGTTAAACAAAACTCAGTTATCTATATGCTTTGACCGCTTCTGTGTAGAAAGTTGTTTGACTTGTCAAACCTTTTTGTCGCTTTCTACCTTTGCCGCCTTTTGGCGCTCCTCCTGTCATTAAAGTAATATTATTTTACCCAAATCGCTTTGAGATCGATTCGTCTTCCACCTTTACCCTTTTTATTCTCTATCTGTTCACCCAAAGCTGATGCCCTAACGATTTTGGGATCGACTCTCTGCATCTTTCGAAGCCTTCTTCTCTTCCCGCGAAGAACTCCTTCGAGAACTTCCGTCCCTTCCATCATCCTCCCTTCCAGAATCTTTTCTTCTCTGCACCCATGGCCGCTCCGTTGATCTCCGGAAGTGTTGGGGGCTACAGTGCTGAGTATTTATCCCCAAGGGAGCAAGAAAGATTTACTTTTGTGAAGACAAAGATTTGCGGAAATAAGGCAGTGGATGTTCAGAATCTTGAGAAGAGTGGCATGGCCAGGCTAGTTGATACTCTAAGAAGATCGCAGTGGATGGATGTGGTCACCTTCAGTGAGGTAAGCTACCCGGACTTGGTAAAAGCCTTCTACATCTGTCTGAAGTCAGAAGCAGATGGATCCCTTGTTTCCTCTGTCAAGGGTATCCAAATCAGAATAACCCATGAGCTGTTGCGTGATCTGTTTGGAGTAAAGACCTCGGGATTTAGTGGCATTCACTCTGTGAATGATGAAGTCAAAGGTCTCGGGATTATCGGTCCAGGATTTAAGTTGAAGGATGGGAAGCTTGATATTAATCAGATGTCCGCGTTCAACCGATTGCTTCACTTTATAGTCTGCCAAATCTTAGTTCCCCGTAGTGCTACCTTTTCCTCATGCACTAGGGCAGATTCGGACATAATGTTCTGGGCAATCCAGAACAAAGAGATAAACCTGGCCGCAGTGATGATTGAGCGAATGATGTTTGCACATGCTCAGTTATGGGAAACAAAGAGCAAGTTGAATGTTTCCCTTCCATATGCCCATCTTCTGACCAAGATTTTCAAGCACTTTGGAGTAGATCTGTCAGGTGCGGTAGCTGAAAAGATGGGCCAGTCTATAAGGTCCAGAAACCTGAAGAAAAGTGGCTTTTCAGTGCAAGAAGGAGTTTGGTCGAAATCCTCTGTGGCTGAAGGAGAAGCAGTTATTGCAGATATTCCAGAAGCAGTAGAAGTAGAGCAAGCAGCAGCAAGTCCAGCAGAGCAAGAACCAGTTGAGTCAGCTGTGGGATGCCAATCCGAAGCTCAATTGGAAGAGGGTGCAGCTGGTGAACCTGATGAAGATGTTGTCTTGGAAGAAGCTCCTGCTCAGGGGGAGCAAGAAAGTATTGAAGTCCCTGCTCCCATTCAGGGGGAGCATGCTGAGAGTGAAAAGCAGAGAATGAAGCCTTTTCTGAGAAAGCTGCACCTACTCAGGAAACTCCAGCTCCAGCCTTGGTTGATGTTAGTGAAGGCCCAAGTGCAACTATAAATCTTGAGGAGCCTGTCTCTCAGCCAAGTAAGCAGAAAAGAGTTGTTCACAGGAGGTCAAGGAAGGGCCATAGGAAAGTAAAATTGAAGCATGTTATGGCCTTGTTAAAAGCCCAAGGAGAGATCTTGGCATCAGTTCAGTCTGGTATACAAGGAATTGTTTCAAATCAAGTTTCAACCTCCTCAGACGTATCCTCAATAAGAAATGCAATGAGGTATTTCAATAAAGAAATGTCTGATATGAAGAATTTGCTGGCTCATTTTCAAAGTCTAGTGGTGTCCCTCCTGCACCTACTCAGAGCAGTCCAGCTGAAGTTCCTAGGCCACCAGGGCCTCCAGCTGAAGTTCCTAGGCCACCAGGGCCTCCAGCAGAAGTCTCAGGGCCAACAGGGCCGCCAGTTCAAGGGTCAGGGCCATCAGGGCCATCAGTTGTAGGGTCACCCGGACCAGTGGCAGCCTCAGGGTCTTCAGGACCCTCTCCTGCAGTCAGAGAAAGTCAGGCCAAGGAAAAGAGCCAGTGTCAGTCTCCAAGGCCCCTGATACTTCATCTCTTGCCACTCCAACCCTCTCCACACCTTCATCTCCTCCTACTGCACCTCCTGCTCCACCAACCATAAAACATCCCATGCCTCGCACCCAACCTTCCTCATCCTCTACTTCCTCTCAACCCTCCTTCTCACCTACTCCAGCTCTCATCTCAGCTTCATCCTCATTAACTCCTCAACCTTCACCTATTAAAACCCAAACATCTCATCCTCAACCAACCTCTTCCTTTAATCCTAAACACTTTTTCTATCCTCCTACTCCTCCTAATTCTGTTACCTTTCCTCCAGTGAAACCTCTGCCTCTTGGTATTTTTGACACCAATGTTCCAGACCTTTTGAAAGGAACACTCTCCTCACCATTCTTTCCACAGCCTCTCACATTCACAGGACTGACCCTCCTAGTCCTGTCTTGAAAAAGAGAAAAACCTCTTCCTCTCTAAGCACTCCTTCTGCTTCTCTCTACCCTCCTTTATGGTACTCTCTTACCCTTGATCCTAAGAGAAGACCTATCTACAGAGAATACCTCCAGAAATGCATTCTTTCTACCATTTATGGTATTCCTTTTCTCAACCTCTCCGAACACCTGGCCATTGTTCTTCCCTTTACTCAGATATCTCAAGCTTTCAAATCCAAAATCTTTGAGGGCACTGAGTTCAAGACTGAAGATCAGTGGGCAGCTATCAAAGGAACAAGGCTCAGTACTCAAAATACCTGACTGCAAGGGCCGAATCTCTCTCTCTCAGAGCTCACCCACTCACCTTCTCTGAGTGGTTTATCTTCCAGCACAAGAACTCTTGGGGATCCTTCATTTTGAAGGAAATTCGAGTTGCCAGAGCCTTTCAGCTGTACAGTGACTTCTGCTACTTGAACAAAATTCCAGAAGTTCAGTTTTGCCAGTTCAACTCGCAGATTACTGTGCTGCAATCAGAGACCCCTCTCAACCTTCCTCTTACAGTAGACTTTGTCTCCTTCAAGGTTGAGTTTCCAGTTCTTCTGCCGAAGCTGCACTCGTTAGTGTTTAATTCAGATGCTGGATCTCTCGCTCTAGATATGTTTGCAAGGCAGCTGGGCCGGATGTCAGCCAAGCAGGGCCGATCTCCCTCCTTCTTGCGGTTCATCTTCAGAGAATATCACTCTGGCCGCATCTCTTCTCTGACCTTAGCTCCACTCATTTCTGAGTGTGAACGACTCACCTCATCAGAATGGGAGCTTCTATATCGGGCCTCTTATCAGCAATTGGAAGCTATCAATCAAGATCTGGTCAGTCAGAGGAAGCCTGCTCTTTCTGCAGAAGCCTTTATGGATCTCAATTCCATCGCACCCATACCAGAGCTCTATGCTGTATGGGCAGCTAGATATTCTGCCTTCTATGCCCTAAAGCAGGATCTGTTAAATCAGCAACTTCACTATCCAATTTCCTTGGACAGATTTCTCCATAGGGCCAGTTTTGGCAAGAGTACTACTTCAGATTCATTTTGGACAAAACTCAGTATGGAGAGTTCATAGAGCAGCAAAGGCAACTCTACATTCAGAGGAACATCCCTTCCATGGGACCCTCCTTCTCAGTTACCTTTGGCGTTTTTCTGCAAACTTTTGAGGATCTTGAGATCAAGGCATGGGCTGTTATCTCACAGCATGCCTCCTTGTTATCTCCTTTGTATTATCTTTCTCCCTCTTAATAAAAATCTTTCTCTCTTCTTTGTCTCACAGCTTATCTTTTTGCCTAATGACAAAATGGGGGAGACAACTAACGTAAATCTGAAAAACATATTTCATTCTTTGTCTGATGTTTAGTATATTTTGTCATCATCAAAAAGGGGGAGATTGATGACCAAACTGTCCCCATAATAAATATTTCCATTTATTTATATATTAATTTTGATGATTAACAAAATAACACTAATGGATTTCTTGAGCCTTGAGAACAGGAAGCAAAAGAAAAATGAAAGATCAAGACAATCTGGTAAGTCCCATCATTTCTATCCAAGTCCCTGTAACGACTTCTTTGATAAGCAGAACGACTTCCTCTTTGACCGGAACACTCAAATCGTTACCGTAACGATTTCTTTAGAACTCGCAACGACTCTCTAGCCGTAACGACTTCTTTAGACCTCGTAACGATTTCTTTAGAACTCGCAACGACTCTCTAGCCGTAACGACTTCTTTAGACCTCGTAACGATTTCTTTAGAACTCGCAACGACTCTCTAGCCGTAACGACTTCTTTAGACCTCGTAACGATTTCTTTAGAACTCGCAACGACTTCTATTAGTCGTAACGATTTCGCGCAACGACTTCTTTAGTCATAACGATTTCGCGTAACGACTTCTTTATTAGTCATAACGATTTCGCGCAACGACTTCTTTATTAGTCATAACGATTTCGCGCAACGACTTCTTTATTAGTCATAACGATTTCGCGCAACGACTTCTTTATTAGTCATAACGATTTCGCGTAACGACTTCTTTATTAGTCATAACGATTTCGCGCAACGACTTCTTTATTAGTCATAACGATTTCGCGCAACGACTTCTTTATTAGTCATAACGATTTCGCGCAACGACTTCTTTATTAGTCATAACGATTTCGCGTAACGACTTCTTTATTAGTCATAACGATTTCGCGTAACGACTTCTTTATTAGTCATAACGATTTCTTGCAACGATTTCTTTAGAGCTCACAACGACTTGCCTGTTGTAACGGCTTCATAAGTTATCACAACGATTTCTTTACAGTTCATAACGACTTGCTATAATTCATAACGATTTCATAAGTTATGAAGTCAGCAAGATTCTTTTTATCGAATTTCTTGATGCATCAGTATAATGCTTTTTAATAGCGTTGAAAAGTCAAAGTCATATCTTGTCCGTTGACTGCTATGCATTAAATGCTCTCCGATCGTATCTCCCATGCATGCAGACAATATCTTCCATTTCTATGCTACTCTGTCTACGTACTTTTTCTTGGACAGAAAGGAGCTTTGCTATATACTGCAATATCTGTTCCATCTCAACTAACAATAGACAGCAGTCCTAGCTGTCTTCTATTTATTGATGATATGCTTACAGATATCTGACAAGACTCATCTGGACAACGTTGGACACAAGATACAAAGTTCTATGACATCTCTTTGGCGTGTACACCAGGATAAAAGACTGACGATCAGAAGCTTCCTCAGTGACCAGTCTAACGTACACAAGGATAAGAGACAACGGACACTTCAACGTTCGAATTTGAATCAGCAGTTTAAATAGAAGACTCAAGACGAAAAGAAAGACAGCGATAGTGCGCAACATCGCTTGATTTCAGAAGAAGAAAGAAATCCATCTCTCAGAATCTTTAGAACTTTGAAGAAGAGCGAAGCCTCCACTCCAAACCTTGTTCTAAGCTCTTAGCTCTCTGTGCTCAAAAAATCTTCTCATTTGTAAGAGCCTGTGTGGTCCTTGGAGAGAAAAACCTTGTTAAATCTCTTTCTCTCTCGGGGGCTTAGGAGCTTCAGGTTGTAGCTGGTCAAGCTAGAATCTGAAGCCTGTTTTCACAACCTTTTTCTGATTAGTTTGTGTTCCCTTCTGGACGAAGGAAGACCTGGTGGTATCCAGGGTGGTTGTTGTTCCCTTCTGGACGAAGGAAGACCTGGTGGTATCCAGGGTGGTTGTTGTTCCCTTCAGGCTGAAGGAAGACCAGTTGAGGCTGGGTGTAAGGATCCTTAAGGGGGATTGTACCCTTGATAGTAAAATCCTGAGGTATTGCTCAGGGACTGGACGTAGGTCTCCTGTGGAGAGGAGTTCCGAACCAGGATAAAATCCTTGTGTCTTGTGGATGTGTTTTGTGTGATTGTTATCTTGTTTGTTCTAACTCTAACCGTATTATTAAGTTGTGAAATCTTTTCAGTAAACAGGTTTTAATCAAAGATCGAAGTTTTATTAACCCATTCACCCCCCCTCTGGGCTAGCTAGCTGGGCAACATGTGGCACGTCCTTGTGAAACCGCGTCCTTATGGTTTCTCGCTTTCCCCTGAACGTTACGGCACCCCGTGCGTCCTTGATACCGATTGGGTTAGTTTGGCTCTGTTTGTCAACCAAGTATAAGCTCTACTCGTTATGGGGAGAGACTTTTTGTGGCAACTTCCGGCGATTTCGGCTTGGGAGATGTCCTTTGGTGCGGTTTCCTACGCGAGTAGGTTGCCCTGAAGCGTGGGAGATCTGTGATCGATGGCCTCTTCTCCGCGTTCTTCTTATTGGTATGGACCTTTTCCTTTCTTACTTGGTTAATTGAATGGTTTTGAAGCATGTTAGGCATGATTGATGTGTGGAGGTATTCCATGGTGTGGTTTTCGTTGTTTTGTAGGAAGCTTGGTTGCATGAAAACAGTAGTTTGAGGTGGTTTTCTGTATGAAACCGCAGAATAGGGTTTCTGTCTGTGAAGGCGACGGGTTCTGGCCTTGTCCGCGACGAAAAACCCGTCGCTTCTACTTTTTGAACGCAGTCTGTCGTCCATTGCGTTCTTAATGCGATGGCAGGCTCCGTCGCATTCCAGTGTGTGATTGCGGTCTGTCAGGCTGTTGCATTCTTAACGCGACAGTAGCCCCCGTTGCGTTCTTTTGTCCGAAGTGTGTTGTAAAGTTTTGGGCAAGGAGGGTCATATGTGGGCCTTGTCCTAGTTATTTAATGTGGATTTCGGGTGTTTAAGCATGTTTAATGTTAGTAAGGCATGACTTAAGGTTAATAGATTAGATTATGATTATGTTAATCATGTTTATTATGTTAATATATAGAAGATGTGTGGTTTATGTGTATAGTGGTATGTAGTTGCAATGGAGGTCATGTGATGTCCAATGACAAGCAAGTTTAGAATGTGAATTATCATGGTTTATGAATATAAATTTTAGAGTATGTCAAGTATTCGGCGTGGTTTGTGTGTTTGCTGAGTTTGGTGGTCCAACGCCTATTCTAGAATGTCTCTTTAGTTGAGTACCCCAGGTTCTCTGTGAGATAGACACGTTGTGCTCGAGGTTTGTCCCGATACTGTGTGTAACATAGAGGTCTGTGTCATCCTCCTGAACACCCTCACTCGTTTGTTTGTTGAGTAATTCGTTTGGCTGAGGGAAAGACGATAGTGGGGCAGCGACTTGTGGTGTGCGAGTGTTCTCTGTTTAGTCGCTTGTAGAGCTCTCGTGGTTGGGGAATGGACACCAGTAGACATATTGGTCCCCATCTAGTCCTGTGTTTCCACTTGCCTCACTATGTAGGCTCTGAAACCCGTAGAGGTGTGTCAGGCGTGGGTCTGTAGCACATGTTGTTGCAGTGTGGTGTTGGTTGGTCTCCACAGTTTTTTGGCCTGCGCAATGTTGTAGTGGAGCCGTAGTTGGACTTTCCATCCGTGGCTACGAGCTTGAGAGGTGATTCTTGTGTTGTGTTGTCTGGGTGGAATATTGGCATCATGAACCAGTAGTCTTTACCCATGTGGCGGCGTCGTTCCTTTCAACTCGAGCTTTCCAGCAATTATAGTTATGAGTGGTGACTCTCCGATTATGGTTCCTAGTCGTTCATTGGTGCAATGATGGTGGCGTAGTTGTGATTGTGGTTCAATTGTGGTACCCTTTTAGTTTCAGGTACCTATACCTTTCATACGTAGCTGGTTGTTGTGGCACGTTGTGTGCCGATGTTCCAGGTGTAGTTGTGGAGCTGTGTTCCATGGAGAGCATGTTGTGTGATCCTCCACTTGTCGTGTTTTTACCCTTTTATGGGTAGTCTTTTGATGTGTTCTATTGGTTTAGTGTGGGGTGGACTGGCTTCTTGTTGACAATCCTATTACTTTTCGTTGGTGGTTTGCCTATGTGACTTATGGTTATTCGGTTTCAGCTGTCGTGGTGGACTGGTGTTTCTGTACTAGTCCTGTAGGTTCCTTTACTTTATGTGAGTTAGGTTAGCTAGTGTGTTTATATTTAGTGTAGCTTAAGTATGTTTATTGTTAGCACGTTTTGCTTCAGTAGTTCTTCGGTGAGTGTTGCGAGTGAGATCCTTTGTGGTTGAGGTCTCGGCTCCTCTTTAGTTTTCGATTGTTGTTTTTGGGAGGTCCATGATGAGCCTATGACTTTTGAAGCTCAGTCCCCTACAGTTTTTTCAGGTGTTAGCAGTGTGTTTGGGCTTGCAGTGGCGTTGTGGCAGACTTGCACCACCAACAATGAGTTTTAGTTATTATTGTGTGAGCCTTGCTCTCTCGGGGTATGCCCCAGGTGGTTGTACTTTTCTCTTGAACATGTAATAATGTAAACTTGTTGTAAATGAGTATGAATACATGTACTTTCTTGTATATTATACTCTTGTGGTTGTCTTTTATATTCTTACTGAACACGTGTGTGAGTTATCCATTGCGAGACTTCGGTCTGTTCGCGGGAAGCAGGTCTGGATATGGAACCTTTTTAGACATAAATACTCAGGGCCACTACAGTTGGTATCAGAGCATGGTCTAGTTATAATATGAAAAGATATTAAGGTTACGATGTCTCAAGACATAGTTTAATGTCCATTGTTGGTAGTAAGTCCGCAACTTTTTGTGGTTTTCGCGTGTTTTCTATATGAATATTAAGTGCATTGGTTATGTGGTGTTAGTAGTTGTTTGTGATTTGTTATAAATTGATATGGTAAGCAGTGGAAGTTGAGAAGGAATTGATAAATTTAGTTGTGTTTCAACAAAGGTAAAGTTGTCTTCTGAGAATGATATAATCTAGTGTGATGAATATGTTTTTAGTAAAGTAGTGCATCAGCAAAAACAGTTATATGGTAATGGTTGTGTAAATGTGTAAAATAAATTTGCTATGGAAATAATTATGTGATAGAATTACAACGGAAATACTGTTGTAGTGTGGAGCAGTGTTGTGTTGAAGATTGTCAGATATAAAGGATTGTGATGGAGAATTTAGTAGAGGTAATTAATATGTTTGAGATTTGTGACAGTGAGTATTGAGAAATAGTTCCGAGGATAATGTGGTTAGCGATATGGAAGATTTTGTGATGTTTTGTAGAGGTGTTCATTATATTGTAGCAGTTAAGGTAAAATATGTACTAGAAGAAGATTGGAGCAAGAAATGTTGAAAGCAAGATAAAATTATGCAAATGAGACAAAATAAGGTGGGAGGTGATGAGCAGTATCATGATTTCAAGGATTTGGAATTATGATTTCTTAGTCGAAAGAATTAGACAGAAAAAGGTAAGTCATTTGAGAAACATGTAAGAAATGTCAAGCTGAGCAGAATAGAATGACATAGTATGAAAGAATAAGAGTTTTGCTAAGATAATCAAAGAGTTTGAGTGGAATTGATACTAATGAACATATCACAGCAGTGGTGTTGTCAGTAATTAAGAATGAAGTTGTCATCGCAAAATAATTGGAAAGGTAGACACTGGGATTGTAAAACGGCAGTGTGGACTAGAAGAATCAGGAAGGACATGTTATTGCATTTAAAGAAATAAGTATTTGGATTCCAGGTTTGGCAGTGTTCTAGTGGAAGGTAATTATTTGTTAAGAAAAGTTACAGTATGAATTAGAATGTTGAGATAGAGTAGTGAGGTTAGCTAGATAAAAGAATAATTAAAGGGAGTATTTCTCAAAGATGGTATTGTGTTTGATGCAGTTGACAGTAAATTTAAAAGTTTAGCAATATTGATTAGAAGAAAGGATGAATGTAGCAGATCATAACGTAGTTATAGTCAGATGGTTAAAGTAATGTTCAGTAAGAAGTTATGTGACTCAATTGAGCAGAAGTATTCTTTTTCAGTATTGAATGTGAGAACAAAGGTAGATTGGATAAGAAATAAAGATCAGATAAGACTATGACAGGATAAAGTAGAAAGAGTAAGTAATGTGTACAACTTGAAATTTATAAAGTCAGTAAATTGCGGAATACAAAGAGAAAGGCTTGATCAATTGTGTAGAAAAGAATTTGGGTCAGTCAACAGATAATTGAAAGAGTTAGGTAGAGTTAATCGCAGAGTATGTGTAACGACCCGACCTCCCGGGCAGGGACCCCAAAGGTCGTGCCGCCACCCACGGATCCGAAGACCCGGAAGGGTTAGAATTTAGTCCTGTGAGATAAGTAATGAATTCAAATAACTATAATAAGAAAGTCCGTACATTAATAAGGAAATATGTACAACATGTCCCAAGTAAAAGTACAGGTATAGAAAGAAAGGTGCAGTCCTTAAGGGGCATACCCCGAGGACTTGCAAAAAGGCCACTCTCAACTCACTCCTGGTACAAGAGCACTCACGCTCACAACTCACACTGCTGGCAATGCACGGAGAACAAGCTACCACCAGGACTGTCCGGCAACGAACTCCTGCGATAGCGAGTCTCTACCTGAAGAGAGTAGGGGGTGAGCCTTGCGAACAAGGCTTAGTAGGGATAGCCAGTCCCTTACCAGCCAGAGCAGCAGGAACTCCAACAAAAGCGGAAGCAAACTACTCTACAAAGCAGTAAAGCGGGAAACACCTACTGCAGAATACTACAAAGCAGCAGAACAGAGTAACACCACGACCCAAAACCAGGGTCGGGCCAAACACGACTCCCACAGAACCAGCGGAGTCAAACACAATGCGGAAGCAACACCTCGGCACGCACCTCCGAGACAGAGAAGCTCACGAAACACCGGAGCAACCACGTGAGACCAGAGCCTCACGACACAAGCACCCAACATCCCAGACTCCACGAGGTCGGGAATGAACAACCAGGTGTCCACATGAGAGACACCAAGCACCATATGAGAAGGAACGTCGTCTACCATAGGCACGGCCACCTCAAACCTCCACAAGGTTGAGGGCCCACAAGCAGAACACTCTACACCTCAGACACGCCACGAGGTTAGGAAACTACACCCTACAGTGCTACCACAGACGGCACCAAGGAACGGTTTACAAAACCAGCTGTCGGGTGTCTACACAAGACACCCCAAGAGAACATGCTAAGCGGAAGCCACTAAACACAACCCACGAGGCCAAACCAACCAAGCCCACAACACTAGACACGGCTAGGCTACAACCACCGTGCAAGTTAGAGCAACGAGACTCACTTAGAAACTACGTGAGAAACTCCGTCACAGCAAGAGTAACCAAGCCACCGCCACAGGCAACTAAGAGGAGGACACTCTGTCCAAACCTCCCGCTCGCCAGCCGCTGACTCCTGCCTACAACCTCCCTAGTAGAGTGAGGCTAGTGAGCCATAGCAAAGAACAACTAACAAACCACCGCAGCCCGGCCGAGCTGTGGCCCCACACCTACCCTCCCTACGCGGCTCCGGAACCAATGCAGAGTGAGGCAGTGAGAAGGACTAACTGGTCCGCACCGAAAGAACACCTCAACCACCTCGGAGACACAAACTAGTTAAGGGAGCTCCACAAGCGACTCTACGCCATTGCCCACCACTGTTTTCCCCTCAGCTCTGGAGTCCGCCACACTAGGCTGTCAACTCGAGCATGCTCGTAGCCCGAAGAACTCCCTCAACAGGCTCCCGAGGATGGGGGTCTCAGGAAATGGAGACAACCTCTGAATGGGACAACCCCTCAAGTGCCAAGCACTTGGCGAAAGAGAACAGGCAGGGCAACAACCAACAGAAATCAGCACAACTGGCTTGTAACCAAGACAAGCCCAGCAGGCACAAATACGCATGGCACACCTCCCGATAACCCCCCAAGAGGGCAGTCGGTCAACGCCGGCACACACGGCATGGCCCGAAAACTCGGAACACCACCAGACAGCACAGAAACCATCACTCTTCTAATAATCGATTGACCGACTGACAATCAATTATTAGACAAACGCGAACCTCTTAGCACCGCCGCTAGGACACGGCTACAAAGGTGTCACCTTCGGTCACTGAACGTCGGGAGGCAACCTTCTGCGTCCCCTACCAGAAGGTCCTAAGGGCAACCCTACTCTGGGGCACACGCCAACACGCCAACAAGGCCACGGAAACACCTGAGGCAAGCCTGGTGCTATCGCGCCCTCCTAGCCCATCGCGATACCATCGCGACAGGAAGGGCAACCGCAACAAGTGCCCTGTTGCGACAGGGAAGCGCGTCGCGACAAGAACCCTATCACGATAGGAAACCAGGTCGCGACACGACTCTTATCGTGACGGCTAACCGCGCCGCGATAAGATCGCGCCCGACCAAAGCGACGCCTCCTCTGATGTCGCGACGCGTACGGCGGTCGCGACATCAGACGGGAGGCAGACCGACGGGATACTACATCTCGGGGTCGCCACACACACTACATCTACACATCCATGGGGAGGGGAGCAAGGGGAAAGCAGTAGAACTATCTACAAATCCACGAGAGCTCCCAATCACCTGGATTGGGAAGGGAACAAGAAATCCCTACAGATTTTGGAAGAACCGAACCCCAAAGAGACTTCACGACGGCAATAACACCTCCTCCTCGCTCCATGACGCCGCTCCAAGCTCCGCACGAACCGCCGCCGGCGCCACCACGCTCCATGCTCGGATCGTCGGAGAGGAAAGCTTTCCCCCTCGGAGAGGAGAAGGGAAAGGAAAAGGAGAGAAAGGGGAAAGGGGCGCCGGTCAAGGCTTTTAGCCTTCGGCCCCCAGAACGCGACGGGGCAGGGCGTCGCATTACCAACCTTAACGCGACGGCCGCCCACACCGCGACTAGAACGCATCCCTCCGGGACGCCGCGACAACCAGACAGGTTGCCCTGACACATCTGTCCCTCTGACAGGCATCATACGACCAAAAAGTGGAACGTTGTCGAGACCCGTTGACCAGGCGCGACAAGAACGCGACAGAACTGCTGGTCGCGACACAGATGACTGTCACATCGGGCACCTCTGACGCGACACTAACGCATCACCCAGAGCAGACGCGTTAGTGGCCAGTCATCTAAACACACAAACGAAGGAACTGGAAAGCTCAAGATGTTACAATACATCCAACAAAAAAATAATTTCGTCATCAAAATTAAGGGCAAAACCTGGTCGGAGAAAACAATAGGTGCAAAGGGACCACTAAGTCACACCGCGACTTCCCGGTGGTCGCCACCACAACTCTGCCACAAGGGGGTGCCTAACCAGACACCCGACAGCTCACAGAGCGCCCACCAACCGACGCGAAGCACACAATCAGATGTCGACAAGTCCACAGGTGCGGCGCGCACCAAACCGACCAGAAAACACTGGAACCGCTAGTCGGAAAACACGCGACTGAACCCTCAATAGACCACGCTGTTGAGAACAACTGGTCAGTAACTCCCTTTATCACCAGCAACTATACAGAGGTCCCAGCTACTGTTGGCAACCGAGGATGACGCCAAGAGGTCATCCACAAGACTCCGCTGAATGGCTCTTCATGTCTAGCAATAGCTAGCACCTGCGGCACGGCCAAACGAGAGTTTCTTAATGGTGACCTAGAACCAAGCAGAAAACACGCACGTGGAGAAACCACAGCGAGCAAGGCAGTGTCCGCCGGCACCACTAGATCTCACCCAGATCATCCTCGTGGTCCGACCAGGACACACAATGCACGCGGAGCCACAAAACTAGGAGTTACGTGCTCCCCCACATGGCACACAGCGACAGAAACACGGAAGACATCAGAGGTGAAGCCAAAACTTGGCACCTCGCCAAGGCACGCAGGACAGTGTCCATCGGCACCACTCGATCCCACCTAGATCGTCCTCGTGGTCCGACAAGGACATACAACGACTGTGGAGTCAAAAGCTCCACAGGCACAATGCACAGAGGCAAAACCAGGGAAGACGACTGAGTTTGGCAGAGCCAAGCAACCCAAGATGTCGGCAAACTGCACGAGAAACGAAACAATTGCAGAGGTCGAGAACAACACGTCGACCTCAAAGGGACCCAAACCGAAGCTGGGTACCCCAACTGAACTCACTCGCTCCCAAGCAAGAGAGAAAAACCCGGCCACAGGCCGCGGCCAGAACCTGGCGTACCACCGATAGGGCTACCTAGACAAGGTAAAGCAGCCACCCCACAGCGGCAACGGTACAGCCACAAGGCACAGGCTAGCACAAAGTGTCCCAGAGGCGGAAAGCTCAACGCCTCGAACACCGAGCAAACTCAGGAAACAATGCACAAAGCTCACAATCAGGCACATGACACGACACATGGTGCCAACACCAGCACCAGGAGCCACCCAAGGTACAACACAGTGCACCAAGGCTCCAAACAGCACAAAACAAACCACTCGAGCACGAGCACATAGTGCTACCACAAGCACCACAATCAGGCAAGATGCAACACACTTGCACCAACGGCCGAACAACACGGGCTAACAGGGAGGACTCTCCACAAGAGACCTGCAAAAAGCCACACATAAGAAATCGCGAGCCAAAAAGGGCAGAACTAGCCACACCAGCCGTGAACCCTCAAGGCATAAGGACATGTAACATCGAGAAAGAAACACACTCAAGGTGCAGTACGCAGCCGCACCAATGACATAAAATGACACAGGGCCAACCGCAGTGGACTCTCCACCAGTGACCCACAAGAGAAAACACACGGAAAACCAGCAACTTCAAGAGCGCAACAACCACATCGGCTCTTAGAAGCCCACAACACAAGGCACCGCTCCCACCACGCAGGTGGAGAGGGCCACACACCAAACAGCGACAAGTGCCTCCAAACACAGCTGAGGCACAAGCAAAACACGCACCAAAACAATGCCTGCACAAGCAAGCCAAACAAAAGAAAACCCGGTGCCGCCTCACACTGAACACAGGGTACGCTGCCCTACATTGTCCATTCAGGCGACAAGAAACCAGCACGGCAAGAGACGGGACAATAGGTCACCACAACCTATCGCACCACAAGGAAACAACGTGCACGAGGTGAGCAACCAACTCAACCTCAAGACAACTCAAGGGGAGGACCTTCACCACAAAGGTCGCCACGGTGCGAAACACGGCACCAACTGCCATGGCAGAACACCACCACCCTGAGCAACCACAGAAAGCAGAGGAAGAAGGCACACAACCGGCCTCTTCCTCACACAAAGGAGAAAACATCGCACAAGGCTAGCACCCACACAAGAGGCACAACTAGCCAGACACCCACTGCACTCACCAGACTACCATCTAGGAGAGTACACGGGGCACGAGAAACGAAGCAAACCACCCGACCACAGGGACACATGAAGTCCCACCAGTGCAGCCGAGAAACTCAAAAACGAACAAGAAGACAACCTAGCCAGCACCACGGCCAGACACAAGGTCAAAGCACCACACTTTAACCGACAAAGCCCAAGCAGACTGTCACACAGGCAGTCCGACCGGCAACAATGATAGCTCATCTCTACACAGAGAAAGAGCAGCGACAACCAAAACAACCACAGGGCAGCTCTGGGGAGAACCTCCACCAAAAGCACCAGGAGCCGTCCTGCGAGAACTTCACCAGAACGTAGCTCAACCAAACGGCACACTTCAAACCACAGGGGCAACACAACGGTAGCCCAAAACAAACACCGAGCCCACCTGGGAAGAACCTCCGCCAGAAGCGACAAAAGGGCGATCCTGGGAAGAACCTTCATCAAAACACACAAAACTAAACGGCCAAACAACACGGACCATCAGAGAGAAACACTGCAGCAAGCAGAACTGCAGAAGCAACGCGAGCAGGTCCTGGGAGAACTTACACCATGACGCAGCCCAAGTAATCAGCCAAAACACATGGCCAACCGAGAGAAAAACATAGCAGCCAGCGGAAGCAACATAAATCGGTTTTGGGAGAACCTCCACCAGAACCACCAAGGCACCGTTCTGGGAAACCCACCAGAACGCACCGGCCAACACAACAACAGCATACCTCAACCTTGAGGTAGCACAACAACAACCGGCAAAGACAAGCCCGGAATAGTCCTGAGAGCAAGCCTCACTAGGACAGCAGCCAACCAATCTGGGAAAACATTACCAGAACATAGGACAACCAAGCGATGCACCTCAACCTCGAGGGCAACGCAACGACAACCAACCAGACACAGAGATTTCAAACCACAGAGGCAACACAGTGGAAGACTTCAACGAGCACAAAAGTAGTCCCAGAGGGAGAGGAAACCCTCACTAGGACAACAACAAAATAGTTCTGGGAAACATCACCAGAACACAAGCAGCCAAGCGATGCACCTCAACCTAGAGGGCAATGCCGCAACAATCGGAAATGAGCACAACACAGTTCTGGGGAAACCTCACCTCCACCAGAACCAACAGAGAAGAACTCCGGGAGCACCTCACCAGAGTTCACAACCAGTCAGCACAAGGCCGACAACAGCCACAGACAGGTGTCGCAGCGCTCAACCAGTGCTTAGCTCGAGCAAAGACGCCGACTGAGCAGAGCACAGCGCCCAATGGCGCATAGGCACACAAGGCCAAACACACATCCAACAAGGACGCACCCTAACAACAAGGGACTGCCAACAAGGCAAGGACACCTTCGACCGGTTCCGCAGCCAAACCTGCACCTGTGAAGGCCACACACACGTAGGCTCCACAGCCTTCGCGACACAACCCTGGATGCGTAGGCCGAGGACGAATCCAACAGCAGCACGAGCGAAACCAAAACCATGCTCGCAGCAGCGCACCAGCAACAGCAGCAACACTCTCTGTAGCTCACACTCGGACCCTGCTGGAAGCTAGCTAGCCACCTGCAACAAAGAACCAAAAGCTCACCTAACAGAACTCTACAGGACGAGCCAGCAGCGTACTAGTACCTTTCTTTGGGACAGTCATAGTTATTAACTCATTACAAATCTCGGTGACCCTGAGCTCTGATAACATATAACGACCCGACCTTCCGGACCCCCCCGCTAGGGACCGAAGGTCATGCCGCCACCCACGGATCCGAAGACCCGGAAGGGTTAGAATTTAGTCCAGTGAGATAAGCAATGAATTCAAATAACTATAACAAGAAAAGTTCGTACATTAATAAGGAAAATATGTACAACATGTCCCAAATAAAAGTACAGGTACATAAAGAAAGGTGCAGTCCTTAAGGGCATACCTCGAGGACTTGCAAAAAGGCCACTCTCAACTCACTCCTAGTATAAGAGCACTCACGCTCACAACTCACACTGCTGGCAACGCAAGGCGAACAAGCCGCCACCACGACCGTCCAGGAACGAACTCCTGCGACGGCGAGTCCTTACCTGAAGAGAGTAGGGGGTGAGCCTCGCGAACAAGGCTCACTAGGGATAACCAGTCCCTTACCAGCCAGAGCAGTAGGAACTCCAACAAAAGTGGAAGCAAACTACTCTACAAAGTAGTAAAGGGGGAAACACCTACTGCAGAGTACTACAAAGAAACGGAACAGAGTAACGCCACGACCCAAAACCAGGGTCGGGCCAAACACGACTCTCGCAGAACTAGCGGAGTCAAACACAATGTGGAAGCAACACCTCGGCACGCACCCGCTGAGACAGAGAAGCTCACGGAACACCGGAGCAGCCACGTGAGACCAGAGCCTCACGACACAAGCACCCAACATCCCAGACCTCCACGAGGTCGGGAAGGAACAACCAGGTGTCCCCACGAGAGACACCGAGCAACCATATGAGAAGAAATGTCTCACCACAGGCACGGCCACCTCAAACCTCCACAAGGTTGAGGGCCCACAAGCAGAACCACTCTGCACCTCGGACACGCCACGAGGTCAGGGAACTACACCCTACGGTGCCACCACAGACATCACCAAGGAACGGTTTACAAAACCAACGGTTGGGTGTCTACACAAAACACCCCGAGAGAACACGCTGAGCGGAAGCCACTAAACACAGCCCACGAGGCCAAACCAACCAAGCCCACAGCACTAGACACGGCTAGGCTACAACCACCGTGCAGGCTAGAGCGACGAAACTCACTTAAAAACTACGTGAGAAACTCTATCACAGCAAGAGCAACCAAGCCACTGCCACAGGCAGCTAAGAGGAGGACACTCTGTCCACACCTCTCGCTCGCCAGCCACTGACTTCTGCCTACAACCTCCTCGGTAGAGTGAGGCTAGTGAGCCACAACAAAGAACAACTAATAAACCACCGCAGCCCGGCCGAGCTACGGCCCCACGCCTACCCTCCCTATGCGGCTTCGGAACCAACGCAGAGCGAGGTAGTGAGAAGGACTAACTGGTCCGCACCGAAAGTACACCTCAACCACCTCGGAGACATAGCCCAGCTAAGGGAGCTCCACAAGCGACTCTACGTCGCTGCCCACCACAGTTTTAGCCTCAGCTCTAGAGTCCGCCACACTAGGCTGTCAACTCGAGCACGCTCGTAGCCCGGAGAACTCCCTCAACAGGCTCCTGAGGATGGGGTCCTAGGAAACAGAGACAACCTCTAAACGGGACAAGCCCTCAAGTGCCAAGCACCGAGCGAAAGAGAATAGGCGGAGCAACAACCAACAGAAATCGGCACAACTGGTTTGTAACCAAGACAAGCCCAGCAGGCACAAGCACGCATGGCACACCTCCCGATAACCCCCCAGGAGGACCGTCAACCAATGCTGGCACACACAGCACGACCCGAAAACTCAGAACACCACCAGACAGCACAGAAACCATCGCTCTTCTAATAATCGATTGTCCGACAGACAATCGATTATTAGACAAACGTGAGCCTCCTAGCACCGCCTCTAGGACACGACCATGAAGGTGTCACCTTCGGTCACTGAACACCGGGAGGCAACCTGCCGCGTCCCCTACCAGAAGGTCCTAAGGGCAACCCTACCCTGGGGAACATGCCGACACGCCAACGAGGCCACGGAAACACCCGAGGCAAGCCTGGTGCTGTCGTGCCCTCCTAGCCCATTGCAATACCATCACAACAGGAAGGGCAACCACAACAAGCGCCATGTTGTGACAGGGAAGTGCGTCGCGACAAGAACCCTGTCGCGACAGGAAACCGGGTTGTGACACGACTCTTATCGCGACGGCTAACCGCGTCGTGATAAGGTCGCGCCCGACTAAAGCGACGCCTCCTCTGATGTCGCGACGCGCACGGTGGTCACAACATCAGACGGGAGGCAGACTTCCAAGATACTACATCCCGGGGTTGCCACACACACTACATATACACATCCACGGGGAGGGGAGCATGGGGAAAGCAGTAGAACTATCTACAAAGCCACGAGAGCTCCCAATCACCCGGATTGGGAAGGGAACAAGAAATCCCTACAGATTTTGGAAGAACCGAACTCCAAAGGGCCTTCACGATGGCAAGAACGCCTCCTCCTCGCTCTACAACACCGCTCCAAGCTCCGCACGAACCGCCGCCGGCGCCACCACGCTCCACGCCTGGATCGCCGGAGAGGAAAGCTTTCCCCCTCAGAGAGGAGAAGGGAAAGGAAAAGGAGAGAAAGGGGAAAGGGGCACCGGCCAAGGCTTTTAGCCTTCGGCTCCCAGAACGCGATGGGGTGGGGCATCGCGTTACCATCCTTAACGCGACGGCCGCCCACACCACGACCAGAACACATCCCTCTGGGATGGTGCAACAACCAGACAGGTCACCCTGACACACCTGTCCCTCTGACAGGCGTCAGACGACCAAAAAGTGGAACAATGTCGTGACCCGTTGATCGGGCACGACAAGAATGCGATGGAACCACTAGTTGCGACACAGATGACTGTCGCGTCGGGCACCTCCGACTCGACACTAACGAGTCGCCCAGAGCGGACGCGTTAGTGACCACTCATCCAAACGCACAAACGGAGGAACCGAAAAGCCCAGGATGTTACAATATGTACAAAATTAGTTGAGCAGCTTTACTCCATGATAAGAGAGTACAATATTACATCAATATGAATGAGTTACTTTGAAGAATTGTGAATTCGATTTGATTTGTCAGCTAGAGAATATTATTTAGAATAAGATGTATATAATCAGAAAAGGAATTATAATTTACAGTTAACAGAAAAGAGCAAAGTATGGCAATGATGGTATGGCCAGACTCAGAACCTAAAAGTGTGGTTCAGGTAGAATTGAAGTAGAATTAAAGTATTAAAGAAAACAGTTTGAGAATTCAGGCATTTTCTGTCAGTGGAAATTGATTGAGTATGTGATTCAAAGTTCCTATTTAAATGGTCTTAATAAGTGAATAAAGTCAGAATTGGGTCCAGCCAAAGTCAAAGTGGTAGCAGAAATGGAAAGAAGTAAAGGTAATAATGAAAACAAAATTTGTAAAATATATTGACAAGTATCCGATGTAATCAGAGTGGCACAGCGGAAGCATAGAAGATTTATGACCCGCAGGTTCTAGAAAATTTCAAAATTGTAGTATCAGAGATTTGGATTGACTGAAGAAGAGTTTGAGGGTTTTGTATAGTTAATTAAAGAGGCAGTCGTTCTTGAGAAGATATGGTTTAAAACACGTTAAGCAATTGATATGAAGATGCAAAGAATTCAGATGTAGTGTTTGATTTTCTTTGAAGAATTAACAGTTAAGAATATGAGTAAACGTAAGGCAGAATTACAATTAGCAATAATAAGTAGATGATGGAACAACAATGATACGTCAACACAAAGAAATAATGGATTAGAAGATGATTTAGCATGGCAGAATAAGTAAAGGTAGTAGTTTATGATAAAAGGTTGTAAGCAAGCAAGACGACACAAAAAGAAATGTTGCAGACATAGCTAGAAAAATATGGTAGTAGGTTGAGTCCAAGGAGATAAAGCGTCGATGGCAGGATAGAATTGCTTAAATTGTAAGGTAAAAGAAGGGCAGAAAAGCTATGAAATGAATTAAAGAGAAAAGAAAACAGAATGAGCAAGAAAAGAGCTGAATAGATAGTTAGATTAGAATGATTTGAAAGGCAAGTGCAAAAGTATATCCTTTCTTGTTTGTGAATAACTTTATTTCTTTTTAGGTGATAGTTCGGCTTGTCGTTGTTTCTTTCCAAATGTCGAGGATGACATTTCTTTTTAAGTGATAGTAATATAACATCATGGCCGTTCAGATCCGAGTTTAGTGGTTCTACTGTGGTGCCTTTGGGCCTAAGTTGTGGCTTTCGTGTGTTGCATGGGTATCGTGGGCTAGAGCTTGGAGCTCATAAAGCCCACTGGTTCTCTGTGTGAGAACGCTACAGGGCTGAGCGTCGTGTTTTGAACGCGATAGACCCCTACGTCGTGATCTCATTGCCGCCTTTCCTGGGGCTTTGTCCACTTGTGTGACGTGTGACATGGCATGATCCTCGTGAATGCGTCTTCAAGGTGCGTCGCATTCTGAACGCGACGGGCACCCACATCGCATTATTGATACCGATTGGGTTAAGTTTGGCTTGTAACACCTCAATTTTATTTATAAAAATAATTGGTCATGTAATTTTAAATAAGGTACGATAACGTTCTAGTATACCGCACACTACATTACCAAATAATCATTGGAGATAAGCACACATGAGGCTACATAAATTAACAACTATATAAATAAAATTTTATTGGTAGGAAAGGATTAAAAAGAAATGGTATTATATTAAACAGTATATATATATATGTATAATTATGGATATATATATATATATGTGTGTGACATAGTGATTACGTAATATGATTACTGTTCACCTACGTAATATGGGTTACGTATTAACACCCCCCCTACGTGTTAACCCGGGGTGAAATCCCCTGAGGATTTCATCCCCACCGTCCACGAATTTCCGCACGCTCCTCATATGTAAAACTCTACATGTACACCCTCCCTTGTGATCTTATCCGGACCTCACTACTTGCTGATGCTGCTTCCGCCGAAGGCTAAGGAGGTAGTGGTAGGAAGGGAGCTAATCTCTGAGAAGGAAGAGAAAGGTCCGGTGTTGGGTGTTGAGCACTGGATATTGGAAGAAGTCCTGAAGCTCTGCTTCATCAAGTGTTAGTGTCATTTTCTTCTTGACCAGGTAGGAAGGATTGTCTTCCACTCTTCCTTCTCATTTGTTACTCTCCCAGTGTTTTGAGCACTTGATAATGTTAGAGGAAACCCTGCATCAACCTTCATACACCCTCTAACCACCATCCCTCCATTTCAAGTTAGGAAGAAAACAAATTTGTGACCTTTCCAGAATCGGTCGATCGACTGATCATTTTGGTCGACCGATCCCCCTCCATCTTGCCCACCCGAGAGAGAAAAAGAAGAGAGATAGGGTGTAGCGGCCCTGGATACCTATACTCAATAAAGCTCCATATCCAAACCCACCTCCTGCAATTGGACCGAAGTCTCGCAAGGGATAGCTCACACACGTGTTTAGTTCTTATAAAAGACAACTACAAGAGTATAATATACAAGAAAGCACATGTATTTATACTCAATTACACAAATTTATATTGTCTCAATACATCATTACATGTCCAAGAGAAAATTACAACTACTTGGGGCATACCCCGAGGGAGCAAAGCTCACACAACAACAACTACAACTCATCTGCTGGTGGTACAAGTCAGCCGCAACGCCACTGCAAGACAAACACTCTGCTAACACCTGAAAAGAACTGTAAGGGAGTGAGCCTCAACAAGTCACAGGCTCAGTAGGGACTCCCTAAAATAACAACAAACCAGTAACAACAAAAGGAACCGAGACCTCAACCCTTAAGGATCTCACTGGAAACACCAATAATAAAACTACAACAAGCTTGCAATAAACCTCATTAAACCACATTAACCATAAACACTCTAGCTAATCCAACTAACAGAAAATTAATAAAAACCACAGGACTAGCCAGGAACCACTAGTCCACCACAACAGTTGAAACCAACTAACCACAAGTTACACAAACAAACCATCAACAGAAAACACTAAGACTGGTAACCACGGGCCAATCCACCACACACACTGGGATACTAAAACACATCAGAGAAAAACCCACGGAAGGGTAAAAACTCGACAAGTGGAGGGTCACACAACACAATCTCTACAGAGCAAAGCTCCACCTCAACACCTGAAAAGACGGGCACACTGCGTGCCACCACAACCGGCTACCCACGAAGGGTACAGGCACCTGAAACCACAAGGTACCACAATCGGAAAGCCACCACTCTCAACCACAACCACTAAAAAGCTCGAGTCAGAAGGAACAATGCCACCACGCGAGTTAAGACTACTGGTTCATGACGCCAATATCCAATCCAGAAAACACCACATAAGAACTACCTCTCATTCTCGTAGTTACGGACAAAGGGTCCAACTGCTGCTCCACAAACACTCAATAAAGCCAACAAACTGTGGAGACCAACCAACACCACCCCTACAGACCACACAACTGTAGGCCCATGCCTGGCACCTTTAAGGACTTTGGCCGAGCTCCCTAAAGTGAGGCACTGGAAAAAAAGGACTAGCTGGGGACCAGTACATCTACTGGTGTCCGTCTACCAACCTCGAGCGCGCTACAAGCGATCGAACACAACCACAACACACAAGTCGTTGCCACATTGCCGTCTTTCCCTTAGCCGGATGTACAACTCAAACATAGGAGTGAGGATGTCCAGGAAGACGACACAAACCTTGACGATACACACACACAGTACCGGGACAAATCCCGAGCAACAATGTGCCTGGCTCACAAAGAACTTGGGGTACCTGACTAGAGAGGCATTTCAGAATAGGCGTCGGACCACCAATCAGCAAACTCACAAACCACACTGAGCAATTAATGTACCTTCAAGCTTATATCCATAAACCACGAATTCACATACTAAACTTGCTTGTCATTGGTCAACTCATGACCTCCATAGCAAACCACACCCTACTGTACACATAAACCACATGACCTTAATATAATGACAACTTAACGTGATTAACATAATCACCATAACTAACACAACTCACTGACTAATCATAAATTAAACCATTAATCTAATATCATGCTTTACTATTATTAACCACACTTAAACATCTGAAAACCACATTTAATAACTAGGGCTAGGTCCACACAAAGCCATCACTGCCCAACCAACACAAACACACCTCGGAAGCTGAAACACGACGGACATAGACGTCGCCTTCATGAACGCAACGACACTAACAGTCGCGATTCCAAACCGAACGTGATACGGCACAGTGGCGCAACAAGGATGCGATGGCGCGACATGTTGCGACCATGCCCACCGATTCAGTCAAACCCTAAACACGACAACACCACATGTCGCCTTCAAAACAACACGACAATCTAAAGCCATAAACGTGATGGACCTAAGCAACGTATTTATGCCAATTGGTCCAACCACGCAATCAATACATGAACGCGATGAACAACTATGCCACGTTCACAATGAATCGCGATGGGTAAACGATCGCGTTCAAATCGTGACAGCCCGACCCGTCACCTTCTCAGGCCGACTGTCAAGCCCTCCCTTCTACCCCCAGCAAACCATGCACACACCATTCCAATGAACTTTAAATCTCTAAAACAGCTGGTAAACTATAATACACTATCATAGCATGTTGTTTAAAGCTCCAAACCATTCTAATCAAATTAAAACACAAGGGAAATCTCCCTACTAACTCGAAGAACTCGCAGAACGCGAGAAATGCCACACCGTCGGCAAGTCCACGCTCTGAAAGCTCTCCTCGCGTGGAAACCGCACCGAACGAACCTCCAGTAAGCCAAAAACGCCGAGAACCATTGCACAATAGCTCCCCACGGCCGGACAGAGCCACCTCTGCTTTGTCTGGCTCGAAACAGAGCAATAAATGCCATAGTTCAAATCACGACGTAGGCAGACGTCGTGTTTAACATGCATTAAACGTGACAGACCAAACTGCCGCCAAACGCGCCGTGTCATGGAAAGGCGGTTCGGTGAATCGCGACGTAGTAGCCGTCGCGTTCAAAATGCGACGACCTACTTCGTTGCCTTCTTCACCAATAAACCAGCAGGCTAAATGGGCTAAAACCTAAAGCCCACAGCACCCACACAACACCCGGAAGTCACAACCAAGAATCAATGACCTCACTTTGGCCATGAGCACCACACCAGAACCATTAAACACAGATCTGAGTGACCACGTCGACCTTGACATTCAGTAAGAAACCACGCCAATCCGGACTATCACCTAAAAAGAGATAAAGTCATTTACAAACAAAAAGGATACACTTCCTCTGCACTTGCCTTTCAAATTATTCTGCTCTAACTGATCTGTTCTATGCATTTCCCAACTCATTCTACTTTCTTACCTCTTTAATTCATTCCACAGCTTTTCTACCCTGATTGGTTCAATCTGCTCTATCTTTCACTCTACAACTGAAGCCGTTCTATTCTGCCACACGTGTTTTATCTCCTTGGACTCAATCTGCTACCACATTTCCCTGGTTGTGCTTGCAACATTCTTTTTTTTTGTGCCATTTTAGCCTCTGTGTAATTTGGGCCTCTGCCCTTGGCCGAACAGTGAAGTTGCACTGTTCATCTAAGGGAGAAGGCTGTGAGGGTTTTCTATGGATTCTTGAGGTGATTTTGGGGTTTCGGTTGTCCGTTCGGCGTGGTTCTGGCGCAAGGAGGTGCTTCGGAGCGCAAGGAACACCGAGACGGCGTTGGTTTAGCGCTTCACTTATTGGTAGGGTAATTCTACCTTTGTTTCTCTTGTGTGGACTGTATGCCTTAGGGTTGGTAGATTTGATTTGGATATCATGCAACCATGATAGAGAGCATGCTTAGGGTTTGCTTAATTTGCAGTTGTAGCATCATGCGTAGGCGTTATATATTTTAGATGCTTTACAACTTTGCATATTATATCTGTTGTTCATTGTGTTTATCGGCTTTGGGGGAGTTACCCTACTGAGCCATTGACTTGTGAGGCTCACCCCTTCTTCTTCCAGGTGAAGGAGAGCAGAAGGGTTCTCGTCCCTCTTCTAGTTCCAGTCAGCACCATAATGGAGTTGGGCCTTCGTCACCAGTAGAGTAATACTTCTTCTTGTGGAGCCTCGGGGGTTTGTCCAAGGCTATTGTACTTTGTTTAATGACTATGTTATGGAACTAAATATGTACATTTCATGTGAATATATGTGAGAAATGGAATCTATATGTGTTCAGCATGTTTCTTTATATTTTCACGGACATGTGTGGTTGATATCCCTTGCGAGGCTTCGGCCTGATCGTGGGAGGCGGAGTCGTGTCAACACGTTATCGGGTTAACGGGCCTGAATGGCGAGGACTATCACAGTTGGTATCAGAGCAAGGTCCGTGTAAATATGAAGAAACAAGAAATGTACATAGTATGTTCCTTACTATAGTCTACTGCTGGTAGTTGGCCCTGTTTTTGTAATGATATGCTTGTGTGTTGTGTGGATTTGGAATGTTTTGTGTGCAGGTTATAAATGGTTGATAGGAGAGATTGGGAAGGTGGTGGTGATGAACATGAGGAGACCACACATCAGATGATAGAGAGGTTATGGGATAGTATTACGCAGATTCGGACACAGCTAGACTAGCATCCACCGGTTCAGCCAGCGGGAGTACCACCGGTACAGGAGTAGGTAGTGTCAGCACCCCTAGCTCCACCGTTTGGAGCAGAGGTACCACCTGTAGTACCTGTGCCTCCAGTCGCACCAGTGAGGTCAGCTAGTGTGGAGGAGTCCACGGTGTTAGTAGAGAGGTTCCTGCATTTGCAGCCACCTACATATTCAGGAGGTCCGAATCCGGATATAGCTGAGCATTGGATGTATGAGATAGAAAGGGTATTTGCTACAATGAGATGTCCACAGGCAGATAGAGTCAACCTATGTGACGGCCCTGGATTTTTATGCCCATTAAGGCTCTATATCCAGATCCGCCTCCCGTAAACGGACCGAAGTCTCGCAAGGGATAGCTCACACAAGTGTCCAGTAAGAATATAAAAAGACAACTACATAGTATAAAACACAAGAAAGTACATGTGCTCATACCTGCATATAACAATTTACAACTGTCCCATTACATTATTACATGTCCAATTAAAAAGTACAACTACCTGGGGCATACCCCGAGAGAGCACAAGCTCACACAAACTAACTACTACACTACTACTGGTGGTACGAGTCTGACACAACCTCTTCACAAGCCAAACCAACGGTAAGCTCTGAAAAGAACTGTAGGGAAGTGAGCCTCAACAAGTCACATGCTCAGTAGGGGCTACCCAAAACAACAACAAAACTATGGACACCTCAACCCCAAAGGGTCTCACTGGCAACGCCAATAGCCAAACAAATTTCATGCTCACAACAATTGTATTTAGACTACAATTAAATATAAACACCTTAATCAAACATAACCTTAGAAGGTAAGAAGAAGCTACAGAACTAGTTCCACACCACTAGTCCGCTCAACAATAGTAATGCCTAGGCCTCAAGCCTCACAAGCAACCATAGTCACAACCAATCATTTAAGCTATAAGCTGCACAAGCAAACCACTCCCTAGGCTATAAGCTTCACAGGCGAGTCTCAAGTATGTGGGTAACAGGACTGCTAACCAAAAGCTGGCCCTTTATACCCCAAACCACAATATGTCGAAAGCCACACACACAGAATGGCAGGGCTGGCTACAACGGCCAATCCATCACACACGAAAACTCGAGGAAGGGTAAAGCACATTGAGTGGAAGGTCACACCACACGACCTCCACGAAACACAGTTCTACATCAACACCAGAAAAGACCGGTATATGATGTACCACCACAAATCATTACCCACACAGGATATAGGTACTTACTACCACAAGGTACCAGCACGGAAACTGCAAGTAAACCAGTGCCGTAACAGGGCACACCATAGCAAGCTAAACCACATTTGGTGAATCAACACTCACCAACCATAACCAAAATTGTGCCACCACTCGGGCACACCACAAGCCACAACCGCAGTCACAACTGTGCCAACACCAGGGCATACCTCGAACGAGTCGAACCTCGACTATGAGTCACAAACTCACGAACCACAACTAGTGGCAAAGCACGAGTCAGAAAGGAACGATGCCACCACACAGGAACGGACTACTGGCTGATCAGGCCAGTATCCAACCCGGACAACACAATATAAGAACAACCTCTCAGTCTCGCAGTCACAGACGAAAGGTCCAACTACCGCTCCACAAGAACAAGTCAAACAACTGTGGAGACCAACCAACACCACACCTGCAGACACACAGCTGCAGGTCCATGCCTGGCACCTCTAGGGTCTCTGGCCGGAGCACCCTAAAATGAGGCACTGGAAAACAGGACTAGCTGGGGACCAGTGTCGACTACTGGTGTCCGTACCCCCAACTACGAGCACGCTACAAGCGACTAAAAACAAGCTCTAGGAAGTCACTGTCCCACTGTCGTCTTTCCCTCAGCCGGACGTACAACTCAAACACAGGAGTGAGGGTGTCCAGGAAGATGACACAGACCTCGACGGTACCACACTGTACCGGGACAAACCCCGGGCACAACAAACACACGTGCCTGGCTCACAGAGAACCTGGGGTACCCGACTAGAGAGGCATTCCGGAATAGGCGCCGGACCACCACACTCGGCAAGCTCAAACCACGGTATATACACAAACACTTTCTATTACCAATTACGGTACATAAGTTAGGAATAGCTTGTTCCAATCACCTTGTGACTTACAAGCTAACCTACACAATCACACACATAAACCATATTAATAATAACACCACAGCCTGTCATCGGTCACCTTGTGACCTCCACTGCTACACTAAACACAGTACACGATAATCACGTAATAACCATACTTATACTTTACTAATTATCCATCTAGAATAATCTATAAAAGATCTTAGAGGATCAAGGCTAGGTTCAAATGTGAACCTCACTGCCACAACACCACGGACTAACACAATAATTAAGATACAATAAATACAATAACGTACGATGTGCCATGCACACACAAACCACATGCACGGCATTCAAACCACGTAGACACCACGTGTATAATACACCAGCCAGGTGCACCACACGTCATTCACATAAACAACATGTCCAACACATGGACAGCACGCTCCAAGAGCGCTACGGGTGCCAATGCACCACACATACTACGTAAACACCAAACTGATTACGTACATAACACATTAACCACATAAAACATGCCCACCTCGTGAGCAACATGCTCTGTGAGCGTAACAAGTGCACTGGCTCCACCTGTCAATGCCATGCACAACGAATACAAATAATCGTTTAACCACAACACTAAAAGCATACATGTCCAGACCTCTTAGCTGAGGTCGCGACAAGGGGTCAGGTCGCCTTCAGAACGCGACGCCCCGACCTGTCGCAATAGGAAACCCTATCGCGACGGGTCAGCCTGTCGCGACCTTGTCGTGACGGCAAGGTCTGTCACCTTCACAGGCACAAACCCTAATCTGGGAGAAACTCCACGGATCACCATTCCAACCCATTCAAAACATGATTAATTCTCATTTTACATGCTTTAATGGATACCCTAGAATGGTATCTAATATTATTTAAGCTTTAAACGAATCAAATCAACACCACGAGCAATCCACACAATCAAACGAGGTAGAAACACCCTACCTTCACGAAGAACGTGAAAACCGGAGTTCTCTCGGTGTTTCCCCCTCCACGCGACGTCCTCGCGGCGAGAACACGCCCCACGCATCTCCAAAACCTCGAACCGTCCGGAAAAACCCCGCAGCAACTCCCCCTGGCCGAGCTGAGCTTCTCCTGCTCTGTTCGGCTGGGGTTCCTTAAAAACGCACAGCAGTTGAGAACGCGACGTAGCCCTACGTCGCAACCTGAATGCGATGTGGGAGGCCGTCGCCTTTCCGCTCCTGACGTCAGCAGGCCACCCAACGCACGACACTTGGCACGCATGCAGACGTCACCGCTCAAGAACGGTAACAAGAACGCGACCTCCAGGGCTGTCGCGTTCAGAACGCGACCTCCAGGGCTGTCGCGTTCAGAACGCGACACACACCCCTGTCGCGTTCACAGGCAGAAAACCTGTGAGCGCTTTGGGCCCAATCTGACGGCCCACCAAGCCTCACAATGCGCGTAACACCTGAAACACGCACTAATGGGCCACACTTTGGTCCAAACCCATTAAGCAGGGATCTGCAAAGATCCGAAAAATGCGCGATGTTACAACCTAGCTACTTACCAGTTGAGAGGATTTGTACAAGAGTGGTCGAGACTCAAGATGCAAACCGTGTTCACCGGAAGAGCAGAAGATACAATCACATGGCCCAAGTTTCTTGAAGTATTCAACAACACCTTCTTTCCGGTGCAAATTCAGCAAGCTAAAAGAGAGCAATTCAGAACACTTCAGCAAGGGAATTTGTCGGTGTTGGAATATCAATGAGGTTCATGGACTTGAGCAGGTATGCACCTTATGTGGTGACTAATAATGCAATGATGGTTGAGTATTTTATTCGGGGGCTGAGGCCGGAGTTGCAAGATGCAGTGATTCCTTGATGTGTGGGACAGTGGAAGAGGCAGCCCAAAGAGTAGCAATATTAGAAAGAACAGTGCAAGCAAGGCATTCCAGCGGATTGGGATCAAGTGGGGGTAGCTTTCGACTTCCACAGTAGTCTTCGGATGTTAGCAAAGGCAAGGCACCTTCGGGAGGAGCTTCTACATCGGGCTTGGCAAGGCAAGTGGGGAATCAAGCTAAAGAAGATATTTAGAGGCCGAGGAGGCGGCAAGCAGCAAGGAATTCAGCAAGGCCGAGGTTATAAGCCGGAGGTGGAGGAATCTCAGCAAGGCAACCCGCAGAATTCAAATGTTACAATTGTGATCAGCCGGAGCATTTGGCAAGAAATTGCCCATATCCAAGAAGAGGCACTTATGGTAGAGGGGCACCACAGCAGCAGCAGCCACAACAGCAACCACTAGCTGAGCGAGGTAGAGGCACACCTTACCAGAGAGGACGAGGATGAGGACGAGGATGAGTGATGGCGATCACAAAGGCTCAAGTGGAGGCATCAAATCTGATTGAAGGTATTATACCACTACTTGAATTCTCTACTAGAATGTTAATTGATCCAGGTGCATTACACTCTTTCATTTCTGAAGATTTTATTGATAGTATGGTACATCCATTTGAGGAGAGGCAATGTGAGCTTGTAGTAGAGGTCCCTTCTGGGGATTTCATGCTTACTACATGCTATTTGGATGAGGTTCCTGTTATGATCCAAGGTAATCAGTTGCCAGCAAGATTATATGCGCTACAGTTGAAAGAATATGATGTGATGTTGGGCATGGATTGGTTGGAAGCATATGGGGCAGTGATAGATTGCAGAAAGAAACGAGTAAGGTTCAGCCAACCGGAGGCAGGATGTTTGAATTTCAAGGTATGTCATTCTATACCCCTAAATTTATCATTTCTGCTCTTAAGGCTAGGAAATTGATCAATGCGAAATGTGTAGAATATTTGGCATCAGTTAGCTTGGTTGAGACAAGTAAGTCAGTGGATATGGTACCAGTGGTTAGAGAGTTTTGCAGATGTGTTTCCAGAAGAGTTACCAGATTTTGCACCACACACAGAGGTGGATTTTACAATAGAGTTGCAGCCGGGCAGCATGTCAATCTCCAAGAACCCTACAGGATGGCACTTGTAGAATTGAAGGAGTTGAAGAAGCAATTGCAAGAATTACTTGAGAAAGGTTTCATTCGGCCTAGTCATTCACTGTGGGGAGCACCGGTCTTGTTTGTTAGAAAGAAGGATGGTAGCTTAAGAATGTGCATTGATGATTGCCAATTGAATCAGGTCACAATAAAGAACAGGTATCCACTTCCACGAATAGATCATTGATTATCGCCAATTGAATAGATCATTGATTATCTCCAAGATAGAATTGAGGTCGGGGTACCATCAGTTGAGGATTCGAGAAGAGGACATTGATAAGACAACATTCAGGACTAGGTATGGGCATTATGAGTTTGTAGTTATGTCATTTAGGCTAACCAATGCACCTGTAGCTTTTATGAATTTGATGAATAGGATTTTCCACCCATATCTAGATCGGTTTATTGTGGTCTTCATAGATGATATCTTAGTGTATTCAACCTCAAAAGAAGAACATGCAGCTCATTTGAGGATTACTTTGCAAACATTGAGAGAGCACCAGCTTTATGTAAAATTCAGTAAGTGTGAGTTTTGGTTGAAGGAAGTTTAATTTTTGGGGCATGTGATTTCAGGTGAAGGTGTTGCAGTGGATCCAGCTAAGGTGGAAGCGGTTATGAAATGGGAGAAACCAAGGTCAGTGCCAGAGATTTGTTTTCTTGGCTTGGCAGGTTACTACATGAGATTTATTCAGAATTTCTCCAAGATTGCAGCACCAATGACAAGGCTTACCAGGAAAGGTGTACCATTTGTTTGGTCATCTGATTGCAGGCGCAGTTTTAAGGAATTGAAGAAGCAGCTCACTTCAGCTCCGATATTGGAAATACCGTCAGGTCGAGGTGGTTTTGTTTTATACACAGATGCATCTAGGAGAGGACTTGGGGCAGTGTTAAAGCATCGTGGAAAGGTTGTGACATATGCATCCAGGAAATTGAAGCGGCATGAAGAGAATTACCCCTCACATGACTTGGAATTGGCAACGGTTGTATTTGCATTGAAGATATGGCGGCATTATTTGTATGGTGAAAGGTTTGAGATCTTCACGGATCACAAGAGTTTGAAGTACATCATCTCACATAAAGATTTGAATTTGAGGTAGCGTAGATGGATGGAATATTTGAAAGACTATGATTTCAGCTTGGCGTATCAACTGGGCAGGGCTAATGTGGTTGTAGATGCATTGAGCAGAAAAGTAGTGGTGAGTCACATGATGATAAGAGAATGGAAGCTGTATGAAGATGTGGCAGAAAACTTCCTATTTGTTCCAAGTAGCCAGCGGCGAGCAGTGTTAGCCAATATCACGGTGGAGCCATCTTTGTATTGGCAGATTATAGAAGCACAAAAGGTAGATGAGCACTTGGCTGAAATTGTGAAAATGGAAGATGCCACTATAGATGATGATTGTGTAGTCCAGTTCAAGCACAGATTGTATGTCCCAAGTGAAGTTGGGGTGAAGCAGAAAGTGTTAGAGGAAGCACACCGATCTAGGTATACCATTCACCTAGGAAACACGAAGATGTACCAAGATTTGAAGAAATATTTTTGGTGGCCGAGTATGAAGAAGGAAATAGCAAAATATGGCAAGATGTTTGATATGCTAGCAGGTTAAAGCGGAACACCAAAGGCTAGGTGGTTTGTTGCAACCCTTACCAATATCGCAGTGGAAATGGGATGATATAGCAATGGACTTTGTTGCAGGTTTGCCCAGGACAGCGTCAGGACACAATAGCATTTGGGTCTTTGTTGATAGGTTGACAAAAGTATGCAGGTTGCTAGTAGTAAGCATGTCATGGGCAGTGGACAGATTGGCTAGACTATATATGGATAGAATTGTGTCGTTGCATGGCATTCCAGTCACTATTGTTTCTGATAGAGATCCCAGGTTTACCTCAGGTTTTTGGAGGAGTTTGCAGAGGGTTGTTGGCACCCAGTTGAGGTACAGTTCAGCGTACCATCCCCAAACAGATGGACACACGGAGAGGACGATCCAGACCATTGAAGATATGTTGCGAGCTTGCTGTTTAGTTTGGGGAGGCGGATGGGAGTAGCATTTAGGTATGGTCGAATTTGCCTACAACAACAGCTATCACGCAAGTATCGACATGGCACCATATGAAGCACTTTATGGAAGACCTTGCAGAACACCGTTGAATTGGCATGAAGTGGGTGAAAGGCAGGTGATGGGACCAGAAATGGTGCATCAATGTGCAGAAATAGTCAAGTTCATTAAGGAGAAGCTACAAACGGTGCAGGGCAGGCAAAAGAGTTATGTGGATACACGGCGCAGGCCCCTACAGTTTAAGGTTGGTGATTACGTGTTCCTGAGAGTTTCTCCAACCAAGGGTGTATTGAGGTTCAGAAAGAAGGGCAAATTGAGTCCCAGGTACGTGGATCCGTTCCAGATTGTGGAAAGGATTGGTGAGACGGCATACAGGTTGGAGCTTCCAGTGGACTTCACCAATGCTCACGACGTGTTTCACGTCTCGATGTTAAGAAGGTACATTCGTGATCCCTCCCAGATAGTCAGCTATCAAAGAGATGATTTGAAGCCAGATATGTCCATGCCGAAGTATCCCATGATGATTACAGGTTGTCGAACACAAAAATTAAGAAATAAGGATATTGAGCTAGTAAAGATCAGATGGGAGAACATACAGGGTGTAACGCCCCTCTTAGATCCAGTACAGTTACACCAACTCACATTGGATCTAATAAAGGTATTACAGTGGAATAATCCAACATTAGACTGTACAGATTGAGATATACATAAATGACAATTCAATTCCAATAATATGCAACAGAATATGGAACCAAATGTTTGTAACCAACATCACATTCAAATGTAAAGTCTAAACATAAAGGAAAGATAACAATAGTCCAACTTTATTACAAGCCATAAGTTCAAGTGCATAAATAATGTACATCATTTTCCTCACATACATAATGATCACTCCAAATCTCTCAAGTAAAACTACGCCTCCCGTCCTCACGCTCAGAGTCAGTGTGCACTAACTCCTGACTATCCTCTGGCTCTCCTGAAATGTTAAACAAGTATGAGTCTACAAGACTCAGCAAGTCACATGAAAGATAGTTCAAGACATTATGTATATATTAGATTTAAAACATGGTAACTTATATCATTCACATATTTGATATCATATAGCTTTTTCCTACTAACATGGTTCTAAGTCATTTGACAATCAATCATTTCATAGCATGTTTAATTATCATGGCAATGAAACGTTTCATGTAATGCATGTAATTCTCATCTTATATTCTAATAATTGAACTAACATGTTCCTATACATAGCACGCAATCAATTTATCATGGTATATACTTGTTGTCATGCAACATGTAACAATTTCTACGTTATGCAATATGCAACTAGTTAACATGTAGCAAGTAGTCATTTAAACATGTAGCAAGTAGTCATGTAGCATGTAAAACAATTGACATGTGAATCATGTAGCATGTAACATGTAGACATTATTTATGTAGACATTTATCATGTAGGCATGTAGCATGTAGTCATTTATCATTTAGTAGTCAAGACATAGCCCGCACTATTAATAGAGATCATATAGTCATATAGCATTCACTTATCACCTAGGCAATACAGTGCTGAAGTCATGGCCATTGCGCAATACCAGGGAAAGCCCTTCCCACCTTAACCAGTAGAACTTGTCTACTTCTAGGATTTCAATTTGTTGCCCACGGATTCAATAGGTCATTTTCATATAGGTGAACCATTACCATAGGGGCATCCATGGTGTAGTTCCTTGTAGGAAATCTCTAAAATAGCAATGTCTTTATTGGCCATTTTACTTTAATATATATGCATTATCATGTATGCAATCAATCTACATTTTATGCAATTCTATCATGCCTTTTCCATGCACTAAATACAACAACATTATGCAATTAGATTTTCTTCAGTTTCTGAATCTTAACTTTGCTGTAAAACAGACAACCTATCATGGTACTAATCATATCACATTCATTCATGCACATTTTCTCATGTTTAATTGAATTCTATATGCTATTTAACAATCATAAATTCATTAAAATTAGTACAGAAATAAAAAATCCCCAAAATTTTGACAGTAATTCAGATTCAGATTATACTATGCACATGCAAAATTTCACATTTTTTTTGATTTCTGTAAATATTTTTTCATAATTAAATTCCATCGGTTTAAGCTAACTAAATAGTACCACAGTGAGGAATTCATACAAATCGATACAGGAACTGAAATATAGTAGATCTGCAGTATTGACAAATCAATAGTATAGTTTTTCTTTTATTTCAACAATGCAACAAAATCATGTTCACTTCTTTTCAAAATTCTTTTGCTAATTCAATAAAATTCAAGGGTAACTCATGCATTTAGTCTATCCATGCATTACTGTCATGACCTATCTCTAGTTAAACAATACTGAAAACACATAAAACATCACCTGGCCGAAACTCATACAAGCATGGATCACAAATAAGCAATTAAAATCAGATTTTCTGCAATTCACTGTACTGATAAACTTAAGGCAACATATGTGGTGTTTACTTGCAGTAGACGTCCACATATCATGCCGTTAACAACCAGTAGACGGCGGCACATAGTCCCGTTAACATATAGTATAGGTCGAAAAACAAGTAACGCTTACATGAAATAGACAGTGGTCGATTGTGTCGTTTATAAAATCTAAATGGCACACGATCTGGACGTCAAGTTCTTTTGCCCAGAAAACACAGAAAACACAACATGAAATAACGAGACTTCTACCCTTTCCCACGGATCAATTTCATGCTTTAAAAATCTGTAAAAATGATAAATATATAGTCTTATATGTCCTAAACTAATCCCCCATATTACTTGCCTCTTTCCCTCCTTCTGGAGTGACGAATCAAAGCCCGAAGAAGCCCGCCTTGGCAGCAAGGCAGTCCTCTTCACCGACTTCAACCGCTCCATATCCGCCTCCAACGTAGCTCTCCTGTTTGGAGAAGCTTTAGATCTCATTGTTGGATGTTCCACCTTGGTCCAAGAACCTTCATATCGCACGCACGAGCTCTGCAAAACCCTTCCTCGGCCCTCTTTTCTCTCTTCCAAAACTAGGGCGGAAACCTCCCCTAACTGCGAAATCCGATCTTATAAAGATCTCACACGCGTTAGCCAACCCTAATCCTGACCCTTGGATCCTAAACGCTCGGATCTAGCCCATTAAATGCATGGAAACGACCGATTTATTCTCCCCCAGAACGATAATATCAAAAACATGCAAGTCAGGTTAACGTCAACAAAAATTGCCGCCAGCCATGATGTAGACGTCCATCGATTGTGTCGTCTACATTCTTGACCAAAAAATTAAATATTTCAGAAATAATAAATGACACTATATGATGTCCTTAACAAGCAATAAACGACAGATGATCATGCCGCCAACAAGCCTTAACGCCAACAAATGTTGACGCCAAGTTCAACACAAAATAGCACTCAAATACATGCAGAAATAAACATACAATTGCAATATAAATTCAAGAAAAATTCTAGGGCACTACACAGGGTGGTGAAGATACTTGGGAATTGGCCGATGAGATGTACAAGACGTATCCATACTTGTTTAAGTAAGCGTTGAATTCTTTTTAGGTGATAGTCTTATATATGTTGATCTGATGATTACGCTTATTCCTTTAATTTCGAGGACGAAATTCTTTTTAGGTGATAGTAATGTAATAACTGGTACATTCGGATCGAGGTTTACCGGGTTTGGGGGCTAGTGTGTAGTCCATTAGTTGAGTTTGTGTATGTATAGTATTTATACAGGTTGGTGTGGCTTGGTGGGAGGCTGGAGGGTTGGAGAACCCAGCCCAAATAGACCTCTCGCATATCACTCAGAAACGCGACCAACACAGACGACATGTTTCAGAATGTAACACGACCACCAAGTCCGTCGTGATTTAGGGCTACCTTCAATGCGTCCGTCTGCATGCGCACCGCATGTCGCGTGCAGGGGTACTGGAGGTTTAATCGTGATGGCGGGGTACGTCGCGTTTTGAAATGCGACGGCCCTATACGTCACGATTTAGCCTCCGTGTATTTTGGGCCTCTGACCTTGGTCGAATAGTGCAGTTGCATTGTTCAGCTAAGGGAGAAGGCTGTGAGGGTTTTATGTGGATTCTTGAGGCGATTTTGGGGTTTCGGTTATCCGTTCGGCATGGTTCCAGCGTGAGGAGGTGCTTCGGAGCGCGAGGAACACTGGGATGGCGTTGGTTTTGAGTTTCACTTATTGGTAGGGGAATTCTACCCTATTTTCTCTTGTGTGGACTGTATGCCTTAGGGTTGGTAGTTTTGATTTGGAAATCATGCAACCATGATAGAGAGCATGCTAAGGGTTTCGTATGAAGGTTGAATCCTTGTTTTATTAGCTTGTATAATGGTGTGGTGTGATTTCCGAAATGATAATTTAGGGTTTTGTTCTGCTGTTTTAAAGGCGACGGAACTAATCGTCGCGTTTTGAGAACACGACGACATGGCCCGTCGCGATTCAGACCTTAAGGCAACGGGTTGGTCCGTCGTGATTCAGGTATATTGGCGACCACTGTGTTGGTCACGGATTAGATTTGGCCACCCGAGCTATGGGGTTCTATGGCCAGTCTACCCAGTTCCTATCCTACATTGCTTGGGCAGTGTTGGCCAGGCAATGTAGGGACTGTATGGGTCATGTCGGCTTATACCATGATTGTTAACGAGAGGTTTTGTGTGGGAATGTGTGCATAGCAAGTCGGGTTATAACGCCTTCCGTGGTTACCTCTCTAGTCGGTTACCCAAGCACCGGGTGCTCGGGTTTTGTCCCGGTACAATGAGTACCGTTGAGGTTTGTGTCATCTTCCTAGACACCCTCACTCCTGAGTTTGAGTTGTACGTCTGGCAGAGGGAAAGACGACATTGGGCATCGTGTAACGGCCCTAGATATTTATGCCCAATAAGGCTCCATATCCAGATCCGTCTCCCACGAACAGACCGAAGTCTCGCAAGGGATAGCTCACACACATGTCCAGTAGGAATATAAAAGACAAACCACAACAGTATAAGACACAAGAAAGTACATGTGCTCATATCTGTAAACCACATTGTACAACTGTCCCAATACATTATTACATGTCCAATTAAAAAGTACAACTACCTGGGGCATACCCCGAGGGAGCACAAGAAGCTCACACAACACTGACTACTACACTACTGTTGGTGGTACAAGTCTGCCACAACGTCGTTGCAAGCCAAACACACGGCAAGCCCTGAAAGGAACTGTAGGGGGGTGAGCCTCAATAAGTCACAGGCTCAGTAGGGACCACCTAGAAACCACAACAACTAAACAGAAGAGACCTCAACTTCGAAGGGTCTCACTGGCCACAAAAATAGTCAACCACATCCTACTTACTTAAACCATAGTTAATCAATAATTAATATAAGCATATCAATTAACGTAAACCTCGGAAAGTAAGAGGTAACAACAGAACTAGCGCAACACTACTAGTCCACCCAATCACTGGGAATACCTCAACCTCAAGCCTCACTGGCAAACCACTGTCCAGGCTCCAAGTCTCACATGCAAACCATTGCCTCGACTGCAGCTTCACAGGCAAGCTACCCACGCAGGGTGACCGAACTGGCATCAACATGCCAAGTCCAGTACACATTGGAACCACAATCGGAAACGTACTCCAAACAGCACGTGTGGAAGGTCACACCTTATGACCTCCACAAAAACATCGGTTCATCGCAACACTTGAAAGGTTGGTACACAACGTACAGCAACACAAAGCCAACCCCCAAGGGGTACATGTACCTACTATCACTAGGTACCAACACTGAAACCACAAACGTAAAGGTAACAGGACTGCTAACCAAAAGCTAGTCCGCCATACCCAAAAATCACAATACAACGGAAAGCTACCCTTACAAGGGTACGTTACAGCAAGTGGAATGTCCTACAACACGACCTCCACGGAGCACAGCTCCACTACAACACCTGAAAAGGCTGGTACTCAGCGTACCACGAGAAACAGGTACCCACTCAGGGTACAGGTACCTACCACCACGAGGTACCACCACAGAAACCACAACTAACCCAATGCCACCACAAGGCACTCCACCACGGGCAAAACCTTAACACAACTGTGCCAACAACAGGGCACACCACGAGAGTCAAACCACAACCAGTGAGTCTCCGCTCAAGAACCACAACTAGTACCGTGCCAACACCAGGGCACACCTCAACGGGTAAAATCACAACCAATGAGCCACTGCTCACAAGCCACGACCACTGGCAAAGCACGAGTCGGAAAGGAACGATGCCACCACACGGGAACGGACTACTGGCTGATCAAACCAGTATCCAACCCAGACAACACAGCACAAGAACTACCTCTCAGTCTCGTAGCCATGGACCCTCAGTCCAGCTACGGCCCCACAAACTCACAAGTTGAGCAACTAACTGTGGAGACTAACAAACACCACCACCACCTGCAACCACACACACACACTGCAGGCCCATGCCTGGCACCTTTATGGACTCAGGCCCGAGCTCCCTAAAGTGAGGCACTGGTAACAGGACTAGTTGGGGCCCAGTACGTCTATTGGTGTCCGTACCCCCAACCACGAGCGCGCTACAAGTGACCAAACATAAAACCAGCTCAACACAAGTCACTGCCCTCTGTCTTCTTTCCCTCAGCCAGACGTACAACTCAAACACAGGAGTGAGGGTGTCTAGGACAAACGACACAGACCTCGACGGTACAACACAAGTACCAAGACAAACCCCGAGCACAACAAACACACGTGCCTGGCTCACACAGAACCTGGGGTACCCGACTGCAGAGGTATTCCGGAATAGACGCCGGACCACCAAACTCGGCAATGCACAAACCACGATATTTAATATATAATCTTTATTACAAACCACGGTGCAAGTGTAAGGAATAGCTTGACCTGGTCACTCCGTGACCCACAAACCACCCTATACAGACAAATCCACGAATCACATTAAACATTAACAACTCGGCCTGCCATTGGTCATACCATGACCTCCATACCATATAAACATAATATACCATAACCATACATGATTCCACACATACTATTCAAATTAAACCATCTTAAATAATTTATGAAAGACACCACAAAACTGGGCTAGGTTCACACAGGAACCTCACTGCCCAACTACTACGACGAATCATAAAAGTTACACCATAACAGTGTGTGTGCCATGCACGCCATGCACACACTCACACCACGTAAAACACCACACCATCTATATAAATACACGTTAACCACTTAAAAACACGCTCACCTTGTGAGCGACATGCTCCATGAGCACTACAAATACCAACGCACCACCTACCGGTGCCATGCACAAGGAATAACAATAATCGGATAATTTCACCATTAAAACCATGCACAACTGGACCTCACGGCTGAGGTCGCGACATGGGGTAACGTCACCTTCAGATCGCGACACCCCGATATGTCGCGTTAGAGAATCCTAACGCGACGGGTCGGCCTGTCGCAACCAGGTCGCGACAGCAGGGTCTGTCGCCTTCACAGGCGACAACCCTAATTTGGATCCTCTCTCTGGATCTACCATGCAAACCACCCAAAACAGTAAACCAACCTGGTTTTCATGCTTAATTCACCTCCTAGGCATGGTATCTATGGTTTATAAAGCGATAAACAACCTAACTTGCAATCTACATCACAAATCAAGGTAGAATTCCCTACCTTCACGAGGAACGCGAAAACTATCCACGGCACGGTGTCTCCCCCACTCCACGTGACGTCCTCGTGGCGAGAGCACGCAAAAAACACCTCCAGAAGTCCGAATCGCTCGAGGGAGCTCCGCAGCAACTCCTCCTGGTCGAGCAGAGCTTGTGAAAGCTCTGTTCAGCTGAAACTTCTTAAAAATGTCCAGCGGTTGGGATCGCGATGTGCACCTCCGTCGCGACCTGAACGGGACCTCATGGGTCGTCGCCTTCCCAAGGCCGACGTCAGCTGACTGCCCAGCGCGCGACACGCGGCATCCATGCAGATAAAGACCACCAAACAACGGCAATGTGAATGCGACCCCCAGGGCCATCGCGTTCCGAACGTGACGCGACCCCTTGTCGCGTTCACAGGCACAAGACCTGTGAGCGCTTTGGGCCCAACTGTCGGCCCACCAAGCCTTACAATTTGTGCAAACACCTGAAACACAGGCTAATGGGCCACACATTGGCCACCAGACCCGCTAAACAAGGATCCACGAAGATCTAAAAAACGAGCAACGTTACACATCGACACGTGTTTGTGGGTGTGCGGTCGCTTCTAGCGCGCTCGTGGTTAGGGGACGAACACCAGTAGACGTACTGCTCCCCAGCTAGTCCTGTTTCCAGTGCCTCAGTTTAGGGTTCTCGGCCGAAGTCCCTAAAGGTGTCAGGCTTGGGCCTACAGCTGTGTAGTCTGCAGGAGTGGTGTTAGTTGTCTCCACAGTTCTTGTCTTGTTGAGGTGGAGCGGCAACTGGACCTTTCGTCTGTGGCTGTGAGACTGAGAGGTAAACTTGTGTTGTTTGTCTGGGTCTGTGGCTGGTGTCACGAACCAGTTCTCGTGACTCGTGTGCGACGTGCTCTTCTGTAGCTTGTACTCGTGTTTGTGGTTTACCGTTTACTTAATTTGCAGCTGTAGCATCATGCGTATGCGTTATATATTTTAGATGCTTTACAGCTTTGCATATTATATTTGTTGTTCATTGTGTTTATCAGCTTTGGGGGAGTTACCCTACTGAGCCAGTGACTTGTGAGGCTCACCCCTTCTTCTTCCAGGTGAAGGAGAGCAGGAGGGTTCCCATCCCTCTTCTAGTTCCAGTCAGCACTGTAGTGGAGTCGGGCCTTCATCACCAGCAGAGTAATACTTCTTCTTGTGGAGCCTCGGGGGTTTGTCCCAGGCTATTGTACTTTGTTTAATGACTATGTTATGGAACTAAATATGTATATTTCATGTGAATATATGTGAGAAATGGAATCTTATATGTATTCAACGTGTTTCTTAATATTTTCACGGACATGTGTGGTTGATATCCCTTGCGAGGCTTCGGCCCGATCGCGGGAGGCGGAGTCGTGTCGGGCACGTTATCGGATTAACAGGCCTGAACGACGAGGACCATCACAGTTCTTTTCAGGTGTTAGCGTGTGTTTGGGCTTGAAGTGGCGTTGTGGCAGACTTGTACCACTAGCAGTTGAGTTTTAGTTATTGTTGTGTGAGCCTTGCTCCCTCGAGGTATGCCCTAGGTAGTTGTACTTTTCTCTTGGACATGTAATAATGTATTGGGACAGTGTAAACTTGTTGTAAATAAGTATGAATACATGTACTTTCTTGTATATTATACTCTTGTGGTTGTCTTTTATATTCTTACTGGACACGTGTGTGAGTTATCCCTTGTGAGACTTTGGTCTGTTTGTGAAAAGTTGGTCTGGATATGGAGCCTTTTCGGGCATAAATACCCAGGGTCGCTACAATTTTTGAGGCTTCAACCCTCACTTCTTCCCTTCTTTGTGAACCCTTTTATTGTTTAAGGGGAATTAGCCATCACCCTTCATGTAGAGTTATGTCTTCCGCTCGATTACATTAAGTTATTCTTGCCACCTTCTTTTTCTCTTTCTCTTGCTAGTGAGCCAATTATAATCAACACAATCAAAATTCAAAGACTATCACAGGTTGTTCTTTCAATAAAGGAGTCTCACCATGCAAGTATTTACTTTCTATTATATTGAAAAAAATATCGAAAGGGGTCATCTCAATTCACAATATGAGTGGAAGACTAATTGAGTCAGTCATAGGTTAAGTTTGCTTCTGCAGCACTCAAACTAGGGATAATAGGCTATACATCTCCTTGTTCGGATAATGCACACCACAACTGCAATAGGATTTGAAAAAGGAATCGATCGTGATATTGGGTGTCTGACATTCCTTCCCAGGTCATTAAAGACTGTCCTAACTCAAGGACCATCACAAGCTCACACGATAACCTTAGTCAGTTTCTTGGTAGACACTGTTGCTAATTAGGTCATACTTAGACTATAAGGTCAATTCTCTTCCTAACTCAATTGAAGTGTAGGGATAAGGGTTGTCTGGGAAAGGTGACTAATTTAAGCACATCCTGGTGAGAGGAAGTCTCAAATTGGGACGGTCAATCAAGCCTAAAAATAGTAAAGAAAAGAAAAGTGAAAGTAAACAAAAAGAAAAGGCAAGTGAATAAAAGATAACAAAAAAAAGTGAAGATTAGGGGCATGGCAAGAGTGGCAATACAATTTCCCATGGGACACCCTTGAGTTCGATTGTATGTGTACACCAAATAAGAAACAAGCAACAAAAAAAAAAGATCGAAAGTTCCAGCGCAACAGACTGAATCTTTAAAGGGTGTGCTTTAAAAGAGAGCTAAACTCGACAGTCGTTAAGCCTATATTAGTTTATCCCTAAGTTTTCTTCTTTTTCTCCCTATAAGACTAGGTCGTCTCTCGGGCATGGCCTTTTGTAGCGACACCGTTAGCTAGGAGCAACCACCTATAAGTCGCCACCCCCTTAATGCACACCCAAACTTAAGGTAGTCTTTAGTGAAAGGGGAGGGAACGAGGACCCCTAGCTTGTAGTCTTGAACTAGGTTTAACGTTATAGGGATAAAAGAGTGAGCATCTTCTTTTCACATACCTTCTTTTGGGAAGGGCTTATGCCATCTTTAGGTGCCATTAAAAAGCTAAAAAAAAATAGATATTTACAAAATCCAAAATTTAGATATTTTAAAAAGCCCAAAAACATAGATATTCTCAAAACCCAAACAAATAGATATTTTAAAAATAAATATTTAATATTCAAAAAAATCATAAATCTAAAAAGGCCAAAGAATAATAATAAGAGCAGATCTAATCAATACAAGTACATCGACTCTCAAACATTGCTCACTCAAATAACAACAATTTCTTCATTGTCTAAGCTTTGTTCACATCATCTTTTTGATCTGTCTCTCTCCTCCTCAGTCCCACATGGATCTAATATGAAGCTCGTTGTCCACTTAGTCTTTCTCAAGTCTCATACTTATCTTTCCTCATCTCAATGACTCCACAAGAGGGCTCTCTATGTATGAACCTGGCTATTCTTCAACTTCGTTTCGATCGCTGGTTTTGATTGAGTTGTATGCTTATTTTTGTTTTAGGTTATTAACATGTAGTTTGCTTAGTTATCTCATGCTTAGTAATTGTTATTGCTTTATTATTTACTTATATATTCAAAAATCCAAAAATAAAAAAATCTTAAAATGACGAGCTCCGTGCTTCACAAGTAAGTTCAAGTAAGTATCTATAACCCTATCCCTCTGCATCTTACTATATACGAAAAGTGTAAAAGTGTCCTGACCCATGCTCATTCAGCTTAACAATATTATCCTTGAGTATTTTGTATTTTCTCTTTCTGTACATATTAGTTTCATTATTTCTTTTTATTTTATCTGAATATGCGTCATGCGAGACTTTGAGATTCACGCCGCATGATTTGTCAAAGAAACTATAGTGATGTCTAGTCATGCCTAATTCTCTTGAACAAAAAAAATTGTATTTCACTCATAATTTGAATGTTTTCTTCGAGCCACTCACTTCGTCTAGTCTGTTAGTATGATTCCTATATGAAATTTTTTTCCTCCATTCATCCAAGTCAACACAACAATCATCTCTTCTTGATCACACTCACTATCTGTGAACTGCGTGAAGGCATGAATATCATCGCAACTAGCCAGGCTAGCTACAACTTCACTAATGAGTGAAATATTCAGCCAATCAAGGCTAGGGTACCTCTTAATCAAGAGGTTGATCATTCTCTTTTAGTTTTTTCTTTTCTCTGTTATTCAAGAGAGGAGCTATCTATGCTAACTCTTCCTTGAGATTAGTTTGAAGTTTTCCCGATGACCTATTGCATATTGGTTGTGACAGGTGTCAATTTACCTTCATACCCACTTTTTAATTCACTTCTGCTTTATTGTCACCTCACTCTACTTCATTACACTTTGTTCACCTTCCACGTCTGTAAGACCCAGCTTCCCGACTTTTCGTCCGATGTCTGGGATGACTGGCCACTAACGCGTCCAAGCTGGGTGACGCGTTAGTGTCGCATCGTGGGTGTCCGATGTGACAGTCATTCTTGTTGCGACGAGCTCGTGCGTCGCATTCTTGTCGCGCCCGGCTTCTCCATCGCGTCTTCATGTCTCGCCCAGTCAATGGGTCGTGACAACTTTCTGTCGTTTCGGTCATCTGATGCCTATCATAGTGGCAGGGGTGTCAGTACGACCTGTCGCGTTGTCACGGCGTCCTTGGGGGACGCATTCTTGTCGCGGTGCGTTGACCCGTCGCGTTAAGGTCCTTAACGCGACGCATCGCCCCATCACATCTTGGGTGCTGAAGGCATAAGGCCTTGGCCGACGACCCTTTCCCCCTCTCTCTCCCCCTTTCCCCTCTCTTCTCTCCCTTCCGACGGTGCTCTGCCTCCCCCTCTCCCCTTTGTGTGTTTCAGGCGAGGAGGAGGGCCGTGAGTGGTGTCCCGACGTCGTGGAGCTTGCATGGAGTGAGGAGGAGGTGGCCAATCCGACGTGAAGGGCCCTATTGGGGTTTGTTCTTCGTTTAAGGTAGGGATTGCTTGAACCCTTCTCGATCCAGGTGGATTGGGAGCCCCTCGGGGTTTGTAGATAGTGTTTCTAGCTTCTCCATGCTCCCCTCCCTCGTGTGGTATGTGTGTGGCTTGTGGGCGGCCCCGGGATGGAGCATCCCGTGGGTCTGCCTCTCTGCTGGTGTCGCGCCCGCGGTGTGCGTTGCGACACCAAAAGAGGCGTCTCCTCGGTCGGGCACGACCTTATCGCGACGCGTTTGCCTGTCGCGATAAGGATTGCTGTCACGACGCATTTTCCTATCACGACAGGGCTGCTGTCATGACGTGCTGCCCCGTCGCAACAGGGTTGTTACCGCGGTGCCTTTCCCCGTCGCGATGGTATCGCGATGGCCTAGGGGGACGCAACAATACTTGTGTTGCCTCGGGTGCTTCCGTGGCCCCGGTTGGTGTGTCAGCATGTGCCCCAGGGCAGGTTTGCCCATAGGACCTTCAGGTGGGGAATGCGGCAGGTTACCTGGCTGCATTCAGTGACTGAAGGTGACACCTTCATGGCTGTGTCCTGGCGGCGGTACTATGAGGGTCCCGTCTGTCTAATAATCGATTGACTGGAGGTCAATCGATTATTAGCAGAGCAACGGGCTTTCTGTACTTCTAGTAGTGTTCCAAGGTTCTGGCTTGGCTTGCTGGGCTTATCGTGGGTTACAAGCCAGCGGTTTGGCGTGGTTCTTGTTGTGCTTGCCCTGCCTGTTCACCCGGTGCTTGGCACTTGAGGGCTTGTCCCGTTCAGAGATTGTCTCTGTTGCCTGGGACCCCCATCCTCGGGAGCCTTTGAGGGAGCATTCGCGGATACGAGCATGCTCGAGCAGGTAGCCGACTTGGAAGACTCTGGAGCTGAGAGGAAAATGAGGTTTGAACAGCAACGCTGAGTCGTTTGTAGAGCTCTCTTATCTAGGGCGGGATGCTGAGGTTGTTAGGTGTTTTCTTCCCGGCGCGGCCCAGATAGTCCTTTGTCTCACTGCCTCTCTCTGAGTTGGTTCTGGAGCCACGTAGTGGTGCTAGGCATGGTGCCGCAGCTTGGCCAGGCTGCAGTGTTGCGTGCATTTGTGTGTTTCTGTGGCAGCTCTGCCTCGCTCTGTCCCCCTCTTGGCTGCTAGCGGCAGTGGCTTGGTTGCCATTGTTGTGACGATGTTTCCTCACGACGCTTCCAAGTACGACTCGTTGCCCGAGCTTACACGGCAGTTATAGCCAGGCTGTGTCTAGTTTCCATGGGCGTCGTAGGTCTGACTTTGTGCGGACCCGTGCTTCTGGTGGTTTCCGCTCGGTGTCCTCTTGATTCTGTAGTCCTGTTCTTGGGTGCCAGTCTATAGTGGCACCGGCGTGTGTGGCTTCCCAACCTCGTGGTGTGTCCGGGGTCTAGGGTGGTTCTGTTTGTCGGCCCTCGACCTTGTGGAGGTCTGAGGTGGTCGTGCTTGTGGTGAGACGTCATTCTCACCTGGTTGTTGCATGGTCTCGGCGGGTGTGCCGAGGGTTTCTTCCGCTTATGCCCGACTCTGTTGGTTTCTGCGGGAGTCGTGTGTGTGTCACGACCTTGGTTGGTGGTCGTGACGTTGCACTATTCTACTCTGCTGCTTAGTAGTACCCTGCTGTAGATGTTCCTCGCTTTACAACTTTCTAGTGTAGTTTCCTATTTTCGGAGTTCCTGCTGCTCTGGCCAGTGAGGGACTAGTAATCCCTACTGGGCCTTGTTCACGAGGCTCACCCCCCTACTTCCTTTAGCTAGGGGCTCATTGTCGTGGGAGCTCAGTGTCGGACGGGTTGCGGAGACGCTTGTGGTGCCGTGTGTTGTCTGTAGCAGTGAGAGCGAGTGTTGTGAGCTCTTGTACCTGAGTGAGTTGAGAGTTGTGCTTTGCAAGTTTTCGGGGTATGCCCCTTAAGGACTGCACATTTCTTCTTGTACCTGTGCTTTTACTTGGGACACGTTGTACAGTTGTTATATTATTATAGTTATTTAAATTCAGTACATATCTCACTAGACTATTTCTTCTAACCCTTCCGGGTCTTCAAATCCGTGGGTGGCGATGCGGACTTCGGGGTCCCTGGCGGGGGGTTCGGGAGGTCGGGTCGTTACAATGTCCCTCCTCTACAAAGTGGGTATCAAAGAGAGGCAATCTATGGACATCTATTTTCAACCCATAAGTTGGAGTATTTTCTTATTCATATCATTAATGTCCCAAATTGATCATCATTTTAGAGCCTTTCTTTGGCCCATCAAGAGTCCATTTACCCTTAATTCCATATGTAATCTCAAGCCAATGGCTGAAATTCACTTAAAATATCAAAAATGTGTAATCTGCACTGCCCTATGAACATCCCTTCACTTTTGAAGATCATAAAAATCTCATTTCTTGCTCAAATACTGCATATTATCGTATTATTTTGTATCTTTTCAAGTCTAGAATCCAACGTAATAAATGGCTTATCAATCCGACACTTGCGGAGGAAGATATAATCAAATTAGTAAACCCTATGCACATTGTTTTCTTGAACGTGAGCCAAGTGACACTCGCATTTTGAAGGCGGGTGCATGATAGGGCACCTTCAAGTTTTCATGCATATAAGTCTATTTTTTGTATATCTTAGACTGTTCTTCAATCATGAAGCCTATCCATGGCTTTTTTGAGTTGAATTGTGACCTAAATACCTCGTACACCTCCATAGGAAGCTCCCAAACCCACCCATTCAAACTCAAGTTACAACTCTTGAATCCTACTCAAAAGTGGGCTATTCTCTAAGCTCGATTTTAGGGATTTATCCTATAAATACATCTCCTAAGGCTCTACAACGAGGTTAGGAAGGCTAACATCATCCTCAAAGGCTGTTGGAGAATTAACTCAATGTGCCCCTATCACCCCAATCCCAAGGAGAAATTCTACATCAAGTTGCATGATAGCTCACGAATGCGTCGTTAAACACGTGACTAACAATCTCAAAATTATCGGCCTACACTAATTATTTTGACAATAGTTAAGTGGTGAGAGCCGAGTCGAATCCACGGAGAACTAGATTTTAGAGTTGAAAACCTTGGATTTTATTTAAGAAAATAACGTGGTGATATTTAAACTAAGTTGAATTAAATAAATCTAAGCTAAGTAAATAAATAAAGAGAGAGATAGAGAGGGAATGAGAGAACACAAGATACAACTTAAAACTATAATCTATTAAACAATAACAAAATGATTAACGCAAAGAGTGTATTCTAATCCAAAGCCATTAACAAGTACACTAGAATAAGAGAGAGAATAAGAGAGATGGAAGGAGAGAGAAAAGAGAGAAGAAAGAAAAGAGAAAGAAGAGAGAGAGAGCGATAGAAGAGAGAGAGGAGAGAGACGTGAGAGAGAGCGCATGAGGGAGAGAGAGAGGAGAGAGAAGAGAGAGAAGAGAGAGAAGAGAGGTAAACGTGAGAGAGAGAAGAGAGAGAGAGAGAAAAAACAGAGAGAGAAGAAGTGGGAGAGAGAGATTCGCGGTTACTGTAGCAGTGCTACAGTAGCCGCGAAGAAGAAGGCATACGCCTCCTTCACGTTGCATGCAAACGCATGCAACGTGGAGGAGAAGGGGGAGCAGCAATTGGGCGCTGGCGCAGCAGGCGGCTGGGGCAGGCGCGCTCGGGTGCGGGGCGGCCTGGGCGAGCGGCCACGCGGGCAGGCGGCTGCAGGCGGGGGTTCGCGGGCGGCTTGGCGGCGGGATGCTGCTGCTGCTTCTGTGTGCGCACAAGAGAGAAACCAGGAGGAAGAAGAAGAAGAGAGGAAGAAGAAGAAGAGAGGAAGGAGGGGATCGGAGGAGAGAGGGAGAGAGAGAAAGTGAGAAAGAGAATAGTTGTGAGAGAGAGAGGGTTTATAAAATAGTAGAGAAAGAGAGGAAGGGGGAGAGAAGAAAGAAAGGAGAGATTTTTGGAAAATAGGAGAGGAGAATTTTTAAAAATAAGAAAGTATTTTAAAAAATTAATAGAATCTCTCTTTTATTCTCTCTTGCTCCAATCAAATTTATTGGCCCATTTGACACTTCATTTCTTGGCCCATTAATCCTACAATCACAACACAACAGAGATTTGATCAATTTCCGCACTTGTAATGAAATGATAACAGAACTTATGAAATTATCAATTATTTGTCAATCAAATGACACGATTATTCATAACAATTATGCAATTATCACACCCCCCAACTTACTCATTGCTAGTCCCTTAGCAATGCACATAAGTAAATAATTGGGACAAACAAGAGTTTAAAACATCATACTTCATGACAAGAAAGTAAGAATGAGAATGCTTGGTCATAAGTATTTCAAGTTCCAATCGAGAGTGTCAAAGGCAAATAAGTCAGTTCATGTCATTAGACAGTTCCTCAAGATACACACAAAATTTCATGATTTTTTGTATAATGTTTGAGCATTAATAAGAGGATGCATGGGCTTTTTACTTATCACTCAAGGATGGTATCAACTCTACACTCCTTAAATTCGATCCTCGAATTACAGGTAGCTTTCACTCTGCCTAATTTTTTTTTTTTCATGCTCTTTCTTTTTTCCTTTTCATTTACATGGTGTTGCACTTCCCTTCACCGTTTGACGCGAGCCTCAACTCTTACCTTAGGAGCCACCGGCCCGGTTACTAAGATCAGGGGCATTTTCCATGTTTCTCTTCTTTCTTTTTTTTTCACTAGTACACATATTTATTTGTAGGCAGGTAGCTTTTTCCCTACGATTAGTCGTCAATAGGAGTGTAGAATATCAATCAATCAACCTGAATGTTTGGTAAAACTCTCATCATCCATTTGAATAGCTCAAAACAATACTTTACTGTGTTGATGAAATTTCAAATGTATTTTGAGGAAGATGCTAAAAACATAACTAGTTAATTTACCCCTTCAACTCACCACCTTCACAAGTACACAATATGAGTCAAGCTAGAAGTATACAAAAAATTCTTGCATGAAATATGAAGCATGAAGCACAATATTAGGGACAAAAATTTGAAATACAATTTGTCTCTCCCCCCAACTTAAATGACATTGTCCTCAATTGCATAAAAGTAATGACAATAGAATAAAGCCAATGTAAGTTAAGAAAGGAGAGATGCAACCTGATGATCACATGCGGGTGGTTGCACACTAGCTTTATCAAAGATAATGGGCCTTCAAAAACCTAGAACACAATAGAAATGAAGAAATAAGTTAAATATCCTAAAAATATTGGGTTGCCTCCCAATAAGCGCTAAGTTTAACGTCTTCAGCCAGACACATGGGGGTGACATGGTCACGTAACACCCCCAATCAATTGACGCCAAATTTTTCTTTGTAAGGCATCACCAGCCATGGTGGGTCAAGTGGTCCACACATACCTTGCAGATCAGTAAGTGATAGAGAAATTAAGGCACTCAAGATCATATCTTCAATTAAGAAATTTTCATTTGCACACCTAAGATCTTTATATGTGTTGAACACATCAATGCGGACTTGATTATTTTCACCATTTTCACCCACAACTTCCATTTTACCAAAGTCAGGGAGGGGTAAAAGATCCACATCCTCCCCTAAATCAAGAGATGCTGAATTCGAGATAATTTCAGACACAATCTCCAACTCCTCTCTTAACCATGAAGAATTGTTGACAACTTCACTCAATCTCATCTCTACACCCACCTTTTCTTCATCCCTCACTTGGGTTACGGTCACCTCAAACTCAGGAAGGGAAAATAGTGGAATTTGATCATCATCTGACTTATCCACTTCCTTTTCTTCTCCCCCCAACTTAAGATTAACACTCTCAACACATCCCATCTGAAAAGTAGAATTGGGCTTGAGTTGCTCTTGTTGCTCTTGGCTGATGTTGGTTCTAACATCCCATTGATATGAATCCTCAATACCCCCCAAACTATTTGGGCGAACAATGATATGAGTGTCTTCGGGTTGGAGAATCTCAAGTTGGCCACATGGGCTTGCATGGTGGTCAAATCCCAGTGAATGATTTTCAGAGATTGCATTAGAGTAACTAGACAATTGGCCCAATTTTATTTCCACTTGCAGGGTGGCTTTAGTAAGCTGGCTTAGTTGGGTTGTCATCTTGGAAATGGATTGATTTGAGTCAGGATTATCTGTTCCATTTGATCAAGCATTTCCTTTTGGAGATTGGTTGGGGCAGGAGATGTGTAGGTGGACTGGGAATCAAGCTGGGATGAATAGAAATTTGGGGAATCCTCAGACTGATGGTAAGGTGACTGGGAGTGTAATGGTTGTCCTCCACATTGGATTTGATGAGAAGAATTGTTGAAATGTGAAGTCCAATTCTGAGAATTTTGAATAGGAGGGCTTTGGACTTGGGCTAGAATAGGTTGATCTTGAAGTGTCAAATGTGGCATTACTTCCCCAAGTTGTTGGAAAGTTGTGCCATCTGGAGCATCTGATAAACGCACAGGCAAATTAGTACCATAAAACCCTTGATCAAACCACGATATGATTTCACTACCTAGAAAGGGTCCTTGAACCTCTCTTTGTGGATCTTGGTAAAACAAACTCAAATTTTCAGGAGAGACACCCAGTTCAACTTTTGGATAGGGAGTAGGTGTGGAAAACTCTTGTGCAGTTGGGGCTTGATCATGGTTGACAGATGGCCATTGGCTAGGAATGCAATACTCATTATCATAATAAGCATGGTCAACCCACTTGGTACTATGGGCCTGGGAGGGTGGAGATGATGTGTGAAGTGGGTTAACATATTTCCTCAGTCCTGAATCAAGTATGTGATTTGTAATTGGGTGACCATGAAGATGATGGACTTGAGTCCACTTGGAACCATTGGCCTGGTAAGTAGGGTTGGATGAATAAGGTAGGTTAGGTTGAGAGTGAATGCCATAATGGGCTGACCCAATTTGCCCAATTGATGTGCCAATTTTATAACCATTATTAGCAACCCACATAAATCTTTTTTTTATTTTATTTTTTTATTTTTTTGTTTTAAAAATATTTGATTTTTTTTATTTTCAAATAAGTTAGCAAACAATTAATCCTATGACATCTAAGGTTCCCTAGGACATAAACATTTGATTTCTCACTAATCAACTAAGGCCTAGCTCAAATCCACTCTCAAGCCCGTTAACTGGCCAGGTAAGAGGTGGGAAAGTGGGAGGTTCCCCTGCTCTCGCAGGGACCTAATTAAATAACCACTTGTCCACTTAGGCGTTTGCCTATGAACCTCTAGTCTTAGACACCAGCCTCCAAACTTGATAGTGGGCCCAAGTGGGCCTAAGTCTCAAAGCAAACCCTAGGTCAAGTTTCTACTTTCTTTTATTGGGCTTGGGAATGCAAAAGATGCAGGAAGTTGTGGTTTGTGGCTAAGGAAGGGTGATCAAATCCCCACCTTATCTTGTTAAGGAAATTGCCCTTAAAGTATTTTAGAAATGATGTGCACACCACAAAATCAAGCAAGGGGTTCTATGCAAGCATGGCAATGCATGATCATGATTTTAAGAAAGTTGAAATTCTCACCTTGCCTCCCGCAATCTTCGACAAGAAAGGAAACTTTTCAAAAGGAAAATTAACTAAAGATGGAAATCTAAATGATGCATGTCCTAAAGATGGAAAGTTTCTAATCTTGACATGACATCTTTTATTGGATTCAAGTGATTGATTTTTTTTATTTTTTTTTATTGTCTAAACATGGCAACTAAAAAAAAGAAACTCAATCAAGAGGGTTTTAATGGTACTTACCTCAAACGCAATCCCTCGTTCTTTTGGAAATGCAAACAAATGGAAAGATTGAGGGAAGGAAACTCACCTCAACTCACCTTTTTTTCTGATTTTTCCTGCTGTTTTTTTTTGGAATTTTTTTAAAACCTGCAAAAGGAAAGAAAATGTAAGTATGAATATCTACAAAAATACCAAGATTATCAAAACTAAAAATCTAATTCCCCGGCAACGGCGCCAAAAATTGATAGCTCACGAATGCGTCGTTAAACACGTGACTAACAATCTCAAAATTATCGGCCTACACTAATTATTTTGACAATAGTTAAGTGGTGAGAGCCGAGTCGAATCCACGGAGAACTAGATTTTAGAGTTGAAAACCTTGGGTTTTTATTTAAGAAAATAACGTGGTGATATTTAAACTAAGTTGAATTAAATAAATCTAAACTAAGTAAATAAATAAAGAGAGAGATAGAGAGGAAATGAGAGAACACAAGATACAACTTAAAACTATAATCTATTAAACAATAACAAAATGATTAACACAAAGAGTGTATTCTAATCCAAAGCCATTAACAAGTACACTAGAATAAGAGAGAGAATAAGAGAGATGGAAGGAGAGAGAAAAGAGAGAAGAAAGAAAAGAGAAAGAAGAGAGAGAGAGCGATAGAAGAGAGAGAGGAGAGAGACGTGAGAGAGAGCGCATGAGGGAGAGAGAGAGAGAGAGAAGAGAGAGAAAAGAGAGAGAGCGGAGAGAGAAGAGAGAGAAGAGGTAAACGTGAGAGAGAGAGGAGAGAAGAGAGAGAGAGAGAAAAAATGAGAGAGAGAGAAGTGGGAGAGAAAGATTCTAACTTACTGCTACAGTAACCGCGAAGAAGAAGGCATACGCCTCCTTCACGTTGCATGCAAACGCATGCAACGTGGAGGAGAAGGGGGAGCAGCGGTTGGGCGCTGGCACAGCAGGCGGCTGGGGCAGGCGCGCTCGGGTGCGGGGCGGCCTGGGCGAGCGGCCACGCGGGCAGGCGGCTGCAGGCGGGGGTTCGCGGGCGGCTTGGCGGCGGGATGCTGCTGCTGCTTCTATGTGCGCACAAGAGAGAAACCGAGAGGAAGAAGAAGAAGAGAGGAAGGAGGGGATCGGAGGAGAGAGGGAGAGAGAGAAAGTGAGAAAGAGAATAGTTGTGAGAGAGAGAGAGGGTTTATAAAATAGTAGAGAAAGAGAGGAAGGGGGAGAGAAGAAAGGAAGGAGAGATTTTTGGAAAATAGGAGAGGAGAATTTTTAAAAATAAGAAGTGTTTTAAAAAATAATAGAATCTCTCTTTTATTCTCTCTTGCTCCAATCAAATTTATTGGCCCATTTGACACTTCATTTCTTGGCCCATTAATCCTGCAATCGCAACACAACAGAGATTTGATCAATTTCCGCACTTGTAATGAAATGATAACAGAACTTATGAAATTATCAATTATTTGTCAATCAAATGACACGATTATTCATAACAATTATGCAATTATCATTGCACTCCCTCTCTTTCTACTTTATATCACCTTTAAGACCATTAGGACTATCACAAGTTGCAAAGATCAAATCTGACCTCATCTGTTCAAGGTGTTTTCATCAAAGTTGTTTCTTAGAATCTCCTCTACAACCTCCAAAGGAAGCTCGTGGATTGGTCATCTATGTTTGTAGTAACACCAGTTCGTTCTCCTCTTTCTCTCATATTCTTCCAAATCAGTAGGACTATCATGCCTTCTACGGCCCATACGAAGGATCATTTGCTTGAGGTGTCATCACCAAATTGTTCCTAGAGTCTCCTCTACAAGATCTAACTAGAAGCACATAAAATATAGCAATATTCATTTAGTTTTGATTTTTTTTACATTCTTTACTACATTTTCTAGACACATGCATGCTAGATAGATAATACCTCTCTCTATCTACATTAATATTTCTTGTTTCATGCTGTTTTAAATTTGAAATAGATTCTACACAAAATCAAATTCTAATAGATTATTTTGTTGTTTTTCTCTTTTTTGACTGGCTTAAACTAGGAATTATAGCACAATGTCCCTTGCTCCTTGGCTGGTTGAGAAGAAAAGAAGCAAGATCCACAATCTAAGCCCACTATCTTTAAACGTGCTCAGGCAGGTGACCACAATAGGAATGTGCCCTAGATCTACATTACGTTAAGTAGGCAACCTATTCTAGCACCGCATCCTTAAGGCGCTCATAGGATAGACCAAGTTTATATATAGGGATCTCCTTGAGGCTTTTCTTCATCAATTCTAAGATATTTAGCCCCGCTCTTCCTTGTTTATTTTAGTAAATACTTTGGTGGCAATCACAGTCATTATTGTTCCTTTATACATTATATTTCATAATCTTAATTGGGGTTGTAGACAAGCCAAATTTAACACCACATTGAGCAAATCTCATGTTACACCATAATGTTCTAAGTGGCCCTCTAATTCGCCTTTGGTGAGTGCTTTCCCCCATCTCTCTGGGCTATCTCCCTTTCCCCATTTCTTCTGACTTTCTCCTAATGGTTCCTGGCTTGCAGGAGTACTTTCTGGCCCCTTTTGAAATCGTGTCATGCCTCGTGGACGTGATTATGCTTTCAATAACACGTCAGGCCTACTGGATGATTTTATCTCCATAATGTGTTAGTCCACTCAGATGTGATTTTCAAGAATCGATTATTTCCATATTTGGTAAATCGATCATTTTTAGATGTGTTTGGTCAGTTAGACGTGATTTTCATTTCCATATTTCTAAGTAATTTTATTTTCTGATTTTGGAAATATTTTTTGTCTTATCTAAAATGCATATGATCCCCCTGACGGAACTTTACTTGCTAAATCTCTTTTTGGTGGCTTTTCATAAATCATTTTTTGGAAATTCATAAACGCATCAGCCATTCTTGATGCGATTTGACTTGCTATTTCTGTCAGAATTTGAAGTATTTTGGACATGAAGGTGTCCGATTGGTATGACGTGTTTCAATTAAAATGTGTCCACTATGGCTGACGCAATTTAGCGCCATGTTCCACCTCATATTTTGAGCCCCAAATCCCTATAAATACACCCTCTTGGTATGTCGTTTCCACCCCTCTTTCTAGTCTTTCTCCCCTCTTCTTGGTGAGTTGAGAGAGTCTTCTTTAAGAGGAGATGCCACTGGATCTTGCCTCGCACTTTGATGCTCCAATGCCCCCTCTCTTCAATAGAAACATCTTCAGGAGAAGCAACACCAACTGTCTCTCTCCTTCCTCCAAAGCTTCAAGCTCAACTCCATGCAACCTATGCATCTATCATAAGGGGAAGCCATTCTTTCTCCCTCTCCCTATCTCTCTTGTTTATTCTTTTAACACTCCCTTCTCTCTCCCACGAGAACGATTTTCTTTAGATCAATCATCACAACACACATTCTTTTCATATTTTCATGCATACACACACCTATCTCCATAGAGGTTTAAAAGCCACAAATAAGATGTGTTCAATTTCATGCTTTTCAATGGTCATTCGTTTAAGAATTTGATTCTACACAACTTGACATCTAATCCATATATTTTATTGTGTTATTTGCAAGGGTAGTCAACAAGAAGCCTTCCATCTCGATGAGCCGATGTTGTAGAAGGAGAGAACCTACACTCCATGTACAATCTCCCCACTAAAGGTATTCCTCATGATCACTCATTTATTCTTATTTACTCCTTCGAGGCCCACGGTCTCTAGCGATCACCCTCCTTATCTAACATTGTGCACTCTTTTATCCATTATTGTTTATTATTTTTATTAGTTTCTTTTCATCTTTTCTTGTGGGATGGAAGTCACCATCCGTGGGGGTAATTCTCGTTATTACACCGAGTAGGACACAACTCAGCCTGTTCAAGATTGTTCCCAGTCAGATGCAAGTGCACCGACCTTTCCCCAGTGAACAACAGCTCCATAATGGGGAGCCAACAAGTGTCACCTCAGCACATCCTCATTCCACCGCATGGGGAGTGGGGGTACCTCGCCCAACCTCAGCTTGACAAAGAAAAAACAACCTTTTCCATCAATGGATTGAGGTCAGGAGGCCTATCACCAAGGCCCAACATAACTTAGCAACAATGTAGAACCACTCTTAGTACCCCAATCTATGTTTGAAAGAGTAAAAAGAGAAGAATAAGCCAACTGGAGGCATGCTAAGGCCGGCTCGATGACACATGACAAGAAAAGCAAAAATCACCCACCAACTATTCAGAATGAGTTGGGCATGAGCAAGGCCCATATAGCCGAGAAACTTGGCCACAATGGTCGACATTGAGAAGTAGAAGCCAACCTGGATGACCTCCTCATATATGCATATGTAGCCCTCTCGTCCAATGTGCATGCATTCCCCGGATCGAGGCATGGTGAGTTCAAAGTCTTTCTGAAATGCTAAACTACTTACAGAGCACCTTGAGATCTGCCTCTATGACACTGAACGTGGCGTCACCCGCCATCTAGGCAAAACAGTGGGTCAGCCTCATGGATACCTCTTCCTCTCCCTAAAGCTCACACTCCTTGCTAGTCCTCGTAGCACTCAACAACTCCACCTTGAGAAATTATGGCTACTCGAGCAACCTCGATGACTCAGAAGGACTAGATGAACTAGAAGTTATACGACCACCTAGTCGTGCCGCTAACCTCCCCTGACCACAGACTATTCGAACATGGACTTTTTCTCAACCCCTGCACCAACCTCTCACTTGTTGACATCTCTTCGAACTCGGCACTCACTAAAGGATGATGCTACTGAGTAAGGGAAGCACAATGACACCAATAGCACAACTAGTACCAAACTCTCCCGACCTCCCTCACCCTGAGATTTCTTGACCTTACAGTGGCAGCAACAAGCAAGGGTGAGCCTCACCCTTCACCTATTTTTGCCTTCATGTAGGCAGCTATCAAAGGGACACCCTCTAAACTAATGAACGATAGGTGTCGCCCAACAACCACCTCCCAAGGAGCGGTATCATCATGATAGCCAAGGCACAACAATGTCCCTTCATAACTATCTACATGTGGAAGCATCCTTTCTACCCGATACTGGCGACATCACACCCCCTCTGCCAATGTAGTGTGGCACATAATCTCAACAACATGACAATCGAGTTGCTATGACAACAACTCAGCTCGTTTGAACACCACAATCGCCTCCCCCACTTAGCCGGCAAGCATAAGTCGAGCATATCACTTTGGGCCCTAGACCTGAGCTAAAGTGGGAGGCTCATTGTAACATCTCAGGCTTTTTGGCTTTCTGTTGTGTGTGGGATGACTGGCCTTGTCGCGACGGAGGTGTCCGTCAGGACAGTCATCCCTATTGCGACTGCCTTCGACGTCGCGTTCTTGTCGCGCCAAGTCAACGGGTCGCGACTGCTTTCTAATTTTTGGTCATTTAACGCCTGTTAGAGTAGCAGACTGACATGTCGGGTTGTCGCGACGCTCAGGGAGGGCGCGTTCTGGTCGCGGTCTGGGCGGCCGTCACGATAAGATTCATATCGCGACTCCCCGCCCCGTCGCGTTCTGGGGGCCGCAGGCTAAAAGCCTTGGCCAGTGCCCCTTCTTCCTTCTTTTCCCTTTTCCTCCTTCCCTCTCCTCTCCGAGGTGGAGAGGCCTCTCCCCTCTCTTCTCCGGCGGTTGGAGCTCGTGGCGGAGTGACAGCGGCTCGTGCAGAGCTGGAGCGGCGCCGTGGGAGCAAGGAGGAGGTGGCGAGCTCGTCGTGAAGGTCCCTTGGGGGTTCGGTTTTGTCTAATCAGTAGGGATTCTTGTGCCCTTTCTTGTTGGTGTGGATTGGGAGTCCATTTTGTGGAATGCATATGTTTATTGCTTTCACCATGCTCCCATCCCCATGCTTTTAGTGTTTGTAGCATGTAGGGGACCCTGGGTTGTGGTATCCCAGCAGTTGGCCTTCCAGCTGATGTCGCGACCGCCGAGCGCGTCACGACATCAGATAAGGCATCGCCCCGGTCCAACGTGACCTTATCGCGGCGCGGGTGGCCGTCACGATAAGGGTCATGTCGCGACTCTGTTTCTCATCGCGACAGGGTTGCTGTCGCGGCGTGGTCGACTATCGCGACAAGGGTGTCGTGACCTAGTTTCCTATCGCGATAGCTCTACTGTCGTGATCGGCTTCCCTGTTGCAACAAAGCACTTGGCGTGGTGGCCCTGACCATCGCGATGTGATCGGGACGGGCTAGGAGGGCGCGACAAGACCTGTGTTGTCGTGGGTGTTTTCGTGGCCCGTTTGGCGTGTCGGCTTGTGCCCCAGGGCAGGGTTGCTGTAACGTCGCGTGCTTTTCGGATCCATGCGGATCATGTGCATTGTGGTTGTGGCGGCCGTTGTGAGGCCAGTGTGAGTTGGGTGTGTGGAATGCATGGTGTGATTGCGTGGCTTGAGCAGGTGAAGAGCAGGGTAGGTCCTGAATTGGAATAGGACCTGCTGCTGTTCTGTCTGAGTTGGCGGCCAAGGGGTGGTCGTTGACTGTTGGCGTCCAGGTTCATGACGTTTACATCATGAACTTGACGGCAGCTTTTGTGGACGTTTAGTCTGGCGGTGCATGTGGGCGACAAGGGGGTTGACGCCAACCTGTCAGTTCAGCAGGTTATATGTTCACCCGAGGGCAGCTCTCTCAGCTCACCCTCTCTCCCTCTTGCCCCAGCTTCGCGCCCTGGTGATTCTGAAGGTTCTAACAGGTACCGAGGAGTGGTTGGACGATCGTGGGACGCGCGGCGTCGCCGAATTGCGCGAGGAAACGTCGCGGCGTGGTGCAATTCCCGTGGGAGCTCGCGGAGGGCTCGGCGTGAACCGGGGAATTGCGGGGAATTCTAACGCGTTCTGAGGTAGGGGACGAACCCTGGTAGCTCCGTAGAAACATTAAAACACATCGTAACTACTTGAACCAGCATGATAATCCATGTTTGGATAGAGTTGCACCATATGGGATAATGGGTGGTTTGAGTAGTTTACTGTATGAATCATGTTTAAACGGGTTGTATCGGGTTCTGACATGCTAGAGGGTATGCATTTGCATGTTTTTCAGTAATTAGAACAGCTAGAAAACCCGCAGGACCAGATTAGGGTTTCTGCAGGGTTTATGGCCGGAGAACTTGGCGTCAACATCGTTTGCCGCCAAGATCCTCAGCCAGGAGGTTGACGGCCAGGGACCTTGCCGTCTACTTCCTGTAAGCGGCAATCGATGTGGCCGCCTACTGCTTATGGACAGAAATGATTATTTATGGTGTTTTATCGATAATGCATGTGTGTTAACATATGAGGTGCACTGAGTGCACATGGTTTACGTGTTTAGCATACAAGGTATGCTGTTAATTGTTTACTTCGGTGACTGCGCGTTGTGTACGCGAGTCAGTTGGGTTCACGTGTAGTGGACCAGTGGTTACTTGTGGTTTACGTGAGGTTTCACGTGGTTTGTGTGTGACGTGCACGTGGTTTTGTGTACGTGACGAGTAGTACGACGCCTACCGTGGTTACCTCTCCAGTTGGGTGCCCCAGGTTCTTTGTGAGCCAGGCTGTTAGCTCGGGGCCTTGTCCCGGTACTTGTGTTGTACCGTCGAGGTCTGTGTCGTCTGACCTGGACACCCTCACTCTTGTGTTAGAGTTGTACGTCCGGCTGAGGGAAAGACGACAGTGGGACAGTGACAGTTGTGGTTGTTTTTAGTCACTTGTAGCGCGCTCGTAGTTGGGGGTACGGACACCAGTAGACGTACTGGACCCCAGCTAGTCCTTTTCCAGTGCCTCACTCTAGCGAGCCCAGGCCAGGGTCTCTGGAGGTGCCAGGCATGGGCCTGTGACCGTGTGGTCTGCAGGTTGTGGTGTTTTAGTTGGTCTCCACAGTTGTTTGACCTTTTTACGTGGAGCGGCAGCTGGACCTTTCGTCCGTGGCTGCGAGACTGAGAGGTGGACCTGTGTTAGTTGTCCGAGTCAGTTTCTGGTGTCGCGAACCAGTTTACGTGGCTCGTGTTGGCTGTCTCTACTTTGGCTTGTACACCTGTTTGGGTTTGCCGTTTAGTTACTACAGTTGTTTCTCGTAGTCGACAGACGGTGAGTACTTTTACAGCTTTACTTACCTGCTTAGCTGTTTTATATGTTGTTGGTACTGTTTACTGTTTTGTACCTGTGGTTTGTGGTTTGTTCGGCTTTGGGGGAGTTCCCTACTGAGCCAGTGACTAGAGAGGCTCACCCCTACCCCCACAGGTGAGGGCGAGGAGGACGTTTCCCGTCCGACGTCCAGTTCTGGGCCGCGTCGTAGCGGAGCAGGGTCAGTACCTCCAGCGGAGTAGTACTCAGCAGTGTAGCCTTGTAGTTTTGTAGTTGTTTACTTTCTTTTGTTGTACCTCGGGGTATGCCCCAGGCTTTGTACACCTTTACAGTTTTAATGGAATATGGCTATGTAAATTGTGAAAAATTATATATGAAATGTGGTGTGTTCCTTTATGTTTACACGGACTGTGGTTTGGTTTCCCTTGCGAGGCTTCGGCCCGTTCGCGGGAGGCGGACTCGGATCAAGTGCGTTATTGGTTTAACGGGCTTGGCCGAGGCGTTCCGTCACAGTTGGTATCAGAGCAAGGTCCGTGTTAATATAAGGGAATTAAGAATACATAGCCTTATTTCGGTCATTATACACTGCTGGTAGAGACCCTGATTTTTGATAATTTGTGGTTTTGATTTTTGCCTGGTGTTTTGTGTATGTAGAATTTCTGGAATGGCTGATAGGAGAGATTGGGGTGGTGGAGGAGATGATCCGGAGGAAAGCACCCAGCGTATGATTGAGAGAATCTGGGAGAGCCTCACGGATATTCGAGCGAGAATGGATCAGCAGGCGCCTATACCACCAGTTGCAGTGCCACCTGGGGAAGGAGAGGCAGTACCTGTTGCTCCAGTTCCGCCGAGGGTGGAGGTACCTTTTGTAGCACCTGTGCTACCACCACCGCCAGTGCAATTAGTTGAAGAACCAGTGATACAGGTGGAGAAATTTCTGAGATTGCAGCCGTCTACTTATCAGGAGGGCCGAATCCAGATACAGCTGAGCACTGGATTCATGAAATTGAGAGGGTTTTTGCGACTATGCGGTGTCCTGAAGCAGACAGAGTTGTATTGGCTGCTTATCAGTTGAGAGGTTTTGCTTTAGAATGGTGGCGATTGAAGATGCAGACCACTTTCGCAGGTAGAAGAGAAGAAGCTATCACTTGGTCGGAGTTTCTCGAGGTATTTAATGATACATTCTTTCCGATCCAAGTACAGCAGGTAAAAAGAGAGCAATTCCGGACTCTTCAGCAAGGTAACTCTTCGGTTCTAGAGTATCAGATGAGATTTATGGCACTCAGCCGTTATGCACCTTATGTTGTTTCTAATAATAACATGATGGTTGAGTATTTTATCAGAGGATTGAGAGTGGAATTGCAGAATGCGATAGTTCCTCTCATGTGCAAGACAGTGGAAGAGGCAGCGCAAAGGGCAGCTATTTTAGAGAGGTCTATCCGGACTCGTCAGGCAGGTGAGTCAGGTTCTGGTAGTTTCCGGTTACCGCAGCAGTCAGTGGGTGCAAGCAAGGGCAAGGCACCAGCAGGACCTTCTTCATCGGCTTTGGGAAGTGGGGACAGAAATTAAAGCAAGCACTTAAAGGAAAAGGAAAAGGATGGGGAGGTCGTCCGCAGTATCAGCAAGGCCGTGGTAGGCCTGAGGTGGAGGAGTCGCAGCAGAGTACAGCCAGGCAGCCTATAGTTCCTCCAGGATACAGATGTTATAATTGTAATCAGCCGGGACATTTGATCCGCAATTGTCCGTATGCAAGAGAATATGGGTATGGCAGAGGTGTGCAGCAGCAGCAGCAGCCTCAGCAGTTTCAGCAGCCACAGGCAGGTCGTGGCAGAGGAGCACCGCAGCAGCAGGGGAGAGGCCGGGTTATGGCTATCACCCGAGCCCAGGCAGAGGCATCAAATATGATAGAAGGTACTTTACCTCTTTATGAATATTCAGCAAGAGTCTTATTTGATTCGGGTGCCTCTCATTCTTTTATTTCCGAAGAATTTCTGGATTGCATAGCTCATCCATTAGAAGAGAAGTCTTGTGAGTTAGTGGTAGAGGTTCCTTCAGGTGAGTTCTTACTCACTTCGAGCTACATAGATGAAGCTCCTGTTATGATTGAAGGGAACCAGATGCCGGGTCGGTTGTATGCCCTGCAGTTGTCAGATTATGATATTATTCTGGGTATGGACTGGCTAGAGATGTATGGAGCAATGCTAGATTGCAGAAAGAAAAGGATCAGGTTTTATCATCCTAATGGTGCAGAGTTTGAATATCAAGGTATGCCTTTTTATACCTCAAAGTTTCTAATTTCTGCAATTAAAGCTAGAAAGTTGATAAATGATGGGTGTGTGGCCTATTTAGCCTCAGTAAGTTTGGTAGAAGCCAGTCAGCCAATGGAAGCAGTTCCCGTGGTTAGGGAATTTGCTGATGTCTTTCCGGAAGATTTGCCTGGTGTAGCTCCACATAGAGAGGTGGATTTTACTATTGAGTTGCTGCCGGGTACTATGCCGATCTCTAAAGCCCCATATCGGATGGCACCAGCAGAACTCAAAGAGTTGAAAAAGCAATTAGAAGAATTGTTGCAAAAAGGGTTTATTAGACCGAGTCATTCCCCGTGGGGAGCGCCGGTTTTATTTGTGAAAAAGAAAGATGGAAGTTTTCGGATGTGTATAGATTATAGAAAGTTGAATGATGTGACCATCAAGAATAAGTACCCGTTGCCAAGAATAGATGATTTATTTGATCAGTTGCAATCAGCAAAAGTGTTTTCCAAAATTGATTTGAGGTCCGGGTACCATCAGTTGAGAATTAAAGAGGAGGATATAGACAAGACAGCATTCAGAACCAGATATGGTCACTATGAGTTTGTGGTAATGCCTTTTGGGTTGACTAATGCTCCTGCAGGTTTTATGGATCTGATGAATAGAATATTTCATCCATATTTAGATCAATTTATTGTGGTCTTTATTGATGATATTCTAATTTATTCAGCATCTGAAGAGGAGCATGCAGCTCATTTGAGGTTTACTTTGCAGTTGTTAAGAGATAACCAGTTGTTTGCTAAATTCAGTAAGTGTGAATTTGGTTAAAGGAAATTCAGTTTTTGGGTCATGTTATTTCTGCTAAAGGAGTAGCTGTAGACCCAAGTAAAGTGGAAGCTGTGTCGAGGTGGGAAGTGCCTAAGTCAATAACCGAGATTAGAAGTTTTCTGGGGTTGGCAGGTTATTATAGGCGCTTTATTCAAGATTTTTCTAAAATTGCAGCACCTATGACTAAGCTGACCAGAAAGGGTGTGCCTTTTGTGTGGTCCGGTGAATGTCAAAGAAGTTTTATGGAATTGAAGAAAAGACTTACATCAGCACCTATATTGACATTGCCGGCAGGGAGTGGTGGTTTTGTGCTGTATACTGATGCTTCAAGGAGAGGTCTTGGAGCAGTGCTTATGCAGCATGGTAAAGTGATAGCTTATGCATCCAGGCAATTGAAGCCAGCAGAGGAGAATTACCCCACTCATGATTTGGAATTAGCTGCAGTTGTATTTGCTTTGAAAATGTGGAGGCATTATCTGTATGGCGAAAGATTTGAGATTTTTACAGATCATAAAAGCTTGAAGTATATCTTCTCGCAGAAAGATTTAAATCTTCGCCAGCGCAGATGGGTTGAGTATCTGAAGGATTATGATTTAGTTTGGCTTACCATCCGGGTAAGGCCAATGTTGTGGCCGATGCCTTAAGCAGAAAGGCTTATGTGAATTTGATGATGATTAAAGAATGGAAGTTGTATGAAGAGGTAGCAGAGAATTCTTTGTATGTGCCCAGCAGTCAGCGTCGGGCAATTCTAGCTGCTAGTGCTGTAGAGCCGTCTTTATATTGGCAGATTATTGAGGCTCAAAGAGCAGATGCAGGTTTACCTGAAATTGTGAAAATGGAAGGAGTCTCAATTGATGATAATTGTGTGGTCAGGCTTAGGGGCAGGTTGTTTGTTCCTGCAGAGAGAGAGGTGAAGCAGCGAGTTCTAGAAGAGGCTCATAAATCAAGGTACACTATTCATCCGGGTAGTACTAAAATGTACCATGATTTGAAAAAGCATTTTTGGTGGCCTCATATGAAGAAAGAAATAGCAGAATTTGTGGCAAGATGTTCTATCTGTCAGCAAATTAAAGCAGAGCATCAAAAGCCGGGAGGTCTGTTGCAACCGTTACCCATTCCACAGTGGAAGTGGGATGATATTGCAATGGATTTTGTGGCAGGTTTACCAAGGACAAGTTTGGGCATAATGGAATATGGGTGTTTGTTGACAGATTGACCAAAGTTTGCAGATTAGTGGCAGTAAGTATGTCTTGGACAGTGGACAATTGGCAAATGTTTATGTTGAAAGAATTGTTCCACTGCATGGTATTCCGAAGACTATTGTATCGGATAGAGATCCAAGATTTACTTCTGGTTTTTGGAGAAGTTTGCAAAAGTATTGGTTCTGAATTAGATATAGCTCCGCTTATCATCCCCAGACAGATGGTCAAACAGAAAGAACCATTCAGACAATTGAAGATATGTTGCGAGCCTGTTGCTTAGTTTGGGGAGGCAGTTGGGAACATCATTTGGGAATGGTCGAGTTTGCCTACAATAATAGTTATCATACCAGTCTTGGGATGGCACCGTATGAAGCTTTGTATGGAAGGCCATGTAGAACTCCGTTGAACTGGCATGAAGTGGGAGAAAGGCAATTAGTGGGTCCTGAATTAATTCAGCAAACCACTGAAATAGTGAAGCTTATCAAAGAAAAATTGCAGGCAGCTCAAAGTAGGCAGAAAAGTTATGCAGATGTGCGGAGGAGACCACTTCAGTTTGAGGTGGGAGATTTTGTTTTTCTGAGAGTTTCCCCAAGTAAAGGTATAATGAGGTTTGGTAAATCTGGAAAGCTGAGTCCAAGGTATGTGGGACCTTTCCAGGTAATTGAAAGAATTGGGGAAGTGGCTTATAGGCTGGATTTGCCAGCTGATTTTGCAGATGTGCATGATATTTTCCATGTCTCCATGTTAAGGAAATGCATTGAAGATCCAGCTCAGATAATTAGATATCAAGGTGGTGACCTGAGGCCGGATATGACTATGCCTGAATATCCGGTACAGATCACGGATCGAAAAATCAAGAAGTTAAGAAATAAGGAAATTGAGTTGGTTAAGGTGAGATGGGAAAATAGGTTGGGTGGTGAGGATACCTGGGAGTTGGCCGCTGAAATGGCTAAAGGGTATCCCTATCTGTTTGTATAAGTTTGTGTATTTTCTTTTTAGATGATAGTGCTTGTAAAGTTGTGTATGTTTAAATCGTTTGACTTTGTGTTGTGTTATGAATTTCGAGGTCGAAATTTTCTTTTTAGATGATAGTAATGTAACGTCGCGTGCTTTTCGGATCCATGCGGATCATGTGCATTGTGGTTGTGGCGGCCGTTGTGAGGCCAGTGTGAGTTGGGTGTGTGGAATGCATGGTGTGATTGCGTGGCTTGAGCAGGTGAAGAGCAGGGTAGGTCCTGAATTGGAATAGGACCTGCTGCTGTTCTGTCTGAGTTGGCGGCCAAGGGGTGGTCGTTGACTGTTGGCGTCCAGGTTCATGGACGTTTACATCATGAACTTGACGGCAGCTTTTGTGGACGTTTAGTCTGGCGGTGCATGTGGGCGACAAGGGGGTTGACGCCAACCTGTCAGTTCAGCAGGTTATATGTTCACCCGAGGGCAGCTCTCTCAGCTCACCCTCTCTCCCTCTTGCCCCAGCTTCGCGCCCTGGTGTTCTGAAGGTTCTAACAGGTATCGAGGAGTGGTTGGTCGATCGTGGGACGCGCGGCGTCGCCGAATTGCGCGAGGAAACGTCGCGGCGTGGTGCAATTCGCGTGGGAGCTCGCGGAGGGCTCGGCGTAAACCGGGGAGTTGCGGGAGATTCTAACGCGTTCTGAGGTAGGGGACGAACCCTGGTAGCTCCGTAGAAACATTAAAACACATCATAACTACTTGAACCAGCATGATAATCCATGTTTGGATAGAGTTGCACCATATGGGATAATGGGTGGTTTGAGTAGTTTATTGTACGAATCATGTTTAAACGGGTTGCATTGGGTTCTGACATGCTAGAGGGTATGCATTTGCATGTTTTCAGTAATTAGAATAGCTAGAAAACTCGCAGGACCGGATTAGGGTTTCTGCAGGGTTTAAGGCCGGGGAACTTGGCGTCAACATCGTTTGCCGCCAAGATCTTCAGCCAGGAGGTTGACGGCCAGGGACCTTGCCGTCTACTTCCTGTAAGCGGCAATCGATGTGGCCGCCTACTCCTATATGAACAGAAATGGCTATTTATGGTGTTTTATCGTAATGCGTGGGTGTTAACGTATGAGGTGCACTGAGTGCACATGGTTTACGTGTTTAGCATACAAGGTATGCTGTTAATTGTTTACTTCGGTGACTGCGCGTTGTGTACGCGAGTCAGTTGGGTTCACGTGTAGTGGACCAGTGGTTACTTGTGGTTTACGTGAGGTTTCACGTGGTTTGTGTGTGACGTGCACGTGGTTTTGTGTACGTGACGAGTAGTACGACGCCTACCGTGGTTACCTCTCCAGTTGGGTGCCCCAGGTTCTTTGTGAGCCAGGCTGTTAGCTCGGGGCCTTGTCCCGGTACTTGTGTTGTACCGTCGAGGTCTGTGTCGTCTGACCTGGACACCCTCACTCTTGTGTTAGAGTTGTACGTCCGGCTGAGGGAAAGACGACAGTGGGACAGTGACAGTTGTGGTTGTTTTTAGTCACTTGTAGCGCGCTCGTAGTTGGGGGTACGGACACCAGTAGACGTACTGGACCCCAGCTAGTCCTTTTCCAGTGCCTCACTCTAGCGAGCCCAGGCCAGGGTCTCTGGAGGTGCCAGGCATGGGCCTGTGACCGTGTGGTCTGCAGGTTGTGGTGTTTTAGTTGGTCTCCACAGTTGTTTGACCTTTTTACGTGGAGCGGCAGCTGGACCCTTCGTCCGTGGCTGCGAGACTGAGAGGTGGACCTGTGTTAGTTGTCCGAGTCAGTTTCTGGTGTCGCGAACCAGTTTACGTGGCTCGTGTTGGCTGTCTCTACTTTGGCTTGTACACCTGTTTGGGTTTGCCGTTTAGTTACTACAGTTGTTTCCCGTAGTCGACAGACGGTGAGTACTTTTACAGCTTTACTTACCTGCTTAGCTGTTTTATATGTTGTTGGTACTGTTTACTGTTTCGTACCTGTGGTTTGTGGTTTGTTCGGCTTTGGGGGAGTTCCCTACTGAGCCAGTGACTAGAGAGGCTCACCCCTACCCCCACAGGTGAGGGCGAGGAGGACGTTTCCCGTCCGACGTCCAGTTCTGGGCCGCGTCGTAGCGGAGCAGGGTCAGTACCTCCAGCGGAGTAGTACTCAGCAGTGTAGCCTTGTAGTTTTGTAGCTGTTTACTTTCTTTTGTTGTACCTCGGGGTATGCCCCAGGCTTTTGTACACCTTTACAGTTTTAATGGAATATGGCTATGTAAATTGTGAAAATTATATATGAAATGTGGTGTGTTCCTTTATGTTTACACGGACTGTGGTTTGGTTTCCCTTGCGAGGCTTCGGCCCGTTCGCGGGAGGCGGACTCGGATCAAGTGCGTTATCGGTTTAACGGGCTTGGCCGAGGCGTTCTGTCACAGTTGCCCTCTGGACCTTCTGGTAGGAACGCGGCAGGTTGCCTCCCTGCGTTCACTGACCGAAGGTGACACTTTCGTGGTCATGTCCTAGCGGTGTCACTAGGAGGCTCGCGTCTGTCTAATAATCGATGGTCTGGCTGCCAATCGATTATTAGAATAGCGTTGGTTTCTGTTCTGCCTGGTGGTGTTCCGATTTCTCGGGCCGTGTCGTGTGTGCCGGCGTTGGCCGACGGCCCTTCTGGGGGTTCTGGAAGGGGTGCCGTGCGTGTCTGTGGCCGCTGGGCTTGTCTTGGTTACAAGCCAGTTGTGTCGGTTTCTGTGGTGGTTGCCCTGCCAGTTCTCTTTTCGACCGGTGCGAGGCACTTGAGGGCTTGTCCGTGAGACAGATTGTTACCATTACTTGGGACCCCCAGCCCCGTGCGTCTGTTAGAGGGAGTTCTCTGGGCGGCGGGCGTGCTCAAGTCTCGAACTTGGAGCAGAAGGGGGAAATGGTGGGGACAGTGGCATAGAGTCGTTTGTAGAGCTCTCTTAGCTGGTCTGGGTCTCCGAGGTGGTTGAGGTGCTCTTCTTGTGCGGACCAGCTAGTCCTTCTCACAGCCTCACTCTGCGTTGGTTCCGAAGCTATCACGTCCTAATAAATTAAACTATTTATCGGAAGTGACAGAATATAACACACACACGAAAAGACACGATATCCATTCATAAAAGATAGCCTCATAAGTGTCTTATTACAAAAGTTTCCTCATTCAGATCTCATGAGGAACAGGTCAACAGAAACTTAATACATCACATTTACTATGCTAAACACTATTGAAAACCAGCGTAATTAGCTCCTTGTATATTGGTAGTTCACTCAGCACACTTTCCCCCTTAATCATTCATTCCATCTGGATTATCTGAAAAATAGAATTCTGTGAGCTAACTAGCTCAGTAGGATTCAAGTCTATAATCAAGGAGATCAAGATACAAGGTAAGCGACAAGAAGTTATACATGTAACCATGCTTTTGCAAACTAAACTGAGATTGCTATCTGACACTAGATAGCAAAGTTATGGAATAATGAACTCAAGATTCAAGGATTCATAGTAACATTCACGAATTGTATTGAACTCATATGAACACACAATAAAATTAAATGATGACCAATCAAACACTTAATGATGCTATGCCAAACATCCACTAATCCTTTATCGTTCCGCACGGCCACTTAAACGAATTTGGGTGCTCCTCCCGGGACTGGACTAGCCCTTATTTGCCAAGCATAAACTCTTAGATTAAGTCCAAGACTCTCAATTTGTCATCACCACACTCTTACCTTTGTAATGAATCAAGAAAATACAAAGGTTTTACTCATAATCACTCAAGGTTTACATACAAGGAACAAGGAACTTGATTTCGACATTGATTTCTCGAAATGACAATCTCACGAAGGCAATTATGTTCGGAACTTGTAGTAATAACTCAAGGTGACAAGAAGGTTAACTTGACTGGTTTAAATGGGTGTTTTGGTAGTAAAATACATAATCTAAAGGTAGAATAACAAGTAGGACAAAGGAGTCTAATTTTCATGAAAGAACGGAGTCAAAACAAGGCTAGGAACATAGTTCAGTCATGACCTGTCGACAGGCCTTGATCTGCTGTCGACAGGGCTGCCCTGCCAGAGCTGGGTTTTCAGCTCTGTGTGTACCTGTCGACAGCAAGCCTGGCCTGTCGACAGGTACACTCAGGCTGAAAGTCCTGGGTTCTGGCCAGGGGTTCCTGTCGACAGCAGACCTTCGTCTGTCGACAGGGGCTATGAAATCTGTATAAAAGCCATTCCATTTGACCTCCAATGGATCTATAAAGTTACTCTAATGTTCCTAACATGATTTGGACCCTATACAAGTGTGGTTTCAAATATAAAGCTCATGGAAACATGATCTGAAAACTGAAGATCATGGGACTTAATTTACAAGGGTGTTCTAGCTAAAGGTGAACTCAACGTGGATAATAAGGAGTTTTTCTTCTTTGAACTCTTTTCTCCTCATCCTTCTACGTTGATCTTATATGAATTGAACTAACTTAAGAGTCTTACCACCTCTCAACACCTTAAGTTAGCTAAACATAGAAACCGTTGAGGTTCTATCTAATCTACACAATAGATTCAACACTTCTAAATTCATTCAACGAATCAGAGCTAGTAACATGTGGTTACTATTGACTTAAGAATCAAGTAAGACATGATGTAAGTTGATTTCTTATCATGGATATATTTTCTAAACTTTGAAAACACATGATCAACAACATGACTCTTCCGATTTCACATTAATCTGAGTTTTCAAATTGAAGTAGTAGCATGCTTCCACATCACATGCCATTTACCAAGGAATCAAGGAATAAGGTGGCCAAAGATCTAGAGAAATAAGAAAGGAATCCTACCTTACTGAAGTGAGTGTGTGATCCTTTACTCAGAAATCCTCAGAAATAAGAGAAAGAAAATTGCACACTTGCACGTATTGTGATCTTAGTAGTTGCTCTACAGTATTGAGTAGGTGAGCCTTCGTAGACCCGTTTGCATCAACACACAGCAGTAGCTTGAACAGAGCAAGACATATACGAGAAGAAGAGCCAAATGCTTCTGCTATACCCTCACTCAAATTTTCTTCAGAAGCACAACAGCATTAGAAGAAGACTGGAAAGATGTTTACGCAGCAATCTGGGGGTTATTTATAACCAAGGGCGTTGCCATGCACGATGGCACCTCACCCACCCAGGTGGCACAGTAAAACTCCTCTATCTTTTACCATTGACACGTTTGGCATGCACTTATCCCTGCCCAACACCTTAGGTAAAATCGTGTCACCCATCTCTCCCTATGGGGTGGCTCTCTCAGGGTCCTCCACGTAGCCCACTGAAATTTACCCAGAAAACCCATTGCCTAATTCCCCCAAAATTCAACTGACCATTTGTTCTTGAAGAAACTTACCCAAACCATATCTGATTGCCATGAAATTTTTACCATAGACTAAGATGATAGTTTTACTAATTGTGGTGATTTTAATCAATTTTTAGATTTTATTTTGCACTAGGTGAAAAATCACCCGAGAAATGGTCGCATCGACTGTACCCTAAAATCCGTACGTCGAAAAATTCAGATAATTGCATATTAAATTTCTCCACATTTTTCTGGAAATTATGATGTTCTCAGATTTTTATTTCGATGTTGTTTTCCGGTATCGCTCTGTGGAGGCACGCATTTCGAGGTGCGACACTGGGATAATGTTCATTACCCCTAACTATGTCTATCATCAAATTTTCATATTTTAATAATAACCTTAAGGTATTTTAACTCAATTACTTCTATTTTCTCATTATTTTAAAATTTCTGGGGCGTTACAGAAGCCACGTAGGGAGGTCAAGCGGGGGGCCGTAGTTCGGCCGGACTGCGGTGGTTGTGGTTGTGGTTGCTTAGTCCACGCGTCTCACTCCGACGAGAGGGGAGACTTGGACTAAGGCACTTGTGGCGATGGTTTGGTTGTTCTTGCGGTGACGTTGCTTCACACGCTGTTTCCGAGCTTGTGTTCTCGTTGCCCTGGTTTACACGGTGGTTGTAGCCTAGCCATGTCTCGCTTCCTTGGGCTTTGTCGGTTGGCCTTGTGGGCTGTGTTTAGTGGTTTCCGTTTTACGGGTTCTCTTGGGGTGTCTTTGATAATCTCATAATTGTTATGAATAATCGTGCCATTTTATTGACAAATACTTCATAAATTCATAAATCTCTATTATCATTGGATTACATGGGCGATAATTGATTAAATATCTGTTGTGTTATGTTTGCAGGATTAATGGGCCAAGAAATGAAGTGTCAAATGGGCCAATAAATTTAAATGGACCAAGAGAATGAAGAGAGATTCTTTTCCCTCTCTTTTCAATTTTTAAAATTCACTCTCTTTTTAAATCACTCCTCTATTTTCTAAAAATCTTCTCCCTCTAATCTCTCCTCTTTCCTTTCTCCTCTCAATCTATTTTAAAGAGATCTTTTCTCTTCCTCTCTCTCATTCTTCCTTTCCCTCGTCTCCTCTCCTTCTCCTCCGATCTCTCCTTCTCTTCCTCAGTGGCGGATCCTGTGTACAGTCAGTGGGGTCACGTGACCCTACTGACTTGGAAGAGGGTCTTAAAGAGTTCTTTTTTTTTTCTTTATGTAAGTCAAATTTTTATGTAATCTTATGTAAGGTGACCCCACTAACTTTTAAGGTGACCCCTCTGCACTCAAGTGACCCCACTGAATTAAGTTTGAGGATCCGCCACTGATTTCTTTCTTCAGCAAATAGAAATAGCAGCAGCAAGGCGCTCACCCACCAGCCCGCTCGTGCCAGGCCCCGCCTGCGCCGCCCGCCTGCGTAGCCCTCCAGCATCTGCGCCAGCGTCCGCCGCCCGCGCGCGCGTCTACCTGCGCCTGCGCACACCCACGTCCAAGGCCGCCAGCGTCCACGCCCTCCTTCGCCTGCCACGCATGCCCAGCCGCCCCTCGTGCGCACGAGGCTGCTGCCTCTGCTCCCGCGTTGCTGCATGCTACTGTAGCATTAGCTACAGTAGCGCTACAGTAGCGCCCACCTTCTCTCTCTCTATTTATTCTCTCTCGTCTCTCTTGTTCTCTCTCGTTCTCTCTCTCACGTCATTTCTCTCCTCTCTCTCTCTTGATTTTCTATTTTTCTTATTGTAATTATTGGTTTATTTGTTTTAGTATAAAACATTTCTTTGTAAACTCTTTTGCTTGTTAGTAGAATTTAATTTTAAACCTTGTTAATTTAGTTTCTTTCTATCTCCATTTCTCTCTTCTAATTTCGTATCTTAAATTAGATTTATTTTTGAACAAAGTAGTATTAGGATTTAATTTTAAAATTCTCAACACACTTTTCTAATCAAAGAAACTCAAGGTTTTCAAAGTTAATAATCATTTTCCCCGTGGATTCGACTCGGTCTCATCACTTAACTATTGTTAAAATCTTTAGTGTAGGTCGACTAATTTAAAATTGTTAGCCACGTGTTTAACGACGCATTTGTGGGCTATCAGTCTTGTGTAGACACCCAACTGTTGTTTTAGTAACTCTTTCCTTGGTGCCGTCCTTGGTGGCACCGGTAGGTGTAGTTCCCTGACCTTGTGGCGTGTCCGGGGTCCAGGGTGGTTCTGCTTGTGGGCCCTCAACCTGGTGGAGGTTTGAGGTGGCCGTGGTTGTGGTGAGACGCTCTTCTCACCTGGTTGCTCGGTGTCTCTCGTGGTGACACCTAGTTGTTCCTTCCCGACCTCATGGAGGTCCGGGATGTTGGTGCTTGTGTCGTGAGACTCTAGTCTCTCGTGGTTGCTCAGGTGTTCCGTGAGCTTCTTTGTCTCGATGGGTGTGTGCCGAGGGTTTGCTTCCGCATTGTGTTGCTCTGGCCCGACCCTGGTTGCGGGTCGTGGCGTTGCTCTAGTTGCTTCCGCATGTGTTGACTCTGCTGGTTCTGCGGGAGTCGTGTTTGGCCTGACCCGGGTTGTGGTTGAGGTGTTTCTCTGTTTCCGCTGCTTTGCAGTACTCTGTGGTAGGCGTTTCTCGCTTTACTCCTTTATAGAGTAGTTTTGCTTCCGCTTTGTTAGAGTTCCTACTGCTCTGGCTAGTAAGGGACTGGTAATCCCTACTGAGCCTTGTTCACGAGGCTCACCCCCCTATTCTCTTCAGGTAGGGACTCGCTGTCGCAAGAGTTCGTTGCCAGACGGTCGTGGTGACGGCTTGTTCGCCGTGCGTTACTAGCAGTGTGAGTTGTGAGCGTGAGCGCTTGTACCGCGAGTTGAGAGTGGCCTTTTTGCAAGTCCTCGAGGTATACCCCTTAAGAATTGCACTTTCTTTTTATACCTGTACTTTTATTTGAGATATGTTGTGCATAATTTTCTTATTAATGTACGAACTTTATTGTTATAGTTATTTGAATTCATTGCTTATCTCACTGGACTAAATTCTAACCCTTCCGGGTCTTCGGATCCGTGGGTGGCGGCGCGACCTTCGGGGGTCCCTGGCGGGGGTTCGGGAGGTCGGGTCATTACACTCATGATGGTTCCTCTGGGACAATCCCAATAGCTCTAACAAGCTATGCCCAAAGCAGCCCTAATGGGCACGACTCAATCCTACCTACATGGAGTAGGAGGCGAGGAAGGGAGTAAAGATTCCAAAGGGAAGTTAATCCCATCTTGGAACTAACACTTCTCCCCTCCTCCTAGTTGTTTTCAAGTGAAGGCCAACAGTCGTAAGTAAGGCCAAGCAGAATACATGTCAACTAGGCATATCCAATTGGCAAACTCTTCCCCCCACTAAACTTTTCTCCTTTTTTGGACTGAGCTCAATACCTCTACTGACTTGATCGTCAGAATGTCGATTCCAAGAACTCTTTGCAATTGATTGTCTTATAGATCAAAATGAAGTAAGTAGTCGGCAAATGGTTATTCCCTCTTTCATCTCAATCGCCCAAAGCCAAGTTCGGGTTACTAGTGGTCGGCTACTTCTCTAGATCCATTCAGATCAAGACCAATCACATCACATATGAAAGTAGGCTAATCATGCGCTACCAATAACAACTCTGGGGCAGAGATCATAGAATGTAGCCTCCGAGAAGCTAGTCTGTTTTAGAACTTCCGAAGAATGTCTCGCTAGGTGGAGGGTGCAAGTCTTCTCCTAGAACATGTTCCACTCCACTTTCTTTTCTTGGAGGAAATATTCCACCTTGACAAGATCAATGGAGTACATTTTTAATCGTTTCTTGTTAGTCATCACTCAATCCATTTCTAAAGATTTCCCCAAATATCTCATTTGACAGACAAACACACCATAGAAGTTTGTTTCCACCCCTTGAAACAAATAAGCAGAAACCTTTGAATAATCAGCTCTTGGAATAATTTATTAGGGTTATTCGTATTATGCTTTTGGTGTCCATGTGTTCTAAAGTCCATCATGGGCTTAAAAAGGGAAGCCATTCCTATTTCCAATGTCTTCTTTTTGGTTATTTCCATTCTTTCTTTTTCTCTTGGCTCTCCCTTACGCAAGCCCACTTCCAATCAACCATCTATATCAAGCCCCAAGCCCACCACCCTCCATCGGCTCTTTGTTTTTTTTAAAAAATAAGCAAATTGGTTTTAGGGAGAGGAATGTGAGGAGAGAACACGAATTCGAACATGAATTCTCTCATTATCTTCGTTGTCCACATTAAATGGAGAAAATTTAATGCATAGGTTCTAAATATAATGGTTATGCAAGAGTCAATACTTTCTTGTACATAGCAACGGGTAAAATAGCGTATGCAACATCAAGAAATGACCATCACAAATCCTCGGTGACTCATTATTGCATCAGCATTGTCTTATTTCTCTAAGTTTAGTGAGCAAATAGTTAGTTTCCAAAAAACGAAGGGAGCAAATAGTTGACTGTTATCTAGTCATCCACCGGGCCAATCTTCTTTTCTTCAACCTTGATTATGTCCAGACTAAGATTAAGTAGTTCATGAAGATGGTAAAATCTAGTAAGAGACCTGGGATTTGGAAAACTGGAGATCTAAAGGTAGATAATTAAGGGTTAAAGGAATACAATTGAAGGAAGAATAATTCGGAGCCCGAATATTGTTTCTCGGAGAAAATTTCTTGGATTATTAGATTAGCAAGATGTCTTTAGAAGAAATCAATGTTTGTGAGCGTAAATGTCCATACTTTCCCGATGGATCCTAATTGCCGGTCCAATATCGACATTGGTCCAATACCAGCCCTATCTCGATCCAATAGCAGTCTAAGTCCAATGTTAATCGAAAATTGCCCAAGTCAACATCATGTGGGGCTAGACTTGTACCAACACTCGAATCCTTCCCAATCCAGTCTGAGTTCTCAACAACAAGGTTTGAAGTTCATCACAACTTCAACTCTACCTCGGAGAGTTATCTAAAGATACATACGACTCATACCACGAGTCTCATTCACAAGTTCAATTGATCTAATGCTCCTCAAAGTCTATTCCTTATAGTCTATCTAAAGTATGAAGTCTTGATTTGAATGTTTGAAGATTGGTCTTGAGAATCTCTTTCTGGACTTAATTTCCTGCATGTCAGATGAACTTTGACATCGGCATCGATGACTTTGATTTTCTCTTCATCAACAAGATATGATCTCCTCTCAAACATCCTGTTGCTCGGAAACGTCTTCTGATACTTCTCTGTTGTTGTCTAGATCGGACATATACAAGTAAAAGCAAAATCACAGCAGAATAGAGAGAAGAAGAAGAGACAAGACACACCGATTTACGTGGTTCAGATTGACGATGTGTCAAACCTACTCCATGGAGCCCTTCATCTGTACAATTGTCTTGTCCACTATGAAGAAAACGATGCAATGTCCTAGGACAAGAACATGGCCTTAAATATACGGAATCAAAAAGAGGAAACCGCCCAAAATTGGGCGTGCCGGAAGCAATCGACCGCTTTGGACTAAAACGGTCGACTGCTTTTCCCAAAGCGGCTAGTTGCTACACACTAACGGAAGTGATAGACCGCTCTGGGTTGAAGCAGTCGACCGCTTTTCCTAGAGTGTCCCTATTCTGCTCAAATCTTCTTGGTATTGTACCACAGGGCGCCACATGACAGAACCTGTCTTACCACTGATGTTGTCTCATAAATGCCCACTAAATTTGAGCCATATCTCAACACATCCAGAGTCTGTCCAGAACAACCTTTGCAACCTTGAGACCGATTTCATCATTTCCTATTAAGCCTACTATTATTTATATACATACACCGTAAGCCTAAGCCTAGTACCTTCAGGTTGAAGGGAATAAAACGCTTGTGTACGAATAAATTAGAGCATGCCTAACACACATCGAAAAAATGAATGGAACACGCAATCGCACATGACACCAAGATTTACGTGGAAAACCCCACCAATGTGATAGGGAAAAACCACGGGGCAAGCCGGAGCAACAAATCCACTATAAAATATAATGAACGTACAACTCTCAGCGTCTCTTGCCCAAGACCGAAGTAACAACCACAAGAGAATAATAGGGATACAAGGATTACATCACCGTACATAATATCTAGACTCTCCCATGTGAGAACCACTATTTGGATGATGAACAGCCCTCTACGTTTCCCCGTCTTCTTCCTTATCTCTGTCTCTTGCTCCTGCCGGATGTTTCTCTTGGCACAATAACACACGCTGCAGGACCTGTTGCTCCTCTGATCGCACAACCCCTTTCTTCTTTTCTCCTCATGGGTCCCGCGCTCTTGTTACACTACGCACTCCACCGCTGCAAAGGCCGAGAAGAAAAAAAAAACAAAAAAAACCTATTTACTGTTGTAGCCGCACACACAGTACGCAACACCGTGTTTTCCTTTTTTCTTTTTTGTTTTTTTGCAATAGAATACCCACAGCCGCCATGTAGCAGTCCTCATCGTTCAAACCTGTTAACCTAATAACGAGTCTGATCCGACTCCGCCTCCCACGAATGAGCCGAAGCCTCGCAAGGGATATCATTCACAAGTCCGTAGAAATATAAAGGAAACAACTCAAATATATATAAGATTGTCATCTCACAAACATTTACATGAAATATACATAGCCCTTTTCACAACTGTAGCCAAACACAACTACAAGATCGACCTAGGGCATACCCCGAGGTGTACAAAGAAAGAAAATTACACCGTTGGTGGTGTAGACCCAACTCCGCTATGGTGCGGCTCCGAACTAGAAGAGGGACGAGAAGCCTCCTGCTCTCCTCACCTGAATGAAGTAGGGGTGAGCCTCACGAGTCACTGGCTCAGTAGGAAAACTTTTCCAAAAGCCGAGCAAAACCAAACTCACATGTAAAGAAGCAGAAAGCTACGCTAGTAATTTATAGAGCTACCTACTCAGGATATCAAAGCTGTAAACACTATTTACCACATGTCGTTAACAGAAATCAACCTTTAATAAATAAACGGCAAACCACGTCAAGTGTACGTGCTAAAGTAAGTAAACGCCACACTCGAGTCATGAAGACTGGTTCGCGACACCAGCAAGCGACTCGGACAAACCACACAGGACTACCTCTCAGTCTCGCATCCACGGACGAAAGGTCTAGCTGCCGCTCCACTAGAACAAGTCAAGAAACTGTGGAGACCAACCAACACCACTCCTGTGGACCACACAGCCATAGGTCCATGCCTGGCACCTTTAGGGTCTCTGGCCTGAGCACCCTAAAGTGAGACACTGGAAAACAGGACTAGCTGGGACCCACTACGTCTACTGGTGTCCGTAACCCCCAACCATGAGCGCGCTACAAGCGACAAAGTACAAACTCTCACAGTCGTTGTCCTACTGTCGTCCTTCCCTCAGCCGGATGTACAACTCTACACAAGAGCGAGGGTGTCCAGGAAGACAACACAGACCTTGACGGTACACAAGTACCGGGATAAGCCTTGAGCACTAATGTGCCTGGCTCACACAAAACCTGGGGCTCCCAACTGAAGAGGTAACCACAGTAGGCGTCGTACTACTCACCACGTACACACAAACCACGTGAACACACTGCTCAAACCACGTGAACAGTACGTCAACCAATAGAACAACTTGCTCCTCGAACTCTACATGTGCCATTGCACCACTTACCAACAGCATACACAACACGTAATGATATTCTGATAGTGATATCACCATGTGCAAACACGTAGCTCTCGGAACCCTTAACGTGACAGGGTCCCTGGTCGCCTTCAGAATGCGGCCCTTCGATATATCGTGTTCAGAAGAAGAACGCGACGGGTCGGGCTGTCGCGTTCAGAACACGACACCCAGGTTCGCTGCCTTCACAGGCGAAACCCTAATCCGGGATCCCATCTCCGGATTTCCCATGCAAGCCATGTAAAACACCAAAACGATCGATTATTCATACTCTATACGATGCCCTAATATGATATCTAGCATTTATAAAGCCATTAACAAGCCATATATGCATCACACACAATCCACAATGTAAAACGGGGCAGAATCTCCCTACCTTCGTGAAGAACACGAAGAACGATAACTACCCGGCGCTTCCCCCGCTCCGTAGCACGTCCTCTCGGCGAGACCACGCCGAAAATGACGCCAAAACCCCAAATCGCCCGGAAAACCAACGCAGCAACCCTTCCTGGCCGAGCAGAGCTTTCTGAGCTTTGTTCGGCCAACCAAGGCTAAAAACGCTTCACAGATGAGAACGTGACGTACCCTTCTGTCGCGACAAGAATGCGACGTAGAAGGCCGTCGCCTTCCTACTGTCGACATCAGCAAGCCGCCCGACACGCAACACATGGCGAACATGCGGATGAAGACCGCTCCGCGGTGGCAATCAGAATGCGACACTCAGGACCGTCGCGTTTAGAACGCGACCCCCAGCCCTATCACGTTCATAGACAGTGAACCAGTGAGCACTTTGGGCCTAAACTGTCGGCCCACGAAGCCTCACAACCTGCATAAAACACCTGTATCACACACTAATTGGCCACACACTGGCCTCCAGAACCATTAAGCTATGATCTGAACGGTCAATACGCTACACGCCAACACCTAGTGCCCTTGCATTTTTCTATTTTTGGTTCTTTTTGGCCATAAGACCATCTCCACCGTCCATCAGAGAAGGGGTTAAAAATAACCCTTGTGGCTGCTGATTTTTAAGGTCATCAGAGAAGGGGTTAAAAATAACCCTTGTAGCTGCTGATTTTTAAGGTCCACATGGGCTGAATAAATGGGCCATGAGCCCAACAACCTCCCCCTTCAGCCCATAAGGGAGGCTATTCCATGACTCGTCAATGTGAAGCCATACCGACCAACTGTCAGCATATCTCTTGCCTTTCTTTCGGCAACGTCTTTGTCAACATGTCTGCTCCATTATCATTTGTGTGAATTTTATGAAGTTGCAACTGCTTCTCTTCAAACACATTTCTGATCCAGTGGTATCTGACATCTATATATTTTGACTTGAAATGAAAAGTCAGTTTCTTGCACAAGTGGATGACACTCTGGTTGTCACAATATACCACATAATTTTTCTGTTTCAGCCCCAATTCTTGTAAGAATTCTTTCATCCACAACATCTCTTTGTAAACCTCTGTAGCGGCAATGTATTCTGCCTCTGTGGTAGAGAGGGCAATACACCTTTGCAATCTGGATTGTCATGCCACAGCTCCCCCTGCAAAAGTAAGAACAAAACCTGATGTGGACTTCCGTGTATCAATATCTCTTGCCATATCTACATCTGTGTAACCTGTTAACATAGGTTGTTCACCCTCAAAGCTTAAACAAACTTTTAAGCTACCTCTGAGATATCTAAGGATCCACTTCACTGCTGCCCAATGCTCTTTCCCTGGATTTGCAAGAAATCTACTAGCAACACCCATTGCATACGTGATGTCCGGCCTTGTACATACCATTGCATACATCAGACTTCCGACTTCTGAAGCATAAAGAACTTTCTGCATTTTCTCCTTCTCCTCTTCACTTGTTGGACTCTGCTCTAAGCACAACTTGAAATGACCTGCAAAAGGAGAACCAACTAGCTTTGCATTGCTCATACTGAACCTATCCAACACATTCTCGATGTATTTCTTCTGTGACAACTATATTTTCTTGGCTTTTCTATCACAGGAAATCTGCATACCCATTATTTGCTTTGCTGGCCCCATGTCCTTCATTGCAAAGGATTGGCTAAGTTCTTTCTTCAACCTGTCAATCATAGACATATCTTTTCCAAGAATAAGCATGTCATCAATATATAATAGGAGAATAATAAAATTATCACCAAACCATTTGATGTATACACAATGATCTGAAGTCGTTCTTTTGTATCCATTTTCAGCCATAAATGAATCAAACTTCTTGTACCACTATCTTGGAGCTTGCTTCAGTCCATATAAGCTCTTCCTCAACCTGCAGACAAGTTTTTCTTTACCTTTGACTTTGAAGCCTTCTGATTGCTCCATATAAATTTCCTCCTCCAAATCACCATGAAAGAAAACTGTCTTCACATCCAACTGCTCAACCTCCAAGTCCAGGCTAGCAACAACACCTAGAGCAACACAGATAGAAGACATTTTAACAACAAGAGAAAAAATCTCTTCAAAGTCAATACCTTTCTTTTGACCAAAACATTTCACCACCAGTCTAGCTTTATACTTTGGATGAGAACATTGGTCTTGAGTCCCCAACCTGAAAACCCACTTGTTCTTCAAGGTCTTCCTTCCCTTTGGCATTTGTACCAAATCATATGTGTGGTTCTTCTGCAAAGCATCCATCTCTTCCTACATAGCTACAAACCACTCTTTTTTCTGCTCACTTTCAAGTGCCTCCTGGTAACTCTCTGGTTCACCTGCATCAGTAAGCATCACATACTCATCTGTAGAGCACATTCTGGAAGGTTGATGTTGTCTGGAAGATCTTCTTAGCTGAGGCTCTAAAGGAGGTTGCTCTCCATCTTCTTCCTGCTCAACATGTCTTGCAGGTAAGTTAATATCAACCTCTGCACCATCTTCCTGCACATCTCCCCCGTCACCTTGACATGATGGAGGAGTAACTGGGTCACAATTTTCTAGTCCCTCTGTAGAAGTCTTGGTTGATGTCTTCTTCTTCAAATCCTCAAGGGTTTGATCCTAAAAAAAGACCACATCTCTGCTTCTGAACACCTTCTGCTTTTCTGGATCCCAAAGCCTATAACCAAATTGATCATGTGAGTAACCAAGAAAATTACATTCTTTTGTCTTATCATCTAATTTGGACCTTTCAATGTCTGGAACATGTACAAATACACGACAACCAAACACCCTCAAGTGCCTGTAGGAGACATCTTTCCCTGACCATACATGCTCTGCAACATCACCATCTAGAGTTGTACATGGTGACAAGTTGATCACATCAACAGCTGTCCTCAAAGCCTCATCCCAAAACCTTTTGGGCAACTTGGCCTCGAAAATCATGCATCTGATCTTTTCCATGATGGTGCGGTTCATCCTCTCTGCAATTGCATTATGCTGAGGTGTACCAGGAATTGTCATCTCATGTTGAATGCCCTGTGATCTGCAATAAGCATTAAATAATCATGTATACTCACCACCATTGTCTGATCTTATGCATTTTAGCTGCCTTCTTGTCTCCCTTTCAACCCTGGCATGAAACTCTTTGAAAACATCAACAACCTGATCTTTAGTTTTCAAAGCATAGGCCCAAACTTTTCTGGAATAATCATCTATAAAAGTAACAAAGTAAAATGCACCACTGATACCTGAAACATTAAATGATCCACCAGGAGTTTTTGTCCTTAAAGGACCACAGACATCTGTATAGACACGATCTAAAGCATGTAATTTTCTAGATAACGCAGGACTAGCAAAAGAAACTCTATGTTGTTTACCAACCAAGCAATCAACACATGAGTTCAGATGTGTATCTCTGAAGTCTTGCAAGACTTCTTTCTTGGAAAGAACCTGCAACCCCTTCTCGCTCATGTCTCCCAATCTTCTATGCCACAATTCCATGCTGGAATCTTTCTCTGTAACATTCAACTGATCATCACAAGCTTTGGCCTGCAACCTATATAAGGTATGGCATTTCTTTAGAACCTTTACTGAGCTTCCATTTTCCCTTATAGAAGCTGCTATCATAGTCTTCATCATCTAGCTTTCCAACTGAAATTAAATTTAGTCTTAAATCAGCCACATGCCTCACATCTCTAAGCACCAACTTGCAGCCAAGATTGGTCTTTATGTGGATGTCACCCATGCCAATTATGTCTGCTATTCCATGGTTGCCCATCTTGACAACACCAAATTTTTCAGGCCTGTAGGTAGCAAATTACTTTTTTCTTAGTGTAGCATGGTACGAAACACCTGTGTCAATCACCTACTCGAAGTCCTGGCACACATAAGAAAAAAATATCATCAGAAGTAGACAAAATCAAATAGTCATCACCTTGCACTGTAGATGTGACATTCTCCTTTGACTCTACATTCTCTACTTATTTTTCCTTTTTTCTTATTCTTCTTAGGTTGTTTGCACTGATTCTTGAAATGCTCATTTTTCCCACAGTTGTAGCAAGTAATATTCTTTCTTGTCCATGACTTACTTCTGCTCTTCTGTGAATTTCCTCTACCTCTGGATTTTGACCTTCCTCTATTCTCTGAGACAAGTGCCTATGAACCACTGTGAGAGGTTCTTGAATTCTTTCTTCTCAACTCCTCATTCAACAAATTGTTTGTTACTTGACTCATGGAGAGAACTCCATCTGGTACAGAATTATTGAGAGAAACCACCAGTGTCTCCCAACTTTCTAGCAACATACTGAGAAGTAACAATGTCTGCAACTCATCATCAAGAGACATCTTCATAGAGGATAATTATTTAGTGATACTCTGTATTTCATTCAAGTGCTCAGCAATAGAAGTACCATCTTTATACTTCAGATTGACAAATTTTCTAATCAAGAAAGCTTTGTTACCAGCTATTTTTCTGAGACCCTCAAACTTTTTCCACAGAGAGTGTGCAGAACTCTCAGTGGAAACATCATGAAAAACACTATCATCAAGCCACTGTTGAATAAACCTGATGATTTTTCGATCTAGCTTTTTCCAATCATCGACTGACATTGTTGTGGGCTTTTCACTATCTCTTTGCAACGGACCATACAAGTCCTTGCAATACAAGAGATCCTCCATTCTTGGTTTCCATATCATCCAATTGTTTCGTTTAAATTAATCATGCGGGAAGTGTTATCGGCCTCCATATTCACACACAAATGAATGTTCTAATCCAACAATACTTTGATACCAGTTGAAAGGAATAAAATGATTGTGTACGAATAAATTCAAGCAGACCTAACACACAGCGAAAAAATGAACGGAACACACAATCATACAGGACATCAAGATTTACGTGAAAAACTCCACCAATGTGATGGGAAAAAACCACGGGGCAAACCGGAGCAACAAATCCACTATAAAATATAATGAATGTACAACTCTCAGCGTTTCTTGCCCAAGACCCGAGTAATAGCCACAAGAGAACAATAGAGATAAGGATTACGTCACCGTGCACAATATCCGGACTCTCCCTATATGAGAACCACTATCTGGATGATGAACAGCCCTCTACGTTGTCTTCTTCCTTATCTCTGTCTCTTACTCCTGCCGGATGTTCCTCCTGGCACAATAACACACGCTGCACGACCTGTTGCTCCTCTCATCGCACAGTCCCTTTCATCTTTTCTCCTCACGGCTCCCGCGCTCCTGCTACACTGCGCACTCCACCGCCGCAAAGGCCAAGAAGAAAAAAAACAAAAAAAAAAATTGTTTACTGCTGTAGCCGCACACAGACGGTACGCAACACCGTGTTTTCCTTTTTTCTTCTTTGTTTTTCTGCAACAGAATACCCACAGCCGCCGTTTTTCTATTTTTGGTTCTTTTGCCGTTAGACCATCTCAACCGTCCATCAGAGAAGGGGTTAAATTAAAAAGGGTAAATTAATTAAGAGTCCTTATTAGAATTTTTACTTATTTGTTAGTCCCTAACAGAGCTGTAACTCATTACAGTAAGTGTTATCACCTGTTACAATATATGTTAAGCCCTGTTACAGTAAAGACCTCCCTGTTACAATCAGGGACTTCTAATTAATTTGCCCAATTAAAAATAACTCTTATGACTGTTGATTTTTAAGATCCACGTGAGCTGAATAAATGGGCCATGAACCCAACACAGGTTGCCTTCCCCATTTCAAACCAAGTTAAGGTGGCCTTGCGAGGCTTTTTGTCAATTTATCCAACTGATTGTGCACTCTGAAACCTAGTGTGAAACGTGTAAGTTGAGAAACCATAGAGACTTCACATTGGATATCTTGGGTTCAAACCGATTCCAATTTTGGCCTCTTGCTCTTGTTTTATTGACTGCATAATCTTTAGGCAGGCACCTAGATTCACATGTCTCTGAAATGGGCCTAGATTTTTTACAAGTCTTGTGAGCCGTTTCAAGGAGGAGTGTTCATTTTTTGGTTTAAATCAAAAAATCAAATTGAACCGATTCAAAAATTTCAGTTCGACTCGATTCGGTTTGGTTTAAAATGTTAGAATTTGGATCAATGAACCAAACTAAATTGGATTAATTTTAAATAACTTGTTTCAATTTATAAACTGAACCAAATACTGCGAACCAAATAAATTAAATTAATTTTAGTGATTTTTTTACTGTTTTTCCTATCTTTTTATTTTCACTGATTTTTGTAATATTTTTAAAGTTGTTTTTATACTTATATTTTTTGTTAATGGGTAACAACTTTTAGTTGTCTTTCATTATTTTTCTCACTATTTTTAAATTTTATTATTTTTCTCCCTGAATTTTATTTTCACTATTTTTCTTACTGATTTCTATCTTCACTGTTATTTATTTATTTATTTTTTTTCACTTTTTTCTCACTGATTTTTATTGTCACTATTTTTCTCACTGATTTTTATTTTCACTTTTTTATGACTATCTTTTATTCTCATTATTTTTCTCTCGGATTTTTGTTCTCACTAATTTTTCACTCTTTTTATCACTGGTTTTATTCTCACTATTTTTATCACTATTTTTTACTCCCACTTATTTTATTTTCACTATTTTTATCACTAATTTTTATTCCCACTCTACATAAACAGTCTAAAAAGAAGTCCAATAGACCCAAACCGATAGACTGAACTGGTTGGGTTTATTTTTTTGGTCGGTTCGAATTAATTCGGTTCATGAAATATTTTAGTTCGATTCAAATTAAATCGAACCGTACCACGAACAATCTTAATTTCAGAATTCCACAATGTCAATTTGATAGTATTAACATGCGGTCAATTCGGTCATCTGGTTCTTACCTTGGGCCATCTCCATGATAATTTTGTCCGAGAACCCCTAATGCTGCTGAGTATTGAGATTGCGGGTCCTATGGATGACTTTTTCACTAACACATTTAGAAAATATAACATTATTAATCACAAAACAATTAGATCGGTGTATGGTTCATGTGAAGTCAAAAACAGGTATCATTTGCGCATCGTTAACTCATATATCCCACCTTACAGACATTAAGCCATTCTCTATGGGGTTACAGCACAATGTCTATTGTCTGTCAATTCCTTCCATCTCTGGTGCTAACTCTAATAGCAATAGCGAGCAATATGCTGAGTGCCTGAGTGTCCGAGCAAATGATTTATCTGGACGCTCGACTGACGCGGGCGTCCGGACTACCCGGACATTAAGTATTTTTCATAGCCAATAAGTGATTGTTTTGGTCTTGTATAATGCATCCATGCCTTTGGACAAGATTTTTTTTGGCTTATCATATTACACAAAAAAATTAATAAAATGCTTGATCGATCATCACCACAAGAAAATTGAGACCATAGCTTGTCGCTTTCTTTGATAAAAAAGACTAATTATAGAGTGTTTGGGAGTAATTTAAAAAATATATATTTTTACCTAAAAAATAATATTATGTTCGTTTTTAACTTTAAATAATATTATGTTGACACCAGCTCCCAGCCGGCGAACCACCCGCAGTCCTCTCCTCCACCTCCGAGTCCCCGAAGCTGCTGTCACTGCCACCCTTGTTGCTGGTCAGCACCAGGGTCTGCATCTCCGCCACCGCCTCCGCAATGGCCGTGTCGGCGTCCCCACAGTTGCGCAGGAGCACCTCCCCCACCTCCGCCGGCGTCAACACCCCGCCGGCCCTGATGCAGCTTTCGGCAACACTTAGCAGCCCGTGCTCCTCCACGCCCAGATAACCCCGCACGAGCTCACGGAAGGCGTGGGTGCCGCATGCGCCCAGGCGGACGTGCACGTCCATGCGCCCTGAGCGCAACAGCGCAGGGTCGACGCCGTCTTTGCGGTTGGTGGTGAACACAATGATGCGCTCCTCCCCGCAACAGGATCAGAGGCCGGGGCGGGGGAGGGAGGGGGAGCCGCCGAGGCGGGGGGGGAGGGTGCAGGGGGGTGGGGGGTTCCGACGGGGGGAGGGGGAGCCGCCGGCGTAGGGGGGAATGGGTGGGAGGGGGAGTCGCCGGGGGGGGGGCGGGGGCGGGGGAGTCTAGGAGAGGAAGAAAAGAGGGTATCTAATTTTTTAAAAAAAAAGTTAGTATAATAAGAAATTTACATAAGATAAAATTTTTTACTTTAAACTTACGTTAAAATGTGTGTTCCTTTTTTTAAAATTTAAAATAAAAAAATTGTTAAAAAATACAACCAAACACTCTATAACTTTTTTTTCCCTCTTCAATATTTCTCGTTTAGATAATCAATTCCCTACAAGCAGAGAGTGCAATTTCCTTTAGTTCTTGTCCTGTAATATCAGATATTGGTTGAACGAAAAGAGGTATCTTTTTTATACTAAAACTTTGTGGCAACCATTCCCAACAAGTGCTTTTGTGTCCTTCCACATCTATTATCTCTAGTTTGCTTTCCATTCTCCTTCAAATGTCACATAAGTCAGTCCATTTCTACATGAGAAGTGCCATATTTTAATATAATCCCCAAAAGCTGCATATTTTCACTTCATTTAGCTCAATTATCAATATTGTTCTTGAATATAAAGCTATCCACTAGAGTTTGCCCAAGAAATCTGAATTTAAACGAATCAATTGCAAAAGCCTCTCCTAAGTTTTTGCTTTTAAATTCTCGAAATTATCATAGATTTAAGAGAAACCAGAAACCTGTGTTGCGTAAGTCTGTCAATATGTGGGTATTGTCGAATGATTTCAAAACTTTAGCAAGATTTGAGGTTTGAAGGAGAGTCTTCGAATTATGGGTATTCCTTCATGTTATCTGGGCAACGAAATTTTTTGATGTCTTATCCACCTAAATCTCTTTTATGTAGCTCTCAATTAAACATATAATTTAAAAAAGGATTCGCAAACAAAACAGGGCGTTTGGTCTAGTGGTATGATTCTCGCTTTGGGTGCGAGAGGCCGCGAGTTCGATTCTCGCAACGCCCCCGACGTTTTTCTTTTCTATTTTTGATTTTTTACAATTCAAAGGATCCACTGTTAAATCAAAATTACAGACCTATATCCTTCTTCCGTTTACACGTGAGAATAACAATAGTTTTCTTTTTAATAAACGTTAAATATGTGGAAAGTAACTACCCTATAGTTTTTCATTCACACTTTTGACATTTCTAATGATATATGCATAAATATTGTGGTGAGGAAAATAGGGATGGACCAACAGACTAGCCCATTAGCCTAACAAGAGGCGAGACGGGTCTGCATTGAGTATGGCCCAACAGTGGCAGCCCACGCAAGATAAGATGGGCTTGGGCCTGACTGTCCAAATTGAAGGGACACACCTCAAAATTTAATACTATAATAATAATGACACTTAAAAATTTTTAAAGAGATAACGATTCTTTTATGAGACATGACCATTTACATGATTATCTTTGATTTAGAGATAATTTTATCTTATTAATGTAACTATGGTATTATCTTCAGATGTACACATTTCGACAGTAATGTGAGGAAGAAGATGGCAGCAGTGAGACGAAGAAGACAACAGTGGCATGTGGAGGAAAATAGTAGTGGCGCAAAGGAGAAGATAGTAGTGGCATGAGGAAGAAGATAGCATCAACGCAGAAGAGAAGCAGTGGCGCGAGGAAGAAGACAACAATGGCATGATGAAGAAGATGACAACGATGCGAGAAAGAGAATAGCAGTGGCGCGAGGAAGAAAATGATACAGGTGTGAGGAAGAGGATAGCATCAGCGTGGGAAAGAAGACGACAATTGCGCAACGATGAAGACGACAATCGTGCAACGATGAAGATGACAATAGTGAGAGCAGGGACCAACAACAAAGGATGACTAGTTGAGGGGGCTGAAGAGGTTGAGGGTTGAAGGGAGCAGGGGGGTGCTAATTAAGGGAGACTTGGGCTAAGGAGAGAGGGAGGTGTAGTTGGAGGGCCAGGTGAGGGGCACGTTGGCTGAGGGAGTTGAAAGGGGAGGGGGGGGAGGTTAGAGCTGGTCACTCTTGGGTTAATGAGGTTAGTTGGGGGCTGGAGTAAATGAGTCTTGGGTCCTCCTAATGTGACCTGGGTAGGGGTTGCTTTAGGGGGTTGTGGGAAAGTAAAATAAGATAGTTAAGGGCCTCTCGAGGAGATGAATGGTTGCTTGGTAAATTGGGGAGACTAGTGGGTTTTAATTGCTCCTAGGGGAGGTGAAGGGTGTTGGAGATGGGAGGTGAGCTGAAGCTAAGGTAGTAGCTGAGGTGGCAAGTGAGAGAGGAGAGAGATGGGCAACCTTAAACTAGAGAGAGAAAGAAGATAAAGAAGGGGGCGGCCTTGGCCTAGAAAGCAAGAGAGGGAGGAGAGAGATATGGTGGAGGGCCACTCAAGGGGGTTTCAAAATTTGAAATATCATTCACTTCGTTCGAAGGATCTCTATTTATAGAGGTGTCTACACAATTACAAATAAGTCTCTTAAATAATTGATATTGATATAAGATCAAACTTGAGCCACTAATGACTAAAGTGACCTTAAAATATCATAATGACACATTATCCCAAGTGGACTCTATTAATGACCCAAAAGCTACTTAGGCCCATTAGACATCGTCCCATTTAACACTTTCACTCAAAAAGATAATTACAATAAAGAAAAATACATATAGGGACTAAAAAAATATGTAATTGACTCGAAAAATGGGTAGATGTTCCAGATGTCCCCATCATCAAGCTAAGCCATATATATAAATATCCTTAAAATTACGCAATTATATGGTATTACATATTTGCAAACACCACTAATATATCACAAATCAATATGCACAATTAACTCTCAAGGTAAACAAATATGCTCCATCTTATCACAATTAAACTACAATTTACAGAAATAGAGATCTCTTGTGTATTCAAATTATTATAAAGATGATAAGTCTTGAAGATTGATCTATATAAACAAATAGTTTTAAAGTTCCATAATTACATAGTGTTACACAATTCAAGATGTGGCAAGATGGCAAAGACCATGGTTTATCATGCCACTGGGAGGGTGCCAAGACTAACGTGAGCCCTAGCACGGTCGGCACTCCTGTATCCCCTCCCCCACCTGTTGATGCTCCCCTACCCTCCCCTACCCCCAGCACGCCCAAGATCTATGCTCGATTAGCTGGGGTCATCATCGTGGTCTTTGGTAGGCGCTTTGCGAGCAGTGTAGGGCGGCTTGAGCCATGACGTCAGGGAACGGGAGTCGGGGGTGGAGATGGGGCCACCGGTGGGTGGGAGAGGGGGTGGAGAGTGTTGACGGATGGGGGAGGGGGCTAATGGGTGGGGCCGGAGTTGGGGAAGGGGGCCGACGAAGGGTGGGGGAGGGGGCGGTAAGCGCAGGAGGTAGAGGAGGTCTTAGACCTCTTCATTCTTTTTTTTTTTAATTAAAATTAAGGGCATAGTTCAGATCGAATTAATGTATTGATGTAGTATGTTTTGATTTGACTTGTGCCAACAAGAACCCAACACAGTAAAGACATGGAAGAAAAAATGACATGACATGTGAAGATGTGGCAAGAACTCACATGGTAAGAGAGATGCATACTTTTATAAATATGTTAGAACTAGATATATTTGAATAAATAATTATTAAAATATAATCATTTAAAAAATATCTAATGACATGACATGTGATGACGTGGTAAGTTTACTCACATGGCAAGAGAGATGCATATTTTTATAAATATGTTAGAACTAGACATATTTGGATAAATAATTATTAAAATATAAGTATTTAAAAATATCCTAAATATTTCTCTTACCGGAAAGGAAGAGATGCCGGTACTAGAACTAAAGTTTTTTTTACCATGTGGCCTAAAGGGGCTAATGAAGTATAAGTAGATGAGAGGTAATTAAAATTAAGAATGATGACCTCTATATGACATGTGTTGATGATAGAGAGAGGGGAATAAGTCAAAATATTGTTTAGGTGGAAGGAAAGAATTGTTAGCTTTGTATATGCATAACATATATTGTTGAGTCCCATCTTATATCTATTAGGCTTTAGCAGGAAGTTTGCTATACTAAATACTATCCTCTTGTTAATTGGCAAGAGGATTAAATGAAAGCCTCACTTCATGTCTCAACCTTAGTTATTAGTATAGAGAAGTATTTATCTCAATAACATTTTTGTAATGATATTGACTGGATTGCAAAAATAATAATTTTATTGACTGAAAAGAAGTGTTTCTTTCTTTTCGTCAAATAATATGATCATTTTCTTACAATCTACATAATCATTATTACAAAATTAATTTTATAATAAGTATTCCTCATTATTAGTTCTTGACATCAATCGAGCAAGAGACCTTGATCTCTACATCATCATTGAGATGTGTGGAGAAAGAAGAGATAAAGTATCTTTAAATTCTATTAGAGATTATTTTTCCTCACCATCATTCACATTGATTTCCTCTTCTAGACATTAATAGGCGAAATCAATTAGCGGTCTACTTTTTGACCCATGACTTAATTTTAGATCATTTGACCTAATTTTTTTAACATCCGATCCACTTGCACTAGACCTTTATTTTTAGATCCAAAAAAGACCTCCACCGTCAATTAACTAATGGTGGGTAAAATTGAATTACGTAAATATCTTTCAAAGGCTTCAAATGGACATGTAAAAGCACTTTCCCCAAAGTCCCACCCCTTTCGGTGTCTCAACCTCCTCTTCTTTTTAATTTTTTTGGTTCTCTTTGTCTTTCCTAATTTTTTAAAAATATTTCTTTAATCTAGTTGATCCACAATTGGCCAAATTTCTGGTGGATCATATACTGCAAATCCTATACCTATTTATACATCAAGCTTACAAGTCAAAACCTATAGTCAGAAAGTCATTAGATAAAACTACAGGACATGCCAACTTAAGTTTCTAATTAAGTTCCTTCTAGTAACACACAAAATGTACTTCCAAAATATAACTATGTATCAACTTTTTCAAGCAAAATTTTCACAATTTCTACTTATCAAACATGTACTCTGATTAAGTTCCTTCCAGTAACACACAAAATGTACTTCCAAAATATAACTATGTATAAGCTCTTTCAAGTAAAATTTTCACAATTTCTACTTATCAAACATGCACTATGAGTATTGAGGAACTAGTTTTGAACATAGAAAAGTTGTACTATGAGTATTCAAGAATTATATGACATACAAAGGACATAACTGTGGTACCCTTCAAAAAACACAGAACAAAGTAAAAACTGCATTAGTCCTAATAAGATACAATTATCAATGTCCATATTTACATATAATTATAAGTCAGATACATCCAAAACATGTGTAGCAGAACTCTGAAATGACAAGTGGTTAAAGCCTCTAGCTTTATACCAGAGGCTCTCCCTCCCTAGAATCTCCAACTTATTCTTCAATTCTGCTGGGCAAATTCTTAGAAACTTGTAATCATCAACTCGGCCCACATCAAATCATGCATTATTCACATTTAAGGCTTGTAAATTATTACTAGATGCATCATCAAGCCCCATGTGAAAAATATCAAGCATTCAGCATCTTTCTTACTAACTACACGAGAACTTCACTAAAATCCAAAACTTCATAAACCATAGAAGACATATGTCTAACAAACATAAATCTAAGAACATAGTTTTTTCACACACTATCAAAGCACACTATCAGAGTTTAGAAACTGTCTAAGACATTGAGGAATAAAATACATCAACCTAAACACACACTCATTGATGCAGATGACTCGCCATCACTCCCATCCTCATTGTCGGTCTCTTTCAAGAAGCAAAACAGTTTCGACAAAGACTGTGCAACCATTCTTGTTTTCTTAAGAAGAGATTTATGACTTCTCAATTCTTTCTCCAACAATGCAACCTCATTCTCTAGATTCTCATCTTTTTGACAACAACAACTTAGAGCAGTTTGGACGAAATTTTGTACTTCATCACACCACATGAAGAAATCACAATGCCTCTCCTATTGAAATACACAGAACAATGTGGATGTTAATATGTAAATGAAATCAGTTATAACATTGTATATGTAAAAATGATAATACAATTTGCATCACCTTGCCTTTATAAAATTTTCTCCCTAGATTTCGATCAGTTTGACTAGTCTTTACCATACAATAACTATGTCCAAAAGTACATCGCATCATTGGGATGGGAGATTGGCTTGACATAATTGTATTACATTTAAATTCAAAAACAAAAGATTAGAGCATAATTTTATAAAAATAATCGATAACATTTAAATTAGATTGAAAAGAACAAGAAAATGTGCATACCATCCTACTCAGCAATTAGATTAGAGCATGATTTTCGATTATGTCTTTTCCCTTTGCATCTAGAGCATGTATATGTCATTTTTTCTCCTTTTAATACTTGTTGAGATAGAATCCTCTTTTTTTTAGGTCCACCTGATTTTCTCTTTGTTGCAGGAGGTTTGATTTCAATGTCATCAACACTTGTGTCTGGTTTATCCACATCTGAGATTGGGTGAATAGTCTCCTTATAATAATTAGAATAACACTCAGTAGTGAAATACATAGAACAATACCCCTTCACATTACCTCTTATTTTATGTACCACTGCACAAACATGCTTACATAGTAATCGTGAGACTTGCCATTCCCTACAAGTGCATGTACCCTCATGTAGATTAACCACATGAGAAGGCCTACTAACAACTTCAAAGACAACGCCATTTGAACAATTAACATGAATACCGCGAGATGAATCCATTAAATTCTTCACATATGCATCAATTTTTGGGCACAATCGTGTTTCCCAATCAACACACTTGTTCCTCCTTTTATATGCCAATTCCATAATCTGAATACAAATATGACCCATCATAGCTAAAATAGGTAGATGTATTGCTTCAAGAATCCAAACATTAAACGATCCAGCAGTATTTGAATACATCTCACCATATCTTTCACCTTCAAAAAATGCGTTTGACCAATAATTCAGATTTGACTCTCTAGCCCATATTTCAGCTTGTACATTTAATTCACGTATTTCTCGCATGGCTTTCTCAAAGTCCACAACTCTTAAGGCATATGATGCTTGGCTAAGAAGTTGGAGAAGTGTATCCTTTGTTGCTTGTGAGCATTTTCCTCTTAAATGCTTTGCAAAATTATCTTGCAAATGCCGCAAGCAAAAAGCATTGTAGGATGCATGAAAAACATGTGGAATGGCTTGAAGTAGACCTGTACACCTGTCACGTCCTAATAAATGTCTATTTATTAGAAATGACAGAAAAATAGACTTAAGAAATAGAACTTATATTTTTATACATCTATTGTCATTATAGCAGAAGCTTTAATTACATAGTACTCCCCATAACAATCCACAAGAGGAGTAAGAAAAAGAAAACAAAATACATTTTCATTCTTCTAATTACAATACTAGGAAGGTAATCTAAGGGACTCTGTCGACTGGTTGACCCGCTCAGCACACCCCCTTAAGAGCTAGGTTCATCATGTTCACTTGAAAAAGTAAGATTTAATGAGCTAACGAGCCCAGTAGGATTCACCCATTCTAATCAAAAAGGAGTAAGTTAACTAAAGAGATGGACAAGAAGCTTACTAGTAGCAATGTTGAATATCAAAGATGGTTGTATAATCGTGTCAATTAGATAACAGATATAGAACAAGAGTACTGAATCAAGCTTGCATAAATAAGAATTATGAATAATAATCACATTCTGGCTCAAGTACATGTTCAACTCATTGATAAAATAAGATGATGACTAATCAAACATGTATGATGTAATGCCAAACATCCAAGAGATCCATTATCGTTCCGCACGGCCATTAAATGAATTCGGGTGCTCCTCCTGGGACTGGATTAGCCCCACTTGCACAGACATATATCTCAATTGAGTCCAAAGACCCAAAAATTGTCATCATAACTCATTTTTGTAAACTTTACAAGTGTGGTACAAATACTCAGAATCTCACATGTAACAAGGTTTATAAATCAATGCCAATAATTTCAGAAGGTTGTAGTCATGTAGGAATCAATTATACTTGGAGTGTTCAAGAATAATCCAAAGTGGGATATGAATGGCAATTGAATGATCCCTCTTAGTGATAAAGTAATTGGAATCTAAGAAAATGAGGGAAACAACTAGTTGGGTTAATACCAAAGTGTGTCACCTTTGGTTGGACATGAAACAAATCAAATTAAACACCACAGACAGGTGTATGTCGATAGCCAGAGAATGGCTATCGACAGCTACTGTCCATCCAGAACTAGATTTCTAGAATTTGGTCACTGTCTGTCGACAGGCCAAAGGTGGTTGTCGACATATGAGGGCCATCTGTCGACAGATGAAGTCTGCATGTCGACAGCTACTGGTGTTTCTGCATTTCTGGGTTCTGGAAGCTTGAGGCATGTTGACAGATGGGTTCTAACTATCGACAGTCGCAGGTTAAACTTTCAGAAATGGTTTTACAACATCTCAGAAGACTCTTCTAAGTGTTCCTATGATTCCAAACATTGTTAACAACATCTAAAGGGTCTTATTTACATCTCTAAACACCACTTACATGAAGGAAACAAATAGGACAATAAGACTGCAAGCTTTACACATGGGTGGTTTGAAGCTTATGAAAGGATGATCATTGAGAATACAACTCTTCTAAACAACATTTCCTTGCATCTAGTAGGAAGTTTTCCACAAGCATACTTGAACATGACATGATCATTAGCTAAAACATGTTTACAATGGATAGAAAACAATCCTAAGGATGTTTTCAGAATCAAAGTCAAGTGTGAACGTGGTCAAACACTTAAACATGAAGTACTCAACAAGAGAAGGAGATAAGAAGAAGAGAAGGAGAGAATCCTACTTGACTGAGGAAGGATGAAGGTTCTTCTCCTCTTCCCAACGAAGGAACCAACAGCAGGAGGAAGGAGAAGTCTTGAGGAAGTGGTAGCCACGACAGATGCAGTAGATGGAGCAGTAGCAAAGCAGCTTCAACAGAAGCAGCTACAGCAGCTCCACAGAGCAATGGCAGTAGCAGCAGCTTCAGCAGTAGCAGCTTCAGCAGTAGGGAGACTGGGCAAGAGGTGGAAAAACCCATACGAAGGGTTAAGGAGAGTTTATATAAACTCTCAGGTTCCATGCATGTTTGGCACGTAGCCAAACATGTGGAGCCATAAAACTCCTCTTACCACCACCAGGCCACGTTTACCATGCAGTTTCTCATGACTTACACTTATGGTAAAACGTGTAACTCTTCCAACCCAAGTAGTAATAAGCCTTGCGTAGCTAAGCAAAGTAGTTAGAGAAAATGTTTGACGTAAACAAGAGATAAATCAGTTGGTCCATTTATCCCTATGTTTTTGTATCCAAATGATGTCCAATTAAGTTAAAATTTCAAACATACGCTAATTAGAAGCTTTACAAATTATGATGATTTTAGTTTAATTTTTAGAATTAATTTTTCACCCAGCAAAAATTGCCCGGAATTGTGTCGACTTAATCTTGATATCCGAGCATCAATAATTCTGGATATTTACATTTCTAATATCAGCACTTTTTTCTAAAAGTTATAGTATTTTCGGATTTCAATTTCGTTACAGAATTTTGGTGACACCCTGTCGGAGTGCGCACCTCTGGAAACAACACTGAATGTATATTTAGTAATATAAAATAATCCTAAATTAAAGATAATTACATCTCATGAAAGTAGTTATGATTAATAATTAAAATCCTCACATTTTTCAAATTTTCAATAAATAAAATTTTGGGGTGTTACAACTCTCCCCTACTAAAGAAAATTTGGTCCTCTAAATTTAACAGATAAGAATTTAACGACAAGTGCTACTAACCTGTAAACAATTTTGGATACTTGGTTTTGATAGCATCTTCCAATTCCCATGTTTCTTCTTCTTGTCCTCGCTTATTCCATTGGATCTTTAGTAGCGGAACTTCCTTATTCCGAAGTTGCTTGATCTTTCGGTCAATGATTTGCACATGAAACTCTTCATATGCCAGGTTTTCTTGTACTTCCAGATTCTGGTATTCGATAACATGTTCTGGATCATAAACATATTTTCGCAACATTGACACATGGAAGATGTCATGAACATTGGATAATTGAGGTGGAAGTACTAGTTGATACGTCATTTCCCCAACTCTCCTTAATATCTCAAATGGTCCAATGTATCTTGGACTAAGTTTTCCTTTAATCTCAAATCTCTTGATTCCTCTTCGAGGTGACACTTTGAGAAAAACATGATCACCTTGTTGAAATTCCGGCTCTCTTCTTCGTCGATCAGCATAACTCTTGTGTTGGTCTTGGGCAAAGATCTTGTACTAACTTTATAATTTTTGTAGTCTCTTGAATCATTTCAGGTCCAAGAATGTGTGATTCCTTCAGTTCAATCCAACATAACGGTGATCTGCACTGTCGGCCATATAAAGCTTCACATGGTGTCATTTGAATTGTAGACTAGTAGCTATTGTTATAAGCAAATTTCATGATTGCTAAATGGTTACTCCAGTCACTTCCAAATTCTAGAACACATGTACGACACATATCCTCTACAATTTGATTTACCCGTTCTGTTTGTCCATCGGTTTGAGGATGAAATGTTGTATTAAACTTCAGCTTAGTTCCCAATGCATCTTGTAGTTCTCTCCAAAAATGTGAAGTGAATCTTGCATCTCTGTCAGAAATAGTATCCTTTGGAATTCCATGTAGCCGAACAATTTCCTTTAAGTACAAAACTGCTAATACATTGACAGACCATTTTGTCTCAATAGCCAAGAAATAAGCTGACTTTGTGAGTCGATCAACTATTACCCATATTGCATCATATCCATTACATGTTCTGGGTAATCCCACAATAAAGTCCATACCGACACTGTCCCATTTTCATTCTGGTATCTCAAGGGGTTTTAATTTTCCTGCTGGTTTCTAGTGTTCCGCCTTGATTTGCTGATATGTTAAACATTTAGCAATAAAATCTACAATGTCTTTCTTCATGTTACACCACCAGAAATTTTTCTTTAAATCTTGGTACATTTTCTCCCAGATGGATGGTATAATGTGTCCGATGAGCTTCCTCCAATATTTGTTTCTTGATTTTTGAATTATCTGGTATGCACAATCTGTCTCGGAACCGAAGATTTCCATGAACATCTTCATTAAAATCAGGTCTGGAATTCAGTTTTTCTCTGATTTCTACCAATGTGGGGTCATTGTCTTGTTGTTCACCAATTTGCCTTAATAAATCAGATTGTACTGACATGTTATCAATCATAACCCTATCATCTTGTGGTTTAGCTTTCAGACTCAATGTAGAGAATTCTTCCAACAATTTCCATTCTTTGACTTGCAAATGAAATATTTTAGCCATGGGATTCCTACTGAGAGCATCAACTACGGTATTGCCTTTTCCAGGATGGTACTCAATTTTAAAATCATAATCTTTGATATATTCCATTCATCTTCTTTGTCTCATGTTCAATTCTTTTTGTGAAAATAGATATTTTAAACTTTTATGATTGGAGTACACTATAAATTGAGTACCATATAAATAGTGTCTCCAAAGCTTCAGAGCAAAAATTACTGCTGTTAATTCCAAATCATGTACTGGGTAATTTTTCTCATGATTTTTTAATTGTCTAGATGCATAAGCAATAACTTTTCCTTCTTGCATCAATACACATCCTAACCCGATATTTGATGCATCGATGTAAACTTCAAATGTTTTTCCTTCTGCTAGCAAGGCTAAAACTGGTGTGGATGATAAACATTCCTTCAACCTTTGAAATGCATATTCAAAATTCTCATTCCATTCAAATGTAGTTCCCTTTCGTGTCAGTTGGGTAAGAGGTGAAGCAATTCTGGAAAAATCTTTAACAAACAGCCGATAATAGCTAGCCATACCCAAAAAATTTCTAATTTCAGTAATGTTCTTAGGTTGTTCCCACCTCTGAATAGCTTCAACTTTAGAGGAGTCTACTAACAATCCTTCTCTAGAAATGACATGTCCTAAGAATGTTACTTGTTCCAACCAGAATTCACATTTACTAAACTTTGCATATAACTTATGATCTCGTAGCAATTGTAAGGTAACCTGCAAATGTGCTTCATGTTCTTCCATACTCTTAGAATAAATCAATATGTCATCAATGAATACAACCACAAACTGATCCAAATATGACCTGAATACATCATTCATCAATCGCATGAAAGCAGTAGGTGCATTGGTTAATCCAAACGGCATCACTACAAATTCGTAATGCCCATATCTACTTTCAAAAGTTGTCTTGTGAATATCTCCTTCCTGAATTCTCAGTTGATGATACCCGGATCTAAGATCAATTTTTGAGAAATATTGGGCTCCAGACAATTGATCGAATAGATCATCAATCCTAGGAAGTGGGTATTTATTTTTAATTGTTAACTGGTTCAATTGTCTATAGTCTATGCATAGTCGCATAGTCCCATCTTCTTCTTAACAAACAATATTGGAGCACCCCAGGGAGATGTACTGGGTCTAATGAATCCCTTTTCCATTAGTTCCATCAATTGCCTTTTTAATTCTTTCAATTCTTCCATTGACATTCGATAAGGCATTCTTGAAATTGGTGTGGCTCCTGGAACCAATTCAATGGAAAATTTTACTTCTCTACTAGGTGGTAATCCAGGTAATTTCTTAGGAAATACATGAGAAAAATCTTTTACTACCGAGATATCCTTCAATCTTGTAGTATTCTGATTTATTAATGTCACAGAAGCCAAATATCCTTGATACTCTTTTTGTACCAACTTGCATGCTTTAACTGCCGAGATTATAGGTATACTTCTTACACGAGGTTTATTAAAAGTCATGGAGTAAACCTCCTTACCCAGAAAAGTTACTTGCCTTAATTGACAATCCAAATTTGCATGGTGTTTAGATAGCCAATATACCCCAAGAATTACATCATAATCCCACATCTCAAGGCATATCAAATCACCCGAAAAATTATGTTCTTTAACTAGAATTTGACTGGCAGGGTAATATTCTTTGAGTTTCTAACCCTCACTTAGAGGAGTAGCTACTTCTAGTTGTACAGGTAATGCTAATGGAACTGATTGAAATCCCAAGGATCTAGTAAATTCTTGACTAATAAAGGAATGTGTAGCTCCTGAATCAAATAAAACATATGCCGGTTTAGAGTTTACTAAAACTGTACCTTCGATAAGTCCGCCCTCTTGCGGAGATTCAGGTTCCACTTCCTGAATAGCTTGTAGACGTCCTTGCTTGGCTCGGGAATTCTGGGTTTTTGGTGCATTCTTCATCATGGGACATTCAGGAATCCGATGTTGATTACTTCCACATCGGAGGCAAGCATCCAACCTACGCCAACAATTCTCAGTCTTATGTCCACTGATATGGTAATGTCGACAAACATCCTTATTCCCACCTGGAGCTTTTCCTGCCTTTTTGGTGGACTGCTGTTGTAACGTCGCGTGCCTTTCGGATCCATGCGGATCATGTGTGTGTTGGTTGTGTAGGCCGTTGTGAGGCCAATGTGAGTTGGTTGTGTGGAATGTGTGGTGTGAATGTGTGGCTTGAGCAGGTGAAGTGCAGGGTTGGTCCTGAAATGAAACAGGACCTGCTGCTGTTCAGTTGAAGTTGGCGGCCAGGGGTGGCCGTTGACTGGTTGGCGTCCAGGTTAGTGGACGTTGACTGCATGAACTTGGCGGCAGTAGATGTGGACGCTAAGGGTGGCGGTTGCTGTTGGCGGCATAGGGGTTGACGCCAACCTGAGAATTCTACAGGTTATAGGGTCACCCGAGGGCAGTCTTCTTGCTCTGTTCTCATTCCCTCTTGCCCCAGCTTGCTGCCCCCGCATCTCTAAAGCTTCCAACAGGTTCCGAAGAGTGGTTGGACGACCGTAGAACGCGTGGCATCGCCAAATTGCGCGAGGAAACGTCGCGACGTGGTGCAATTCCCGTGGGAGCTCGCGGAGGGCTCGGCGTGAACCGGGAGTTTGCGGGAGGTTCTAGCGTGTTCTGAGGTAGGGGACGAACCCTGGTAGCTCTGTAGAAACATTAAAACATAACAAACCCACTTGAATCAGCATGATAATGCGTTTTCGGATCAAGTTGCACCATGCGGGGTTAATGGGTGGTTTGGCAAATTTAATGAGTAAAGCATGTTGTATTGGGTTGTTGGGGACTCATGCATGTTAGAGGAACTATTTCTGCATGTTTTACAGTTGTTTTAACGATTAGAAAACCTGTGGATTCGGATTAGGGTTTCTGCAGGAATAATGGCCGGAGAACTTGGCGTCAAGATCGCTTGTCGCCAAGCTCATCAGCCAGGATGTTAACGGCCAGGTCCCTTGCCGTTGACTTGTTGTTAGCGGCAGTCGATGTTGCCGCCTACTGGTTATAAACAAAAATGACTGATTTCAGTAATTATCGATATTGCATGTGTGTTGACACATGAGGTGCACTGAGTGCACATGGTTCTTGTGTTTAGCATATAAGGTATGCTATTAGTTACTTACTCTCGTGACTGCGCGATGTTTACGCGAGTCAGTCAAGTTCACGTGTAGTGGACCAGTGTTACTTGTGGTTTACGTGAGGTTTCACGTGGTTTGTGTGTGCCGTGCACATGGTTCTGTGTACGTGGCGAGTAGTACGACGCCTACCGTGGTTACCTCTCCAGTTGGGTGCCCCAGGTTCTTTGTGAGCCAGGCTGTTAGCTCGGGGCTTTGTCCCGGTACTTGTGTTGTACCGTCGAGGTCTGTGTCGTCTGACCTGGACACCCTCACTCTTGTGTTTAAGTTGTACATCCGGCTGAGGGAAAGACGACAGTGGGACAGTGACACTTGTGTTTGTCTTTAGTCACTTGTAGCGCGCTCGTAGTTGGGGGTACGGACACCAGTAGTCGACACTGGTCCCCAGCTAGTCCTTTTCCAGTGCCTCACTCTAGCGAGCCCAGGCCAGGGTCTCTGGAGGTGCCAGGCATGGGCCTGTGACCGTGTGGTCTGCAGGTGGCGGTGTTTAGTTGGTCTCCACAGTTGCTTGACCTTTTTACGTGGAGCAGCAGCTGGACCTTTCGTCCGTGGCTGCGAGACTGAGAGGTAGACCTGTGTTAGTTTGTCTGAGTCAGTTTCTGGTGTCGCGAACCAGTTCACGTGGCTCGTGTTGGCTGTCTCTACTTTAGCTTGTACACCTGTTTGGGTTTGCCGTTTAATTATTACTGTTGTTTCTCGTAGTCGGCAGATGGTGAGTACTTTTACAGCTTTACTTACCTGCTTAGATGTTCTATAAATTGTTGGTGCTGTTTACTATTCGTACCTGTGGTGTTTGGTTTGCTCGGCTTTGGGGGAGTTCCCTACTGAGCCAGTGACTAAAGAGGCTCACCCCTACCCCCACAGGTGAGGGTGAGGAGGACGTCTCACGACCGTCGTCCAGCTCAGGGCCGCGCCGTAGCGGTGCAGGGTCAGTACCTCCAGCGTTGTAGTTCCAGCTGTGTAGTACTCCAGTAGTGTAGTTTAGTTAGTTGTTTACTTTCTTCAGTTGTACCTCGGGGTATGCCCCAGGCTCTTATACTTCTTTTCAGTTTTGTGGAAATTTGGCTATGTAACTTGTGCATTATATATATAAAATGGTGTGTTACTTTGTGTTTACACGGATTGTGGTTTGGTATCTCTTGCGAGGCTTCGGTCCGTTCGCGGGAGGCGGACTCGGATCAAGTACGTTATCGGTTTAACGGGCTTGGCCGAGGCGTTCCGTCACAGCTGTACTTTCGGGGCATTTCTCGTCTCAAACTTCCTTTTACGGTCAGTAGAACTTTCACCGGACTTTCCTCTAATCTTTTCAACTGTTTCATTGGCAGCTTCCAATGCCAAGGCTCTTTTAACCATTTCAGAATATGTGGTAATTAAATGAGGCGTTAACTGAGTAATGATGTTTGGACGTAGATTGTTCATAAACCTTTTCGCCTTCAATTTCTCGGTAGCTACTAGGTGCAAAGCATACTTAGACAATCGAGCAAACTGCGCTTCATATTCCGACACTATCATTCTGAGTTGCTTTAGACTAGCAAACTCATTGGCCTTCTTCTCCTGAGCTACTTCAGAAAAATACTGCTCATTGAACAACTCAATAAATTCCTCCCATCCTACCTAACTTGGATCCTCTATAGTAGATTCTATAGTTTCCCACCACGCTCGGGCATCCCGATCCAACTGGAATGTCGCTAAACGTATCTTATCCTCTTCTGCACATTGAATCACCTTAAAAATTATTTTAATATCTTTTAGCCAATTTTCAGCCTCATTCGGATCCATGCTACCTGCAAACCTTGGAGGATCTAGACTTCAGAAATCCTTAAACAGATTTGTTCCATTATGAGTGTTGTTCTTAGCCACTGTCCTCATCACTTGGGTCAGATCATGCATTGAGCTTTCCATTTTCTTCCAATTTGCATCGCCTCCTTCCATAACTATTTTAAGAAAATATCTGAGACATCCATCAATTCATACATTAACGTCATCATCCAAACCAATACACACATCATTTCATACAAATTTTCTGTTATCACAAAACATGCATACTTTCATTAACAAGCCAAAAATATTTACATCACCTTCATTCTTATCCTAATAAGCTGAAAATATTTACATCATTCTTAGTAAGCCGAAAATATTTACAACATCATCACCACCTTAAACCTCTCATTACACATATACATGGAGAGTTATATAAACAACCCACTACTAATCAAAAGGAGAGGTTAACAAAAGTAAGTTTCTAGTTTCCTAGCTTGCTTCAAGTTTGTACGACAGATTCCATGGACGACTGTTGCTCACCCCCAGGCCCATGGTACAGCTTTCTTACTACTTCAGACAATACCTCCCAATACCCTTCAACCTGATGGAGCAGCATATCTTGTCCTAATTTCAAACTATCCAGATTGCACATTATTTGGGTCATAGTTTCCAAGGAAGCACAGGGATTTCCCGCCAGGAATGCGCCAGCAGTTAGCTTCAACACTTCCTCCTTTATTTGCACATGTGCTTCCCTCTGGGCCTGAGCATATAACTCCACATCATGTCAGAGTAATTCCATTGCAGACACTAGCCGTTCCTGAGCGTTCATATCCATTCTGTAGCAAACAAAAAATTAAGTATATACACATATACAAAATTACTATTACTTTTATAATTAATCCCATATTTCTACCCCAACTCACTTGTCATACCCTAGGTTTACGGAACCTAAGGCTCTGATACCAAAATTATATGTCACATCCTAATAAATGTTCATTTATTGGAAATGACTAGAAAAATAGACTTAAGAAATAGAACTTATATTTTTATACATCTATTGTCATTATAGAGGAAGCTTTAATTACATAGTACTCCCCATAACAATCCACAAGAGGAGTAAGAAAAAGAAAACAAAATACATGTCCATTCTTCTAATTACAATACTAGGAAGGTAATTTAAGGGACTCCGTCGACTGGTTGACCCGCTCAGCACACCCCCTTAAGAGCTAGGTTCATCATATTCACTTGAAAAAGTAAGATTTAATGAGCTAACGAGCCCAGTAGGATTCACCCATTCTAATCAAAAAGGAGTAAGTTAACTAAAGAGATGGGCAAGAAGCTTACTGGTAGCAATGTTGAATATCAAAGATGGCTATATAATCGTGTTAATTAGATAACAGATATAGAACAAGAGTATTGAATCAAGCTTGCATAAATAAGAATTCTGAATAATAATCACATTCTGGCTCAAGTACATGTTCAACTCATTGATAAAATAAGATGATGACTAATCAAGCATGTATGATGCAATGCCAAACATCCAAGAGATCTATTATCATTCTGCACGGCCATTAAACGAATTCGGGTGCTCCTCCCTGTAATCACGGGAATTGATCCCCAAAAGAAAGATGATAAAATAAAGAAAAGGACCGTGATCACCACCAAAGTAGTTGCAAAGAGTGATATGATGAATAACATATGCTAACTACTCTGGAAAAGGAAGAAAAGTGCAAAAGAGAACCTGGTGCTGTGAACGCAACAAGAAGGCCGTCGCCTTCTGAAGAACGCAACCAGGATTGTGTCGCCTTCTGCAGCAGAAGAGGGAAACCGTGGATTCTTGTTCTTCCTGCTCCTCAGCCGGCCAAGGGGCAAGAGCCTCGTGCCTGAGATGTCTTCTTCAACCTGCCAAAGAACATCAAAACAACAGGAAACTCATTAGAAATTCGTTTGCTGTAGAATCTATCCCAAAAAATTGAAAGAACATAAAGAACTGGAGGGAACTCACGTGGGGTGGGGTTTAACCCCTTTAGGTGTTTAAAATAGGTGTGTGTGGAGTGATCTAATGCAAAACTACGAAAAGAAACGAATCTAAACATGCATACATGAAGGGAAAAACATGAAGAATAGGGGAGAGAAAGTATAAAGGTGAAGAAATTGCTCTGGTGGGCACTTCCTGGTCGTCTGGAGGCTGAGAGTTCTTCTGGAGATTCGTAGCCCTCCGAGAGAGGAAGAAGCAGATGCCGACCTTGCCCAAAACCGTGCCCTATTGACACTTTTATATGTCATTATTCTTGAACGGGCTGGGAGAGGAATAATGAGCTGGAGTCCGAGTTTAGGTAATTGTGCTCGCGCAAGGGGAGTCAGAACATGGCAAGGAGGCTCTGAGGAAGGTTTCCTCTGAGTTTGGCAAGGTTTGGAGATCTCTAGACCCACCAAAAGTCAGATTATTCATGAATAGCAAGGGTCCAAGTGGGAATAGGAAAGGCTACGTTGCATGGTTCTGTGAAGGAAACCAGAACGCGACAAGCTCAATGTCGCTACCAGGTAGCGACGCCTCGATACGTCGCCTTCCATAGAAGGAAGTCCTGAAGTATTTTCTGGCGAATATTCAGAGAATTAAAAAGGCCAAATGAGAACTCGACGTATCGAGGTGTCGCCTTCTGAAGGTGATCGATTATGTCCTGAAGGCAAATCAGTGTAGGCATGAACGTGACATGAAGGGCGTCGCCTTCTGAATGTGAACGTGTAGCGACCCTCATTATACCGGTACGGTTATACCAACCCACGTCGGTATAGTGAGCGTTGCCACAGTGGGACATTTATCCAACAATAACATTCAGCTGAGATACACGTGAATATAAGAACAGAGTAGCGGAAGTAAAGAACTACTGTCTTCATTTCATTTATCATCCACATTTAAACATACATGATTTGATAACATTTAAAGAACTAAAAGTCCACATAATTAAATTGCTGAAAATTTAAAACATAAATGTCCACACTTATACATTCCCTTTCCATAGTAATTCTAATACAATGTTGCAATTACATACTATGAAAATCTCAAAATGTCACAAGCACTCCAACTGTCTAATCTCCACGCTCGGAGTCGGTCTCCAACGCCTCCTCTGCAAGCGTGTCGTCACCAACTACACCTGTACGCCGAAGCAAGTAATGAGTCTAAAAGACTCAGCAAGTATTCTACACATACCGCACATGCACATATCATGGTAAGTTTTGCATACACATTCATAAGACACAACATGTAGCATGCTTGACATTTAGTTTCTCAACCTATCATGGTGAATCTACAATTAAACACATGGACTATGCTTTCAGATTTGCAGAAATAGAATCACCTATCACATGCTTTCTATTCATTTCTCACATGAAAGTCTACCTCCAACCAACTAAGACATGAAAGCCACGAACATACATTTCCGAACATGCATGAAAGGAAACACACCTAACATGAAATCTACACATTACTACACATACACATGACCATTTTTCATACTTTAAGCTTGCTGATTTTACATGCTTAAGTAACTATAATCTAACACATGAGAGCTACAACAACGATGAAATCACAACATGTGAACAATCGATTATGGAAGTTGTTTGTACATGCTTAACAATTATCCCTAGCATGGATTCTAGTCATTTTGCATACATAACATGATCATAACATAATAAATCTACTGTTTAAGCATGAATTCAGATTTGTCATAACATGGATTACGCACTCACATCCTCACATTTTGGTTTCACATTTTACACAATTTCAAATTCGCATATTTTACACTTTACACATACACTTTTACACATTATTCACATTCACATGAACACATACACATTTACACATTCACATTTACACATTCACATTTAGTGCCGTGACACATAGTCCAAACCACCAAAGAAGGACACAACACATCACACCACATAGACGCCATCTAGGCAATACAATGGCGACTCTTGGACTGCGCAGACCGGGAGAACAAGTCTCCACCCTAACCAGTGGTACTTGTCTACCTCCAGGATTTCCCCCTAATGCCCTTAGGGTCACTTACACATTGAACCTTCTCAGGGGGACTTTTCCCTGATACGGTTCCACTGCCCTCTGTGGAAGCAATGTCACACTTGGCACAATTTACACATTACACGTTTTTACTGTTTTTAACACATAAGTTTACACATGTCACTCTCAATTCATTCACTTTCTCACTCACATGCACACCTCTCTGTTTTTCCTAACATGGCACTATAATTACAGAAGTTTAGCACTCAGGAAAATTTACTAATTAGGTTGCTACATGCAAAATCGAATCATTTTACGAAGGCATGCATTAGTTTCACAATTTCACATGGGAAAATTCATATTGCATCATATACTGGTCCAAATGACCTGAAATTTTAACCACAGGCTAATTTCGGGTTTAGAATCCCGCATGAAAATTTTCAGATTTTTATAAGCTAAAACAAAATTACAGAAAATCTAACATTAATTTCACATGCTATCCGCAATTCGATTTGTCATAGAGATAAACACAAACACAGTTTTAACCGCTCGTGGTCTGAACCCTAACAGACATGGAGCTACAGAATTTATTCCTGAAATTTTTGGGCAATACATGATTTACCGAAGATTTATCATGACCTACGCCAAATTTCTATTTCCCAAGCAATATTTCCACTAATTCACACAAGCATGGGAAAAATCTCAGAATTTCATAACAGAGACTAACCAATACATGAATGACCCATAAAATGTAGTACATTCAGATTCGTCCTAAATCATACAAACAAAGGATTGACAAGATTGATAGCTCATCACACATGTATTTACATGAAAGAAACAAACTTTACCATTTACCACCTTGCAAAAGAATCCATCCACACACCACATTCACTAGTATACATAGTAAATAAGAGATTACATTATATCCTCATCATGAAACATATCGAAAATAGTCGTATAGAAGGGCAGAACAGCTTGCTGTTCTGCTCAGATGAACTTGGCGGCAAACTATGGCCGTTAATTTCATGTTAGCGGCATCATCGATGGACGCTAAGCATGATCTTAGCGGCAATGGGTATTGCCGTTAATGTCAAGTCTGTGCAGAACACATACCCGAGCTCCAAAGATGGGGTGAATTTGGGGGTCTAGGACACGAGGGAAAATACATAAAATTTGTAAAACCAACCTAGACACATACAGGGACGTTATGGGTAGGGTACTTGCCTCTTGTAGAACTCCAAGGGATCTAAATGGGTCGGAGAAGCTCTCCTTGGGCAGTCCCAAGAAGCCTCCAAAAGAGCTCTCCTCCGGGTTCTAGGTCGATGCAGGTGCTAAGCCAGTGGTGGGGAAGCCTTCTCCTTGGTTCCCTCTAGCCTCCAGTTGCAGAAGAACGCTGGATGAAGCCTTGGATCGCCAGATCAAAGCCTCCAAAACTCAGTCTTTGCACAGCTCCGAACTAGGGTTTCTCTCCTCTTTGCAAAGAGTCCAGAGGGGTTTTCTGGTTGCAAAGGGGCTTTGTATGTAGAGGAGAGGAGCTCTCCTCTCACACAGGTCGGACAAGAGGGCCATCAGACCGTTGGAGACAGCTCCCCAATGGGTGAGCTAGCTTGCTCTCGGAATTCTGGGCCTGCAACGCATGCAGGTCAGAGAAGTCGGCGTCCACATCGCTGGACGCTGGACTTAGTGCTGGCATCTATGGGGTTGACGCTGACACCACATCGACGTCATGATATTGACGCCAATATGGCCTTCGGCCAGAAGTCTAAAACATGCAGAAACCCATGCACATCATGTATATATACATGTAATATCTATATGGTATTGTGCACACACTACCATCAAGCAATACATACATTATTTATACTTAAATTGTACACATACTCACATAAGTATACTAATTAATACATGCGTAGATACATACATACGTACATATACAACACAAATTATTTACATGCATTACAAAAATGCAATAAAATTCGAGGGCCTTACAGAACGTGACAGGGTCATTGTCGCCTTCATAATCTTTTAGCACACAACTCAATCAAAGTGTCTGATCTCCTTGCATGGGTATCGGATTGGCACACGGTTTGAAGCGTTAGATCTCCAACTCAGAGAGCTACGAGATAATGATAAAGACTGACTGATTTGACCAGAAAGAACCCACCAAGGTGATGAACTAATAGGAAGATACCATGATCGGATAAAGCTAGCTTGGTGATGATGAGCCAACGTGGGGCATCAACGATATGACAAGGAATTTTGCTCAGCTTATGGGTCAGAAATGGGTGTCTACACTCCCGGGACTGGATTAGCCCTACTTGCACAAACATATATCTCAATTGAGTCCAAAGACCCAAAAATTGTCATCATAACTCATTTTTGTAAACTTTACAAGTGTGGTACAAATACTCAGAATCTCACATGTAACAAGGTTTATAAATCAATGCCAATAATTTCAGAAGGTTGTAGTCATGTAGGAATCAATTATACTTGGGGTGTTCAAGAATAATCCAAAGTGGGATATGAATGGCAATTGAATGATCCCTCTTAGTGATAAAGCAATTGGAATCCAAGAAAATGAGGGAAACAACTAGTTGGGTTAATACCAAAGTGTGTCACCTTTGGTTGGACATGAAATAAATCAGATTGAACACCACATACAAGTGTATGTCGATAGCTAGAGAGTGGCTGTCGACAGCTACTGTCCATCCAAAACCAGATTTCTAGAATCTGGTCACTGTCTATCGACAGGCCAAAGGTGGTTGTCGACAGATGAGGGCCATCTGTCGACAGATGAAGACTGTCTTTCGACAGCTACTGGTGTTTCTGTATTTCTGAGTTCTGGAAGCTTGAGACCTGTCGACAGATGGGTTCTAACTATTGACAGTCGCAGGTTAAACTTCCAAAAATGGTTTTACAACATCTCAAAAGACTCTTCTTAGTGTTCCTATGATTCCAAACATGGTTAACAATATCTAAAGGGTCTTATTTACATCTCTAAACACCACTTACATGAAGGAAACAAATAGGACAGTAAGAGTGCAAGCTTTACACGTGGGTGGCATGAAGCTTATGAAAGGATGATAATTGAGAATACAACTCTTTTAAACAACATTTGCTTGCATCTAGTAGGAAGTTTTCCACCATACTTGAACATGACATGATCATTAGCTAAAACATGTTTACAATGGATATAAAATAATCCTAAGGATGTTTTCAGAATCAAAGTCAAGTGTGAACGTGGTCAAACACTTAGAGAATAAGGAGAGAATCCTACTTGACTGAGGAAGGATGAAGGTTCTTCTCCTCTTCCCAACGAAGGAACCAACAGCAGGAGGAAGGAGAAGTCTTGAGGAAGTGGTAGCCACGGCAGGTGCAGCAGATGGAGTAGCAGCAAAGCAGCTTCAGCAGAAGCAGCTGCAGCAGCTCCACAGAGCAATGGCAGTAGCAGCAGCTTCAGCAGTTGGGAGACTGGGCAAGAGGTGGAAAAACCCATATGAAGGGTTAAGGAGAGTTTATATAAACTCTCAGGTTCCATGCATGTTTGGCACGTAGCCAAACATGTGGAGCCGTAAAACTCATCTTACGACCACCAGGCCACGTTTACCATGCAGTTTCTCATGACTTACACGTATGGTAAAACGTGTAACTCTTCCAACCTAAGTAGTAATAAGCCTTGCGTAGCCAAGGCTACGTAAGCAAAGTAATTAGAGAAAATGTTTGACGTAAAATGATGTCTATTAAGTTAAAATTTCAAACATAAGTTAATTGGAAGGTTTCACAAATTATGATGATTTTAGTTTAATTTTAGAATTAATTTTTTCACCTAGCAAAAATTGTCCGAAAAATTATTATGTCGACTTAATCTTGATATCCGCGCGTTAATAATTCTGGATATTTACATTTCTAATATCAGCATATTTATCTAGAAATTATAGTGATGTTTTCAGATTTCAATTTGTTACAGAATTTCGGTGACGCCCTGTCGGAGTGCGCATATCTGGAAACAACACTGAATTTATATTTATTAATATAAAATAATCCTAAATTAAAGATAATTACATCTCATGAAAGTAGTTATGATTAACAATTAAAATCCTCACATTTTCTAAATTTCAAATTTCTAGTAAATAAAATTTTGGGGTGTTACAACACCTATCAAAGACAAATGTTAATCTGCGTTATAGAGAAATAGCTTTTTTCAAACAATTCAAAAACCATTCCCAATTCTTCTCATTCTCTGCATCACAAGCAACATATTCAATAGGAAAACGTCCATTCTCTCCATTAAGTGCAGTAGCAGCAATACGTTTACCTTGATACTTATTCTTCAAGAATGTACCATCCAAAAAGAGAAGTGGCCTACATCCCTGATGAAAGCCAACCATACATAAAACATACAAAAAATCTTCTGAAACGACCTTCGCTAGTGAGTTCAAGCTCCACTACACTACCTGGATTAGATAAGTCAACTGCATTCGTATACCAATGTAATTGACCAAATGAACATCGCTCATCACCATGAAGGCTCTTATACGCAACATCATTTCCAAGCCATGCTTGATGATAAGACACATCAACACCATACTTCCTAAAGATATCATTCTTAATATGTATAGGTCGATATAATGGTGTATCTTTAAGTTTCTCCATTACGATAGAGCTGACCCATTTCTTGGTTGCTCTAAGATGCCTTTGGGTGCTCAAGTCCCCTCCACATGTGTGAACATTGTTCAAGGATTTGATCTTAAATTGAGGTCCACACCCAATTCTAATTGCATGTAGACTCCATTGACAAGTAGTAACTTTACATGCAACAGTAACTCGTGCTTGCTCATTCTTAATGAAATGGTAATCAAATGCTCTTGAAATAGCATATCTACTGAGGTCCATATAGAGTTGCTCAACACTGCTAAATGTTTGGTTAGAAGAATGGATCAAATCATGCCATAAATCACTTCTTAGTCTCATCTCTTCACTTGAATTCCCAGAACGAGTATGTATCACATTATCAGAAACAGAAGATTGCTCACCAAATGGTCTGCAAGTAAGACACACATAAAAATCTAGAAGAATTATTATATCAAAATATTTTTTATATAAAATGTTATTCACTTGTAACTTATGACTTCTTCTGAGGCTTCAATTTGAACTTGTACATTCATCACTTTACATCCAAGCATAAGATGCATATCAAACATCCGATCAATGTCTGTCCTATTCAACATCCTCATCATGAAATGACAATTTTCTAGGATCATGCATTTGAGTTCCACTTGTTCCCTTAAAAGTGACTATCTATTGCAAACTTCATCAACTAATTCAGTAAAATCCATGCCACGATGCATATGAATTACATATGCTTCATTCTTGTAGGTGAAAATTCTTGAAATGTAATCCATATCTACTTATTAACATTAAAAAGATCAATTAGAGCATGCATTAAAATCCATGCCACTATGTTGGTGGGGTGATGGGAAGAAGGTACCTACTCTTGCTAGGGGGGTAGCTGACGGGATCTGAAGGAAAACCAGAACTGGGGGGAGGGGGGGTCGTGCCGGCTAGGGACCCCCTGCTCGCATCGGATCAGGAACCCCAGCTCCCAAAAAAACCCCTGCGCTAGCGATTCCAAGTCGTAGCCCTTCAGCACCTCTGGATCCCGAAACTCGACCAACGGGATCAGAGCTAGTAACCAGAAAAAGGAAGAAGAAGAGGTCGTATACACGATAGGAAGAAGGGCGGAAATAGGAAGAAGAAGAACTCGTATACATGATGGGAGATGAGGCGGAGGGAGGGGCGTACGTGGGCGTCGCACCGGCCAGGAAGAAGGGCTTCGTCATCACCTCCTTCACTTGCCCGCGCCCTCAAGAAGGGTTTCGCCCGTCGTCGAAGGAAGATGGATTTCGCCAAAGGAGAAGAACCATTTTCGCCCCTGCTATCCTCCACAAACGAAGGCGTTACGGAATGTGTTACAAATAATATACGTAGCGCAATTGGATGTAAAGTTAACTTTTCTGGTCAATGGACCTAAAAATAATTAGACGGTCAACAAATGCACTTAAAATTGAAAACCCTTAATAATATTGTTTCCAACATTATTATTATTCCTAATGATATCACTAGCTCACCTAACAAAGATTACTAAAGTTCATCTTAAGTATGTCATCTTTTTATGACTATTGAATATACTAGTAAACGATTTATGCTTAATGTGTGATGCCTCTTACCGCATGCATTACTACATGTCAACTTGACGTGACATAGTATAATAAAGCTCTCATTTATTTTATCAATATTTAGTGTAAATCTTTTAGCATGTATTAACGGTCCATTTAGTTGCTTGTAAAATAAATTTATAGGAAAAATTTTTGTCAATGATTAATTTTTACAGAAAAATAAAAAACATAATTATCCATCTGATACCCACGTAAATATCTTCTCTAAAAAGATTTTCTTGATGCTTGTTTTTTAGTAAAATATTTATTTGAAATATTTTTTTCTAAAATAAATAAAAGTCTAAAATAAAAGTATGTTCCGTATGTCGATCAGCTAGGTGCACTGGGCATCGGGACCCGACAACGGGGCGCCAGACGCCGAGCGTCAACGGAAGGGTACCAGACGTCGGGCGCTGGCGACAGGGCATTGGACGCCGATGTTAGGGATCAGATAGGTAACTTTGACAAATGAACTAAGAAATTGTGTGTATAGCAGTGGAATTAAAATAAGTAAAACACATAATTCGATCAGATCCAAGTGTGGTGTGTGAGAATAGTGAATAATAACAGCAAACCACACATCAAACCACAGTGCACAGAAGATTTTTAAGGTGATTCAGAGAACACAATTTGTGTCTCCTACGTCCACCTCCTCACAACGGAGGAACCACTAGCACAAGTGCAGTACAAACTAGAGCATGACGACTCTGACCTCTTTGAGTGCAACAACTCAAAGAAACCCAGGAGATAGGAACGACAACCTACTCCATAGACCACTTGTGAATTTAGCAAATTCACAAGCCCTTGAGCACCACGGCTCAAGCACCAGAGCACAACGACTCCAACCCAGAGCACTATGGCTCCAAACTAGAGTACAAAGTACTCAAACCTCTGGATCACAATAGATCCAAGTTCTGCTAGAACAAGCACACTTAGATAATAGATCCTCTAGCACGATCTATCTCAGTACAATAGAAATGGTAGAGACAAATAGAATTGGGAGATCTGTGTAGAACACATACACAGATTCCCTAGAGAAATTGACACTCTGACCAAGTACAGACTCGGCTGGATCTCCTTCTTGATCAGCACTGCTGCAATCACGAGCTCCTTCTCTTCTTCTCCTTCTTCTTCTCCTTCTTCTTTCCTTGGCGGCACTGCTCTGCTCCTCTGGATGCAGATCCCTTTTTCCCGCTCTTCTTCCCTTCTTCCAGAATGCTCAGGGCTTTATCTTGCGTGGGATGCTTTGGAGTACAAGAAACATGGGTATTTATAGCCCCATATGTCCATAAGAAGCCTTGGGGTACGTGGGCACAAAAACCTAGGCAGATTCCCTTGATCCCCAAGCGGCCACGTGTCAAGAAAAAATCATAAGTTGAAATTTCAGCTGAAGTGTGTCGACACTACCACTGAGTGTGTCGACACACTGTCCCAATTATCCAAAAATGGTCTTCTGGAAGCTGGGTCTAGTGTCGACACTACCAGGGACTGTGTCGACACCCTGTCCCAGTCAGGCAACTGGGTCTCCTGAGAACTGGGTCTAGTGTCGACACTACCAGGGGCTGTGTCGACACACTGAACCCTGTCTTCATGAAAAAGCTCCAGGAAAAGTGACCCAGTGTCGACACCATCAATGGATGTGTCGACACCATCAATGACAAGAACTGTATACACCTGCAAATTTAACACATAAATCATTAGTACAAGATATTATCATTAAAATATGAGATATTAAACATCAAAAATATGTTGTTTAAGCATTATTGTGATATGTATAAAATGTATAACATGTTCAACATATCATCATCAAATCATCACAATATGTCATCATCAAAATCAAAGTATGAGTGATGTTCATTGGTCATCATTAAAATACAACTTTAGGAAATTCCAAAACACACTTAACCCAACAATCTCCCCTTTTTGATGATGACAAAACATATGCACAATCTCCAATAGCTTGACTCCCTTGACTGCAATAACTCCCCTTGACCATATACACCCTTTGAACTTTCTCCCCATAAAGAACTTTCTCCCCTAGAAACTTTTACTTTCTCCTCCTTTAAGGAACTTTCTCCCCTTTTTGACAGCATCAAAAAGATAGATAAGAGAGAGAAACAAAGATTGTAAGAGATCAAGAAATGAAATGTAGGAAATGAATGGTCAAAAATGATCAAAATAAATGAGGCAAAGTGATATTTACATATGAGAGAAATTATTGTGTTCTTTGTATTGTGCAATAAAGTTTAATCGCAAAGACACACTCAACACAAAGTATAGCAAAATATAATGATCTGAATGTAGTTAAAATAATGATGCAAATGTGAAGAAAAGTGACCTATATGAATGAGCAGAAATATTTAACAAGGATGTTAGGAGCTTTAAGTTTAACACAATGTAAAATAATAGGTCTAAACTCAGTATACATGAACTTTATGAAGGTCTTAAGCTTTTCCATCCTGTCAATTTGATTTTCTTTCATTTTTAACTGGGAAAGAATACAAGAATAAATTAGTTAAATCTCACTTTTCAGTGCAAGAGATCACATTGATTAGATGCAAGATCTCTGATTACTCAGTGGTTTAACTTTCATTATCTTATACAGAGTTGAAAACTTTGATTTCCACTTTTTGACGCGAAACAAATCACTTTTTAGGTGAAATGACCCGGTTACTCAGTGGTTCAAGAATTTGCATTGCTCTGTTTGTATCTTTCCAGATTGTTGATCATTTTCTTTTGATGTTTTGCAGGAATATGTTTGCTTTGACCAGAAAAGTCATGACTACGAATTTAGAAAAATTATTCTTAACATGTGGTAAAAATGAAGCTTAAACATACACATGTGAAATATTAAAGCCACTCATGTGCCTATAATAGTGTTTTGCAAATCATTTTAAAAACATTCAGTATTAAGATTGCTTAACCTTGAAATGATAATGAATCTTTGAAATTAAACTAAATGCACAATGAGTTTAGTTACAACATTTTAATTCTCTCATAAGAAAATAGCACAAGGACTCAAAAATTCTGATGACTTTGGGGTTCAAAATAGACAAGTAAGTTCAAGAAATATGACAATGATTCCCCCTTTCATGTATCTCCTCCTCACAAGGTGAACATGAAGATTATTGGAGAAATAGGAATGAAGTGAAAGCAGAATGAACAAGAATGTTTTATTGAAAGACAAGGACTCCCCCTCAACAATTGCATACGAGGCTCTTGATACTTGGCGGAGACATATACTCACGCATAGTGAAAGTGTCCAGACAAGCCTAACTTGCCTTTCTTCAAATCACTATTTGATATACCAAGAATTTCAATACAACTGAGAAGTAGGAATTTATTTGCAAGAAAGAATGGCTTTTATTTGCACAAAGAAATGAGATGAAGATTTCAGACATGTGAAAACTTGCATAAACCAAGTTCCCTTCTAAGAGAAGTGAATCTAGGTTCTGCAAGAGGCTTAGTGAAAATGTCTGCAATTTGTTTTTCTGTGTCAATGAAGTGGAGTTCAAAAGAATTCTTTGAGACTTCATCTCGAAGGAAATGATGCCGAATGTCAATGTGTTTGTGCGGGAATGCTGAATAGGATTTTTGGACAGATTTATAGCACTTGTGTTGTCACAAAGAATGGGAATGCAACCTAATGTGTGATTATAATCTAGAAGTTGATGTTTGACCCAAAGGACTTGGGTACCACAGCTACCAGCGGCAACATACTCAGCTTCTGCAGTTGAAAGAGCTACAGAATGTTGCTTTTTGGAAGCCCAAGAAATAAGACACCCTCCTAGATATAAACACAACCCACTAGTGCTTTTTCTATCAAGTTTGCACCCGGCATAATCAGCATCACTATATGCAATCAAGTCCAATTTACATCCAGCAGGATACCAAAGACCCAAATCACATGAAGAAAGAAGATATTTGAAAATTCTTTTAACGGCAGACATGTGACTATCTTTAGGATTTGCTTGAAATCTTGCGCACATGCAGACACTGAATTGAATATCTGGCCTAGAGGTAGTTAAATAAAGAAGAGATCCAATCATACCTCTGTAAAGTGTAGCATTAACAGGCTTACCAGAAGTATCACTCTCAAGTCTTACACTTGTGGCCATTGGTGTGTTGGATGGCTTGATGTTTTGGAAGTCAAACCTCTTGAGCAACTCCTTGACATATTTTGTTTGACTCAGAAAAATTCCTTCAGCAGTTTGATGTACTTGCAGACCTAAAAAGAATGTAAGTTCACCCATGAGACTCATTTCAAATTCAGATTGCATAAGATGGGCAAACTCATTGCACAAAGTATTATCTGTTGATCCAAAAATGATATCATCAACATAAACTTGAACAGCAATGAAATGATTTTTTGCAGTTTTTGTAAACAAGGTTTGATCAATGTTTCCTCTTATGTAACCTTTATTTACAAGAAAGGAGCTCAACCGGTCATACCAAGCTCTTGGAGCTTGTTTAAGACCATAAAGAGCCTTATTAAGTTTAAAAACATGATTGAAAAAATTTTCATTTTCAAAACTAGGGGGTTGTTTGACAAAAACATTTTTTTTTATGTATCCATTTAAAAATGCACTCTTGACATCCATTTGAAAGACTTTGAATTTCAAAGAAGCAGCAAATGCAAGGAATATTCGAACAGCTTCAAGTCTTGCTACAGGGGCATAAGACTCTTCAAAATCAATACCAAGTTCTTGGTTATACCCTTGAGCAACAAGTCTAGCTTTATTTCTAACAATTTGACCAGATTCATTCAATTTATTTCTGAAAATCCATCTAGTTCCAATGACAGAAGTTAAATATGAAGGTTTTGGTACTAAATCCAAACTTGATTTCTTTCAAATTGATGAAGCTCTTCATGCATAGCATTTATCCAGTTTTCACAAGATAAAGCTTCATCAACATTTTTGGGTTCAATTTGGGAAAGTAGTGCCAAATATGAAAAGATGATCTGGTTCTTATTCCATCTTGTAAATTACCAACAATACTTTCAAGTGGATGATCTCTTAAAAATCTGGATTCAGAAATTACCTCAGGGTTTGCATGATTTTCAGGAACATGATTACATGAATCACTTGAAGTTGGCAATTCAAGAACCTCATGTGCATTTGGTACTTCTTGCTCTTCAAGATTTGTAGATGGATGTTCAAGAAAATCATCCTCATCATCACATAATGGAGTTCTGCATGAAGTAGGAATGTCAATCTTTTGGAAGTTTTCATCAAAAATGACATGTGGAGATTCTTCCACAGTCTTATTTTTCAAAATATAAACTCTGTAAGCTCTTGAAGTTTCAGAATAACCTAAGAAGATTGATTCAAAACTTTTTGCATCAAATTTATCAAGATTTTCTTTGTTGTTATTGTGAACAAAACATTTGCAACCAAAAATTTTGAAATATGACACACTTGGTTTTTTATTCTTGAACAACTCATAAGGGGTTTTTCTGATCTTTGGTCTTACTAATGCTCTATTCAAAATGAAATTAGCTGTATTTACAGCTTCTGCCCAAAAAGATTTAGACAGTTTACTTTCAATGAGCATAGTTCTAGCCATTTCCACAAGAGTTCTATTTTTCTTTTCTACAACTCCATTTTGTTTTGGAGTTCTAAGGGAAGAAAATTTATGGAGAATGTTCAGTTCAATACAAAGATCAGAAAATGATTTATTTTCAAATTCACCCTTATGATCTGTTAAAATGGAATTCAATTTGAAAGATAAACCCACTAAGGCAGAATTGTAAAATCTTCTGAATTCTGAACATGTATCACTTTTATGGGATAAGAATAAGACACAAGTATATCTTGTAAAGTCATCAATGATCACAAAGTCATATCTATTACCACTGAGACTTTGAGTTCTGGTTGGACCAAAAAGATCCATATGAAGCAACTCAAGTGGTTTAGATGAAAGTACTTCATTGAACACTTTAAAAGATTTTCTTGTTTGTTTTCCTTGAGCACATATCCCACAAACAGGATTGTCAATGATTTGGAAAGATTCAGGGAGACCTTTTACAATATTCATTCTTATGAGTTTACTAATAGTTGTGAAACTTGCATGACCCAACATTTTGTGCCACAACCAAGTAGTGTCATTTTTATTTGCAATCAAGCAAACATTTAAAGAGGAATTATCACACAAATCAATCATGTAGACATTATTTTCTCTTTTTCCAATCAATTTAATTTTCTCAGAAGAGGAGTCAATTATTTTGCATGAATCATGTTCAAAAAGAATCTTATGACCATTGTCACACAATTGACTAATGCTAAGCAAGTTGTAATTCAAACCCTCAACTAAACAAACATCATCACTTAAGGTAATGTAAGACTTACCAATTTTTCCTTTGCCAATTATTTTTTTCTTTATTCTTACCTCTAAAGGTGACTGATCCACCTTCCTTTTCAATCAAGCATGAAAATTTATTTCTGTCTCCTGTCATGTGCCGTGAGCATCCACTATTAAGAATCCAGATGTTGTTGGAATTTGATGCACGGCTTTCCTGCACATAACAAATTAGACAAGAAAAGTTTTGGGTACCCACATGAGATTGGTACCAACATCCTGAGTGAAAGAGAAACAGATCCTTTTTGACCCAAATTTGTATATGTTTCTTCACTGTGTTCTTTGGAACAGAAGGTTCAACTTTTTGTTTTTCAATTTTCTGAACATTATGCCTCTTAGTTGGTTTGTGCCATTGTGATTTTTAGAAATGCAGGTCGACCTCTGACTGGATAGGTCGACCTGTGCATGGTGTTTGTCGACCTAGTTAGATATGTGTGTGTGACCTCTTTAGGTTTTTTTATTTTTTGTATTTTTCCTTTGTTTCAGATGAGCTTGCCCTGACAAATTTATTAAGGAGTTTTTTATGGTTTTATTTTCTTTGGAGATGATTCAGTTTTCTTTGAATTTTTGTGGTTCAAAACCTAAACCAGCTTATTTGAATTCATCTTCATTCCAAGTAGAGCATTCAAATTATCTTACCTTGAGTGAAGTTCTTGATGATATCTTCTTTTCTTTAATACAAAAGTTTGCTTTTCAACTTGATTCAAGTTTTCATGATTTTCCTTTTCTTTTTCTTCAAATTTCTTAACAAATTGATGAGTTCTTTGTTCAATTTTTGAATTTTCAATTTCAGATTATCAACAAAAATCAACAGTTCATCATTTTCTTTGATTTGATTGATGAATTTGAGCTTCCAATTCAAAAATCTTTTCAGATGATGAAGTATCATGAAGAATGCTTTCAATTTTTCTTTTCAAATATTTATTTTTTTTCTAACATCAGAAAGATTTTCAACTAAATTACCATATGCTTCTTGCCAATCTTCAATGGTAAATAGTTCAAAGGATATATCTACATGTTCTTCGCTGCTTCCAACCATGAAGCAAACTTCATTTTCATCTGAAGTTGAGGATTCTTCATTGCAGTCTGAGCTTTCATCATCTGACCATGTAGCCACCATGGCCTTGTTCTTCTTTTTGGAACTCCTTCTTGTGGTTTATGTGCTTTTCCTTCTTACCTTCTGGACAATCAGCCTTCATATGTCCAGATTTGTTACACCTATAACACACAGGAATTTCATCATTTTCTTATGATCAACATGGGAGAAATGTGTCTTTTTACTAGACATGGCATTTTGCTTATTACCAAAATTCTTCTTGTTTGATTTCAGAAATGCCTTAAATTGTCTGGTGATGAAAGCAAGATTATCATGATCAGATTCAGATTTCTCAGACTCAGAATTTTCTTTAGATTTTCCTTTATTACTTGATGAAGCTTTAGAGCAATGGTTTTTGTTTTAGCATGTGTTCTTTGATCTCTTAAGGTTTAACTCATATGTCATTAATGATCCAATGAGTTCATCCAATGTGATTTTGGATAAATCCTTTGAATCTTCAATGACAGTTGCTTTAGTGTGCCATACAGGAGATAAGGAACGCAAGATTTTTCTTACCAATTCTTCATTTGAGTATTCCTTACCCAAGGCTCGATGTCCATTTATAATAACCATGAACCTAGCAAACAACTCAGATATAGTTTCATTAGATTTCATGATAAACAACTCATAATCAGAAACTAACATGTTAGCCTTAGTCTCCCTGACCTGAGATGTGCCCTCATAAAGCAATTCTAATTTATCCCACATCTCCTTAGCAGACTTATACATAGAGATTCTGGAATACTCCTTTGTATGGATGGCACATTGCAGCATGTTCATGGCGCTGTAGTTCAGGGTGACCCTTCTGATATGCTCCCTGGTCCATTGATCTTCATCTCCAATAACTTCAATTGGTCCTTTTTCAACAATTCACCATACTTCATAGTTCTGTGCTCTAAGAAAAACCATCATCCTATTCTTCCAGTAAGGATAGTCAGTACCATTAAAAAATGGAGTCCTATTGATTGAATGACCTTCAATAACAAAACCTCTAGAGTCCATGATAAAGACAATCAAACCAAAACACACAGCAATTTGAGCAAGTGATCAAAATCTGAAATACAGAAAATTCACCAAAGCACCTCAGAGTATAGATTTGACTCTGATCTACTCTGATACCAGTTGTTGGGGATCGGATAGGTGACTTTGACAAATGAACTAAGAAATTGTGTGTATAGCAGCGGAATTAAAATAAGTAAAACACACAATTCGATCAGATCCAAGTATGGTGTGTGAGAATAGTGAATAATAACAGCAAACCACACATCAAACCACAGTGCACAAAAGATTTTTAAGGTGGTTCAGAGAACACAATTTGTGTCTCCTACGTCCACCTCCTCACAACGGAGGAACCACTAGCACAAGTGCAGTACAAACTAGAGCACGATGACTCTGACCTCTTTGAGTGCAACAACTCAAAGAAACCCAGGAGATAGGCACGACAACCTACTCCATAGACCACTTGTGAATTCAGCAAATTCACAAGCCCTTGAGCACCACGGCTCAAGCACTAGAGCACAACGGCTCCAACCCAGAGCACTATGGCTCCAAACTAGAGTACAAAGTACTCAAACCTCTGGATCACAATAGATCCAAGTTCTGCTAGAACAAGCACACTTATAGAGTAGATCCTCTAGCATGATCTATCTCGGTACAATAGAAATGGTAGAGACAAATAGAATTGGGAGATCTGTGTAGAACACATACACAGATTCCCTAGAGAAATTGACACTCTGACCAAGTACAGACTCGGCTGGATCTCCTTCTTGATCAGCACTGCTGCAATCATGAGCTCCTTCTTTCTTCTCCTTCTTCTTTTCCTTCTTCTTTCCTTGGCGGCGCTGCTCTGCTCCTCTGGATGCAGATCCCTTTTTCCCGCTCTTCTTCCCTTCTTCCAGAATGCTCTGGGCTTTGTCTTGCGTGGGATGCTTTGGAGTACAAGAAACATGGGTATTTATAGCCCCATATGTCCATAAGAAGCCTTGGGGTACGTGGGCACAAAAACCTAGGCAGATTCCCTTAATCCCCAAGCGGCCACGTGTCCAGAAAAAATCATAAGTTGAAGTTTCAGCTGGAGTGTGTCGACACTACCACTGAGTGTGTCGACACACTGTCCCAATTGTCCAAAAGGGGTCTTCTGGAAGCTGGGTCTAGTGTCGACACCCTGTCCTAGTCAGACAACTGGGTCTCCTGGGAACTGGGTCTAGTGTCGACACTACCAGGGGCTATGTCGACACCTGAACCCTGTCTTCATGAAAAAGCTCCAGGAAAGTGACCCAGTGTCGACATCATCAATGGATGTGTCGACACCATCCATGACAAGACTGTATACACCTGCAAATTTAACACATAAATCATTAGTACAATATATTATCATTAAAAATATGAGATATTAAACATCAAAAATATGTTGTTTAGCATTATTGTGATATGTATAAATGGATAATATGTTCAACATATCATCATCAAAATCACAATATGTCATCATCAAAATCAAAGTATGAGTGATGTTCATTGGTCATCATTAAAATACAACTTTAGGAAATTCCAAAACACACTCAACCCAACAGCCGAAGGCCTGTGTAACATCGTGCCCTTTGGATCGTAGTTTAATGGGTTTGGTGGCCAATGTGTGGCCTATTGGTAGTATTTGTGTGTTTGTAGCAAGTTGTGTGGGGTTGAGGGTCGAAAATTAGAGCCCAACACACCTCTGGTTCTCTTTTTGAGAATGCGACCGACACAGGCATCGCATTTTGAAGAGAACGCGACCACCTGCTATGTTGCGATTTCGTCGCCGTTTTTCCAAGAGTGCAGCCAAGAGCGCGGCTGCATGCACATCGCGTGGCGCATGCAGGGACGTCGTGGCTTAAATGCGACGATGGGGTACATCGCGATTTGAACGCGACGGTCCGATACGTCGCAATTTAGCCTGTAATTGTTTTTGGTCGAGACTTGGCCAATAGTGCAGGAAACACTATTCGACCGAGGGAGAGGCTGTTGCGCCAAATAGTGCAGGAAACACTATTCGACCGAGGGAGAGGCTGTTGCGGGGATTTTCAAGCGATTTGAAGGCTGAGGTGTGCGGTTTGGAGAGCTCCCGTTGTGAGGAGGTTGTTCGGAGCACGAGAAATACCAGGGCAGCGTGATTCTTAGCGTTCTTCGTGTGGTAGGGGAATTCTTGTTGTTTTGATTGTATGGATCGAGTTTGAGGTATTCAATGCATGGAACTGCTTATATTCAATAGTAAGCATGTGTAGGTAACTATGTGAATGCATATTGGTAGGGTAGATCATTGTTATAGGTTATTTGGTGGGTTTTCCAGAGATGGAGGTTGAGTGGGGGATTCCTGGCCGAAAAGGCGACGACCCAGTCGTCGTATTTTGAACGCAACGACATGTCCCGTCGCGATTCAGCTTTTGAAGGCGACGGTTTGCCCCGCCGCGATTTGACTTTTAAATAGCGTCATCTTTGTGCGTCACGTTTTAAAAGGCAACCACCCGACCCCTTGTCTTGGCTTCCTAGTGCAATGAGTTGTTTCCTACTATGTGACTGTGTGACTGTTATTTTATGTACTTTAAATATGTAAGCGGTGTATTGACCGTGTCGAGTTTAAAGGTTATCGTGGCTGCATGGTTTGGATGTACGTGACAAGTTGGGTAGTACGACGCCTTCTGTGGTTACCTCTCAAGTCAGGTACCCTAGGTTTTGTGTGAGCCAGGCACGTAGGTGCTCGAGGTTGTCCTGGTACTGTGTGTATCGTCGAGGTCTGTGTCGTCTTCCTGGACACCCTCACTCGTGTGTCGAGTTGTACGTCCGGCTAAATAAAAGACAACAGTAGGACAACGACTTGTGTGAGTTTATGTTTGATCACTTGTAGCGTGCTCATAGTTGGGGGTACGGACACCAGTAGACGTACTGGGTTCCAGCTAGTCCTATTTTTTTCTAGTGCCTCACTTTAGGGAGCTCAGGCCAGAGTCTCTAAATGTGCCAAACATGGGCTTGCAATGGTGTGGCCTGCAGGTGTGGTGTTGGTTGGTCTCCACAGTTTGTTGGCTCTATTGTGGTGAAGCGGCAGTTGGACTTTTCGTCCGTGGCTGCGAGACTGAGAGGTAGTCCCATGTGGTTTGTCTGGGTTAGTAGCTGGTGTCGCGAACCAGTCTTCGTGGCCCGAGTGTGGCGTTACCATTCTTTAGCTCGTACACTTGAGCGAGGTTTGCTGTTTATTTATTGAAGGTTAAGCCATGGTATTAGTGTAGAATTGTTTACTTAATTACAGTTGTAGCACCATGTTTATGTAGCATTAATTATTATTTAATGTAGTACTTTACTCATGCTTCTCATGTGTTTGGTGTTGTTACAGATTTTGAGGGAGTTTCCCTACTGAGCCAGTGATTTGTGTGGTTCACCCCTTCTCCTTTCAGGTGAAGGAGAGTAGGAGGATTCTCGTCCCTTGTTTAGTTTAGAGCCGCATCGCAGCGGAGTTGGGCCTGCACCTCCACAATATAATTGTACTTTCTGTTTCACCTCGGGGTATGCCCCAGGTTGTTGTACTTTGTATATTGACTTTGGTTTAGAACTGGCTATGTATATTTCATGTAAATATGTGTGAGATGTGAAATCTTATATATGTTTAGTGTGTTCTTTTATATTTCTACGGACATATGTGTTGATATCCCTTGCGAGGTATTGACCGGTTCGCGGGAGACGGAGTCAGATCAAGCTTGTTATTGGGTTAACCGGTTTGAATGACGAGAATCGTCACAGCCTGGTGACGGGCATCGGACGTCAGGCACTGGGTTCCAGTGGTCGGGCTGGGGACGCCAGTCGCCTACCGGCCGTTAGGCGCCGACCGTCGGGTTCCAGTGGCTAGACCCCGGGCGCGGGGCACTGGGTTCTAGTCGCTAGCTGTCGGGCGCCCAATTCTGGGCGTTGGGCGTTGGTCGCCCAATGCCAGGTTCCGGCCACCCGACGCCAGGTTCCGGGCGCTCGCCGCTGGGCACTGGACGTCGGGCTCCCGACGTCGAGCGCCAACCGCGTGCTGTCAAGTTTCAAACATTAGACACTAAGAATTAGAGTGGAGATTGTAGTCACACTCATAAAAATCTTACATGAAAGAGAAACCCAGAAAAATGGTTTACGGATGTTGAACCACTTTATGGTTGTCCTTATATTTTGGTGATAACAAAACTTATGATGATTTCATATATATCTTTGTTGATTAAATACTATTGAATATTTTGTTTCATCTGAGTCGCATCAATCTCATAGCAAAATGCTGAGTCTCACATTGATGCAATATGGCGCACTAAAATGATAAAATCGATGTTTAATCAATATACATCGATTTCAATTCAAGTGCCAAAATTAATAAGCGGCTACATCGATTTATTTTTAATTGATTTTTTGAAGCGCTACAACGACTTCGCTAAGTGGCCATAACAATTTGTTAAGAAATCGATCTCAGAACGATTCTCTAAGTGGCCTTAACGATTTGTTAGAAATCGATCTCACAACGATTCTCTATGTGGCCTTAACGATTTGCTAAGAAATCGATCTCACAACGATTCGCTAAGTGGCCTTAACGATTTGTTAAATCGATCTCAGAACGATTCGCTAAGTGGCCATAACGATTTGTTAAGAAATCGATCTCAGAACGATTCCTTTTATAGCCACAACGATTTGCTCTCATATCGATTTCGTTCTCATAACGATTTGATAAGTTTCACATCGATTTGGGTCTCATAACGATTTCGTAAGTGATCACATCGATTTCTTCAGGTGATCACAACGATTTGCTTGCATAACGATTTCATAAGTGATCACATCGACTTGTTCATAATTTTACAACGATTTTCTTATAAATAAACAACGATTTTATAAGTCATATTCACATCGATTTCTCTTGTATGTTCAAGTGTTTTTGGCGCCTAAATGAAAAGTCAAATATCTTCTGACAAAAAGCTGCATGCGTAACTTCTCAGTCCTATCAGAAAAAGATACGACTTATCAGTTTTAGCATGTTAAGAAAAAACGCAGTAGCATGCACAGCTTTCATGTAAACACTCTTTTATGCTAACACTTTCTTCCATGCTCACAGACCTCGAAGACCACAAGAGTGATCAAGACAAGAGATGAGCAACGGGTAGAACTCCAACAGATCTCTTCAACGGATCCTTTTCAAAAGCCTCTCATATAAAAGATGAAGCATGGCTGAAGAAAGACAAGAGCCTTTCTGAAAATCCTTCAAGGAGTGTACAACTATGAGAAGAACCTTCACGCCATAAACACTCAGAGAAAGAGAGAAGAGCTCGAGCCAAAAATCTACAGAAGCTTTCAAAGCAGAAGTCTTCATCGCCTTCAAGCCTTCTTCTCTTCCATTCTCCCTGTGCTCATTGTAATCTTGGGGGAGAGTCTGTGATTGTGAGCTAAGTCCTGAGTGTTCATCTTGTAATAGCTCTCAGTTTGTTTTTTCTTTTCTAAGAAAGACCCTTGTCCAGCTGTAGGACTGTATACAGTGTGTAACCTAGCTAGAGGTTAGTGTCTAGCAGAACCTTGTTGGGGTTTGTACCAACAGGACCTAGCTGGGGGTTTAAGTCTAGCAGAACCGCACTGGGGTTTATTCCAGGAGGTTTACTTCTGAACCTGTAAAAGAAGTAGGTTTGCTTCTGAGCCTAGAAAAGAAGTGGGCTGCCTTCTTGCCCGGAAAAGAGAAGAAGACCTGGTGGGGTATCCGGAGTGTTATAGTGTCCTTGAAGGGGACTGTACCTTCGGTTAGTGAAATCCCAAGAGTTTGCTTGGAGACTGGACGTAGGACTTCCATGTGGGAAGGGCCGAACCAGGATAAATCTCCTGTGTCCTTTTGTGTGATTGTTCTTTTGCTTCCGCACTGCCACTCTTCATCACACTAACACTAACCAAATTTTAAGTGTTCACGTTTTGATTTCAGATTTCAGAAAAACCTATTCACCCCCCCTCTAGGTTACCTTGCTGCTGTACATAAAGGGCCAACAACGGAGTCTCATCATGGATGCCAAAATCCATAATTTAAGGTAAACAATTTTTGTAGATTAAATTTTCAATGGTACCAAACAGACTATTATATGAAGTTTTTCTCGAAAACTTTTTCTAACATGAGATTTTACGTTAAAACAAACGGACCCTAAGTGGATACACTCTATAGACAGTGGCGGAGCCAGAAATATTTAAAAGGGAGGGGGAGGCAAATATTTAGAAGGGAGGTAATTAATAAGATTAATTGCTCATGGATACACAACATAAGAGGGGGCAACTAATAAAGTTAAAAAAAATCTTTACATACCCGTCGACTTAATTCATGTAAAAATTAAGGGAATAATTTATAAAAAAATTAGGGGGGGGGGGGGCAATTACCCCCCCTTGCCCTCCCGTGGCTCTGCCACTGTCTATAGAGGTGTGCCACCTCAACCATTTAAGATTGAAATAACTAAAAATGAGATATATAATATGAGTCTAGATTCTCTCGATACATAGGAAGACCGAACTTCATCAGTATTAAAGGACGTTTTGATGGGACCGCCTGTACTTTACAAAAAATTTAAATTGGAACGTGAAATTTTTTTGGAGAAAGGATTTTTCGCAAAACCTCCTCTAATACTGATAGAATTTGATTTTCCCATGTTCTGAGAGGAAGAATCAGACTTATATATTTATATTTCAATTTTTGAGGTGGTACATTTTTATAGACTGCGCCCAGATATGGACCAATGAGCAAACTTGATTGTGCAGAAAATATAACTTAATTGTAGCAAATTGGTTGTCCTATAAAAGGCACATGAAAAGATGCAACAACTCAAAAGAAGGCCGACATTTTAGACTTCACGTGACTATTCGTTTTTTGGTGGGTAAGTGTGGGTTGGGGATGGTTTAAGGTGTAGATTAGGATATCTCAACCACTAATTACCCATTTTTATGTTCTTCATATTAGATATTTGTTTTTGTAATAATTTAGTTACAAACTGTGCAAGAGGAGATGACTATATGTTTATTTATAAAAGACTTATAAGTAAAAGATCAGCATAGAGCTATCACAAAGTAGAACTACTATTGTGTTAGGAGATAAAGGTATGAATGAATTAGTTTAGTTCCATATCAAAAACGAAAATATTATTGATCTATATGTATATGAGGTTATGATTTATACTTGTGAGCGACAAAATCTTACCAACTTCGCCCACATTAGATAATAGCTCATAACTAAAATTTATATAAAATGAGATTTAAAATCTCATGTCAAAAAGAATTTGATAGTCAAAATTAATGGTGAGAATCACATACAGATGTTTTGAGAGTTTAAATAGAATTCAGTTTTTCTTTTAACATTTGTATGACTCTTAAAGTCTTTTTATGGGTGTTCTTTGTACATTTATTATGAAGGATACTTTTAAAATCATTGGAAGTTACTTATCTTTGTAAAAAATTACTCTATCTAATTTTTGGGGGAAAAAATCTCTCTTTTCCTCTATCTTTTTCATTCTATTGTCGCTATAAATTTTAGATAGTATAAAGCACATAAAATTTATTTTGAAGAACACATCTAAATTTTATCAAGATTCCAACAATCAAAATCTTCTTCACATATATTCTTACTCGGAGGATGTTTAATAGTGAGTTCTCATTAACCATGCATTTCATATGACAATGGCCTTGTCTAAGGTGCTCAACACCCATGTTTTGTGCTATTTTGTTGCTTCCATTTTCCGCTAGAAAATGACGGAAAGCAAATGCAAGGAGGATTTTTTGCATGCATATCATTGTTAAAAAATATAATCAGGTCATAATTCATCTTATTTTATATTTATATTAAAAAATTATATTAAACAATTTTTTTACACTAAAAATCGTGCTATCACTTGACATCACAGAATTCTACCATATACTTAGAATATTCTTTAGCGGTTATTTTAGTGACTATTGGATATTATTGGGACTTTTACTCTTAAAATGTTATATAGGCTGTATATTCTTTAGCGGTTATTTTAATGACTATTAGATATTATTTGGACACTTCTACTCTTAAAATGTTATATAGACTATTTTATTGAGATGGAGGGATATTATATAAGATCATGCCATATATTTTCATTGATGATTTCTAATAACTCTATCATAAGAGGTGACGACATGGTTTCTATTAAAAAAATTGTTTAATAATAATTTTTATATAAATATAAAAATAAGACAGATTATGACTCAATTATATTTTTAACATAAGTATATATACAAAAGCCTTAAAAGATATATGCCAAGACAATGGGAGAAGGAAGTGGATAACTTGCCGATTAGTTTCTTTCTTCGAGCAAAAAAAGATTTCTGTACCTATAAAGGGGGTAGAAGCATTTGTCTTCTAACTCTTGTAGAATAAGAGCAAACATCCAACATCATATCCTTCACAAAACACTGCTTTCTGCCTAATCGACCTAAAAAAAAATTGGGGCCATATACTTGTGCAATGCAAATGCATATGAGTTTAATATCTTAATACAACAAAAATACATGTTAGCATATATGTATATTAAGATAAAGAAATTCCTATTGCAAAATTTTTTGTAATAAAATTGATATAGATTCTTAAATTTTAACAATTAAAACTCTTTTCTTTCTTTCTCAATCAATAAAATTGTTAATCTTACAAGTTACAATTCACATCAACTTTGTTTGCGGAGGTTAATCTTATAATAAATATTTCTTATACAAATAACCATGCATATTTGAATGTCACATGCAACAATTTTGTGTCATCTCTATTTCACCACCCATAAAATACAAAAATCAACAACATCAATCATTTTTTTCCTCCCTAATTAAGATTGCTCTCGACGCGAGAGTTTGTTAAAAAGTTCATAATAATAGTTGTTTTCGTAGATGAAAAAATATGATGGTGAAAAGATGTAGCATCATGATACAACATGACTCATGTATATACATACGTGTGGAGGCATCGATGGCCATGTCTTGCCGGGCCTTCGGACCAGATGGCCCATAATATCAACCCACCAACTTTTCTTCTTCTTGACGAAGAAATTAGAGATGAGAGATTCTAAACATGATTAATCAGAGGGACCCCATTACTGCATCAACGACCATTCTCTTTCTTTTCATGAAATTTCTATTAAAATATAGAAACTAATAAAAAATTAAAATAATAATAATATTCTTCGGACATTCCCTATTAAAATATAAAATTTTAATCTTCTTAAAATCGTAGAAACTCCTAACTTAAATTTAAGATAAATTAATTAAAAATTTTATTAAATATTTGACTTATTTTTTAGTATTTGATAAAATTATAATTTATTATAATAAATAAAAAATTAATTAGAAGTCCTTAACTATAATAAAGAAATTTTTACTGTAACATGATTTAATATATACTGTAACAAAAATAACACTTATTGTAATGCATTATATATCTTTTAGGGACCTTTAATTAATTTATCTTAATAAATATTATTTTTATTATAATAATTTTTATGTTATAATAAAAACTATTAATTAATTTATTCTTAAATCTACGCCCCCTATTTATGAAATAAAAGGAAAAATGATAAGCTTTTATATATACGGAATTAGTAGATGCGGGAGCCGGAGGGAATAATAGAAAGGGTGAGGCAGTGTGGAGGGGGAGGGCGAACGCCACCTCTCTCTCTCTCTCTCTCTCGCCGCCATGGCACGAACCCCTTCCTCTCTCCTCCTCCTTAATAAAACCCAACCAGCGCCACCCCTTCTCCTTCCGATCACTACGCAATCCTGTCATTCCCCCATCGCCCTCGGCTCGCTCCCCGGCGATCCTGCTAGGTCCCCCGCCTCCCTCCGCTGTAATTGGCTCCGATTGCCAAGGGAAGGAAGCACCGGGATTCCTCTACGCTGCCTCGTCCTGGGGCAACGCGATCCTCCCAGCTTGACCGATCGGAAGCGGGGAGGTGGGTGCGGAGCCCGCTGCCCAAGCCGAATTCCGAGGTTGGCTAGGGTTCCCGGAGGGCGCCGCCGCGATCTGCTAGGGTTTGTGGCGCGGAGATGCCCCGGGCCTGAGGCCGCCATCGCCGCCGCCGGAGGGCGATAAAAGGGGGTCCCTTTTTTGTATGGAAACGCGGAGCCGGAAGCGGGCGGAGGCCTCCTCGTCAGCGCCCTCTTCTCAGTCCCCAGCCACCCGCGCCTCCAAGAGACCCCGCAGCGCAGCCGCCGCAGCCAGCGCCTCCTTGTCGTCCCAGCTGCCGGCTTCCACCATCGTCACCCGCTCGAGGCAGCACGCTCGATTGCAAGAATCGTCCGCCGCTGCAGCCGCCGTTCCGGTCGCGATGGACTCCACTGAGTCGTCGTCTGGGCGCAGGGAGTCCGAGGGGCGGCGCCGGGGCTCTGGCAAGAACCACCAGCCGGAGAGGGATAAGGAGGCGTTGGATAAGGGAAAAGAGAAGGAGGCGGAGGGTTCGAGGTCTCGGGATAGGGAGAGGGACGCGGAGAGGATCCTGGGGTTGAGCATCGACAGTGGTGGAGGGGATGGCGACAACGATAGCGAGGGGGGCGTTGGGATACTCCACCAGAACCTTACCTTTTCGGCCAGCAGTGCCCTGCAGGGCTTGCTGCGGAAGCTGGGGGCCGGGCTCGATGATCTTTTGCCTTCGTCCGCCATTTCTGGCTCGTCTTCGTCTCATCAGAGCGGGCGCCTGAAGAAGATCCTCTCTGGTCTGAGGGCCGACGGGGAGGAGGGAAGGCAGGTGGAGGCGCTGACGCAGCTCTGTGATATGCTGTCCATTGGGACTGAGGAATCTCTGGGCTCTTTCTCAGTGGACTCCTTCGTCCCCGTGCTTGTCGGGCTGCTGAACCACGAGAGCAACCCGGATATCATGCTGCTCGCTGCAAGGGCCCTAACACATCTTTGCGACGTCCTCCCATCATCCTGTTCCGCAGTTGTGCATTACGGTGCTGTTTCGTCCTTCTGTGCCCGCCTTCTGACTATCGAGTATATGGACTTGGCAGAACAGGTATGCATGCCAGTGTTACAATCATTTCAACTCGGCAAAAATTGACAAATTTCATGGTTGAGCTGGATGTTGTTTCGTTTGGGTCCTGCGCGGCAGATGCTCCTCATGTTTAGAATGCTTTCTCTTGCTAGTATTATTTTTTGAACTGTAACTTGTTTGAATTTACCAACCCAATGCTGATTCAAAGTGATGAAGCGGTAGTTTGCTACTCGTGCTATGAGATGCATGTGGTCCCTCTGAAGGATTCCTTTATTTCTGAACAGCTGATTTCTACTTGTTGCACTGATCCGTGCAGCCTGCCGCCGCTTCTAGGCTTCTGATCTTTCTCGACCTTTATGCTCTACCTAAAATTAGCAGCAGACGGACACACTGATGTGGCTCATCTTGTGCTTGCACTCCTTTTATTGATTTCCCATCCTTTTTTATTGAACTCTTGGATTGAGCATCGCCTCCCAAGAACAATATCCATGTGTTTGGCTGAATTAATGGAATTAAACCCAATATTGCTATGTATGCTTAGGTGCTGTTATGTATTATATGTTTATTTCCCAAGTGACAAGGCGCTGTTCACATAGATAGAAAACTCCCAATCCAACTGAGGTTCGAAAGCCGGGCAACCTCCCCTTCCCATCCCGATACCAACTATGTTACTCTCACCTGGTATATGATGTAGAAAAGCATCTAAGCAGGAAAATTACCACTGCGAGCTTTTATCTCAAGGTTATCTTAATTTCAACTTTAACATTATGCGTTCAAGATGTCTTTCTAGATGTGCATATCTACGCACTGTTCTGATGCAGCAGGTCAAGTATTTGGTATCATGCCTTACTCTTTTCTTCTGTTGTTGGGCTAAGTTTTTAATCCATTCTCTTTGCAACATATCATGCAGTCTTTACAAGCTCTAAAGAAGATATCACAAGAGCACCCAACTGCTTGTTTGCGTGCTGGTGCACTTATGGCAGTTCTGTCGTACCTGGATTTTTTCTCTACGGGGGTCCAGGTAAACAAGATTTCTGTTAGTTTTTCTCATGTCAGGAGTTTGCAGTTGCAGGCAAGATAGATGCACTCTTTTAGTGGCTAAAAGTTCAAGTTGTTTCTGGAGTTTTTTCTTTCAGAGGGTGGCATTATCTACTGCAGCAAATATGTGCAAGAAGTTGCCCTCAGATGCAGCTGACTTTGTGATGGAAGCTGTCCCATTGCTTACTAAGCTACTTAATTACCATGATTCAAAGGTGAAGTTCCTTTATGATATTGATTTATCTGAAAAATGAAGTCTCTAGTCTAGTTCAAGTCCTCATCTTCATCCTTCCTTTTTTTTGGTTATTGTACTGTTCAGTGTGGGGTATCGTTCAAAATTTTTCTGAAGTTCTTGGCTTGCTCTCACAAATGCCATTTTATCTCAGGTGCTAGAGCATGCATCTGTTTGCTTGACTCGCATTGCAGAGGCTTTTGCTTCTTGTCCAGAAAAATTAGATGAGCTATGTAATCATGGCCTGGTCACGCAAGCAGCCAGTCTTATTTCTATAAGCAACTCAGGTGGTCAGGCTTCTCTTAGCACACCCACTTACACAGTAAGGAAAACATAATGCTTATCTAGCTCTTTCTTTTGTAACTCTGAATGACCAATTGCTGACATAAGTTTGCCAGGGTTTGATACGCCTTTTGTCAACCTGTGCAAGTGGATCACCATTGGGAGCAAAGACCCTTCTCCTCCTTGGAATTAGTGGTATCCTCAAAGATATTCTTTCAGGATCTGGTTTGGTTGCTAGCATTTCTGTTTCACCTGCTTTAACAAGGCCCCCAGAACAGGTAATTTTTTTGCTTGATGCTGATTCATTGAATGCTTTTCTTTAAATGTGGCCAATAGTAATATTTTTATAGTTTTCCAGCAGCTCCTAGTTGATGCTATCCATGGTTGATTCATGACATTCATGCAGCATGTTGCATTGAGACCTTGAGGAAAAGGCCCAAATTGCCTACAACCCAAAAGAATGCGATGCCACAGTGATGTTGGAGGATGGATAGAAGGATTATGCACTAAGATCTGGATCTCAGATAGGATTGACATTGAAAATGGGTCTCTAATATTTGATTTGTGTTTGTTCACTTTATCAGTAGCGTTGTAGACATCTATCAGTGAACTTATGCTAGATTAAGTGATTATTGAAAATAATTAGTGTCTATGAACCACAAGTTGGAGTACAAGGGAGTATTAAAAATTATTAGGAGAACATTAGTAGTACATTCTATGATGTCCTAATGGCAAGATGATTTTTGTGGGGTTATAGTCATGTAGGGAAAGATAAAAGGGACTATAGGATGATCTATGAAGGTTTTGGCCCAAAGAAGAAAGAAAGAAAAAGGGTGGTGTAGGTGACAAGATTCTATTACCTATGGTTTGTTCATCGTAACCCTTACTCTGATGTTACCTGTGGTTTAGTATTTGCAAACAGTCCCTATCCATTTGTTAAATTTTTTTTCTGTTCTTTTGTTGACCTTAACGATCTTCTTCCCCTTATTCCTCTCCATTGTGCTTTTGACTTTGTTGACATTTAATAATACGCAAAGGTAAAATGATGGTAAATTATATTTCCCCTATGACAAGCTCCTGTCAATCCAGAGAACCTGCCTATCTTAATATTTTTTTTGAACCATCTACTCCAGAAATCATCGATGTTTTCTTTTCACTATTCAACGGCTTAAATGCATTGGAACAGAATATTCTCCACTTCCAAACATTGCTCTTGCACTGAGATATCAATGTCTCCAGATGTGTCTCATTCTATCCTAGTCCTGTACACAAATTTGAAAATACTGAATCCTAAACTCCAAACAAATTGGCAATATACTGCTCAATCTCTTTTTCATGCCAACACATATCTCTAAACCTTTGCAGTCTGCTCTTAGTGACATTCCAATTGATAAATGTTTCAATTTTCATGCTAACCTCTGACATTCCAGGAAAGTATTGTAATGTTCCTCTGTCTAACCTGTGGCCACTGTTAAACACAGCCTTTTGCAACCTGGCTATCACTCTATGTTATCTTCAATGAACTTGCCAACTCACAGCGTCCTTCATTTTTCTTGTTTATTCCTTCTGCAGTACACTTTGTTACTTCCCATAGTTGTACAATTTCCCACTGCAATTTTGAATTAGAGTTCACAGCCTATCTGCTTTTTCTGCTACTTATTGATTATTTCAGCCTGAGGAAGGATGCTGGCTGCTCCATTGTGAGGTCCCTACTATACACATGCATCGAAAACAGCCTTTCCATTCTGAATATAGAATAACTGGCTCGAATCTCCAGCTGGACAGCTGGTTTGCATTGATGTTGTTGCCAAAAGACTGGGAAGGGGACGAAGCAACTCTGGAGACATATGAGAGGAATATGAAAGCACATTTGGTGATGTATCATATTCATGGAAAAATGTGTGAAATCTGGAAGCTTCTGCGTTTCTGAGATCAGCATTTCCTCCATCAACGGGCGATCCTTCTCTCATCTTGAACACCTTCCCCACATTGGATGAAGGTCCCAGATGACTATTGTTGTCTCTCGCATCACCCACCATAAGGGTTTCACTTTCTCCACCCTTTTTACCTATTTTAGAGAAGACCAACTGTGATGCTAGCATATAAATTTGTGTCAGACAGCATTAACAGAAACCTCCTCTATACACTTGAACCTTATTGATGGCCAGTGTTGTCCCTGTTACCATGCTGTACACTATTTCACCCGAGTTATCTACATGATTAAGATTCTCGAACTGTTGAATCAAACCTATCGGATCAAGCACACTCGGACGCTCACTGAGAAACTCAGCTGTTGATGGCACTGATTTATTTTGCTGACGTATGCTTAGACCACCTCCTTCTATGATTATGATACTCATTTTTGTGGCTCTTGCTGACACTTCACAGTTTATTGCCTCATTTGTGCACCATTTCATTGGCTTTTCTAGTCCTTTCTCCTTAAGTATAGGTGACATACTCCAAATCTGACCAGTTGGAAGGTAACCAGGGTAAAAGCTGGTTACAATTCATTGAAGGTAAAGCAAATACGATGTATAAAGCAGAATCAAGAAAGGTCAACTAAGAAAGAATGAAAAGGAAAAACAGAAGAACAAGTAGATGGGGTGGTATAACTTCTGTCCTACTGAGGTTGTACAAAGTTGATTACAATGTAGATTTCCTCCACTCTAGCAGCTTTTAGGCTCTTGGAGATAAGGATCAGGATCAGCAGAACACCTATACCTTAGCCCAGTTTGTAGCTCTTTTGTGTAAGTCATATGATTACTTGAAATTAAATTTGAATTATCTCTCATTCCTTTGTTTCTAGATTGACTACATAATTGATCAACTGCTGCAAAAATTCTGATCCAGTCTTGATCCTGCATGACCATTATTCGGTATTTGTTGTGGACTGTGTGCTTAGGAGAGGATTCTATTCTGCAAGCTGCAAGCACCTTATTTTTAAAACAGAGAACCACAACTGCTCCTTTTATGCTAACCTATCACTGACTTCGTTCCACAGCCATGATGGCCTGCCAGGTGTAAGTGCAGCCTTGCTTAAGAATGTCTTCTGTCATGAGGAGTCTTTCATTACCATCTAGAAAAAAATAGATTTCATCCCTACATGACTAAATAAAAAAGTAGTGGCTCTAGCAACTTTCATGGTATCATCTCAAACCGATGTTTCAATGAAACTAGGTTTGCTAATACCTGGAATTGGGCAATAAAAAGATTTGTGATGCAAGATGGCTTGTCAACCCCTTACAAAAGAGACACATTCTACAGTTCACCTTCTCAAAATTACTGACCAAAGCATACAATGTCCTCTGGAGCCTGTGAAACCTTGCTGCAACAATTTTTGCCCCTCTTGCAAGGGGTGAGAGCTTGCCTAGTAAGCTCATGATGCGATTGCCTTTGCGAAGAACAGATGTGAGACTATCTGGAGTTTCATACCTCAACATAGGGTCCCTAGTGAAGGTGAACATGTGCATATTAGATGATTGTGCAAATGTTGCTAAACTATTGCAGTGTTGTTTAGCAGCAGTCAAAGCATTTTCCACTTTGCTCATTGATCATGAGGTCAGATCATACAGTTTTTGTCCCATAGAAGGCACTGGTAGGGGAAGGCAGTGAGGCCCTCCTTGCAAGCACACGGTTGCTTTTGCTAATAACCAATGTGGGACCATACGGAGTGCGCCCAAACCTATAACAGTCCAAAATCAAGGGATGATGGTCGCAACTCCACTTCCTTCTGGGAATTGAATACCAATGACCATGCACCATAGGTTCTCTCCTGTACCTGCCATCTAACTCCTTCAAGAATCCATGGATACGACAACAGTATACAGTTAAATGTAGCTGGCTTTTCTTCTTACATAGTGATAAGATTCTATTTGAAGAACAACTCACTGATATCTTTTTATCTACCATTCTGAGAATTCACCATTCTTTTTCCCTTTGACCACCTCTTGCATATAGTTTTGCATATCTCCTTTTCTAATAACAGAGTGATACCATCCGGGGAGCTCATGCCCCAATATATATCAAAATTGAGAGACAATGGTAGTGTCTCCACTGCCCATTGGGAATGGCATGCCAATGACCCAGCATTATAGGTCCTCCCCCCTGTGTCTCACATTTGATCCCCTTCAGAAGCCACGGATACCCAACATTATGCAATGTTGTATCTAGCTTCCTCATACGAAGCGATAAGTTTCTATTTGAAGAACAACTTGATTATGTTTTATCTGCCATTCTGAGAACTCTTCATTCTTTCTCGCTTGGACCACCTACTGCACGGAGTTTGTATATCTCCTCTTCATCATACATTTCTTCTCTTCCAACATCCAGAAGACTGCCTTTCAAGTTTTTTTCACATTTTTGTTGTGTTGATGGGATCCATACATGGAGACTGATCACTTGATCCCTTAGTGAATTGGCTTTTTCTACTGGGTGGTTGGCTGTGCTCTTGTTTTCTATTTGATGGTTGATGTATTCAGAAATGTTCATTTATAAGCATTTTTGAAGAGTCCACTCTTATAAATTGATGCCATGATGATTGTACATATACATACTATAAGTAAGTATTATGTATTTGTGGGCGTTCTGATATAGTATATCTATGTATATGTGTAAATTATATCAAATATTGTGTGATCATCTCATCAATGATGCTTATGAATTATCAAGAAATATGACTGGGCTGCACTGAGATTGAGTTGTGAATATGCAAAATTAAAATGAGAAAGTTTGCATATTGTACTATCTCAAGTTCAGCCGAATCCTTGAATGCTGCCCAGAAAGAAATCACAATTAAAAAGCTGAGTCCTCAAAATTTGATTGTGCTGCTTACACATGTCATTAAGGGTGGGGTCGTAGAAGGCAACTTATTGGTTTTTGCTTAATATATTATTATCCTTATATATGCATCTACTTACTAGATGATGTGGTACTGAATTTACTTCTAATTTAGATTTTTGAGATCGTGAACCTTGCGGATGAGCTGCTTCCTCCCTTGCCTCAAGGTACCATCTCTCTTCCAGTCAGTCTGAATGTATTTGTGAAAGGTTCAACTGTGAAGAAGTCCTCAGCCAGCAGCTCCGGCAAGCAAGATGACTCTAATTCTTCTTCAAATGAGGTCTCAGCTCGAGAGAAATTGTTCCAAGAACAACCTCAGCTGTTGTTGCAGTTTGGGTTGGACTTGCTTCCTGTTCTGATAGAGGTTAGTGGTCCTGCAGAATGCTCACATTTCCCTGGATTGCTCTTTTAACTAATCACTTTGATTCCTTTGCCTCTTATGAAACAGATATATGGATCTAGTGTAAATGGTTCAGTGCGCCACAAATGTCTTTCTGTTATTGCCAAGTTGATGTATTTTAGCACAGCTGATATGATCCAATCTTTACTTAGTGTGACAAATATATCCAGGTATTAGAATTCAGAACCATGCAACAGGATGTGCTTGTTACATATCATTGTCCTTAGTTGGAAATGTCATATTTAACCAATATGTTTCTTTACAGTTTCTTAGCAGGTGTTTTAGCATGGAAGGATCCACAAGTTTTAATTCCCGCCCTTCAGATAGCGGAGATCGTGATGGAGAAACTTCCAGAAACATTTTCCAAGATGTTTGTGAGGGAGGGTGTTGTTCATGCTATAGATGCACTTATTTTACCAAATTCTTTGAACACAGTTTCTGTTCAGGCCTCATCTGCTGAGAAGGAGACTGAACCCTTGTCTGGCACTTCTTCACGTTCTAGGCGTTATCGTCGCCGTAATGGTTGTCCAAACACAGAAGGCAGTTCCTTGGGAGAGTCAAAAGTTTGTGGTTCACCTCCAGCAACTGTAGAAGTTCCAACTGTGAACTCAAGCTTTCGTGCAGCTGTCAGTGCAAGTGCAAAGGCTTTCAAGGATAAGCATTTCCCCGCAGATCCTGGTGCGGCTGAAGTTGGAGTCACTGATGATCTCCGTCATCTAAGAAACTTGTGTTCTAAGTTAAATGCTAGTGTTGAGGATGCCAAATCCAAGGCCAAGGGAAAATCTAAAGCTTCTGGAGTTCGTTCTTTTGATATTTCTGCTGATGTTGAGGAACATCTGAATGTAGTCATATCTGATATGTTGAGCGAATTAAGTAAAGGAGATGGTGTATCTACATTTGAGTTTATTGGTAGTGGAGTTGTTGCAGCTTTGCTGAATTATTTTTCATGTGGTACCTTCTCTAAAGAGAGGATATCAGAGGCAAATTTGCCAAAGCTTCGCCAGCAAGCACTCAGAAGGTTTAAATCTTTCATTGCCATTGCTCTCCTAACGAGTGTTAGGCAAGGGAGTAAGGCCCCCATGACTATCTTGGTCCAGAAGCTTCAGAGTGCTTTGTCATCCTTAGAACGTTTTCCAGTTGTTCTGAGCCATTCAACTAGATCGGGCGGTGGGAGTGGACGCCTCTCTTGTGGGCTCAGTGTCTTATCTCAGCCTTTCAAGTTGCGTCTCTGTCGGGCACAGGGTGAAAAATCCCTTCGCGATTATTCTTCAAACATTGTGCTAATTGATCCATTGGCAAGTTTAGCAGCTGTTGAAGAGTTCCTATGGCCAAGGATCCAGCGAGGGGAATCTGGACAGAAATCCTCTGCTGGAGACACTGATCCTAGTTCTACGGCCTCCGGGGCTGGTGTTTCATCCCCATCGACATCTACTCCTACATCATCTGGTCGTCGCCACTCAAGCAGATCTAGGTCATCAGTAGCTATTGGTTCTGCTAGAAAGGATTCACAAGAGGGAAAAACAGGCTCATCAAAAGGAAAGGGTAAAGCTGTTCTAAATTCTGCATCAGAGGAAACTAGAGGACCTCAAACAAGAAATGCTGCACGCAGAAGAGCTATTTCAGACACAGATACACAAATGAAACCTGCTCATGGCGATTCCATCTCTGAGGTTGGATCTGGACTGTTCATTGATGATTCCCCCCCTCCCTCTTTTTTATTTCCTATATTTGGACATTAGTGCATAAATCATTCTTTCAGTTTCTTCAGTTCTTGGTTTTTCAAAATGGACTGACTCATGGCAACTCATATGACTTCACTGTTTTAATATGTGTGGTTTGGATAGGGAATGAGCAAGTTGCTCAAATATGCTTTTCATTTTTTGGGTGGTTTAGAGTAGAATAGATTCTTGATTACAGTCTGACTTGGTTTCTTCCAACTTTTCTAGTCTCCCTCCTATATTTAATTAGCTCCCTTGCTTCAGGTCGCAATTACTTAAATCATACTGTTCTGTTCAATTGAAGCTAGAACATCATAAGATTTTTCTGATATTACTTTGTTTTTATAGAATATAATTACTAGAAAACATTTAGTTTACATAGGTTTGTTGTGTATTTGTGTACACTGCTCATCTATCATGTTCCACTGAGCTGTCCCTGCGCAATAGCGCAGTGGGACACCGCCGGGTGGGGTGGGGCGCTGCCAGGGTTCGAACCCTGGCAGCGCTGGGTTAAAACACTGTTTTCTAGTGGTCTTGGACCACTAGACTATCCAACCAAGAAAAAAAAAATGTTCCACTGAGTTTAATGGAATTCCTTTTCTAGTCTTCATTGTTTCACTTGTACTTGGTTGTTGGAGAGTGTATGTGGTCACACTGATTGTGGTCATGTGACTCATGTCTGTATGGTGCCATTGTGTTGTCACTGTCATCCTCTCTACCTTGTCATCGTGACCTTAGTCACCACCTACCTTTTTTTGTTAGCTTCATTCAGCTGGGGCTTCTTGGTTTTGCTGCAGCTTTTTGTCAGGATGTCTGCTTTTACATGAAGGGTATGTATCTGCTTGGCATGTTTAGTTATCTGATTTAAGGGCATTTGGTTGGTTAGTTAGCTCGGGTTTGGCTGGTTTATTTCATCTTGATTCACTGGTTCAAAGGCTTTTTGTAGTTGCTCTGGGCCCCCTTTCAAAGCCATTTTGGCACCATATAAGTCATCGTTGATGTTAGCTTTCATCATGTCGACAATGGTGTAATCTCATCAACTCTTTTCTCTCTATGGTGCTCTGTTTGTCTGATGGCTCAGATGTGTCCATTTGTATGTTCGAGGTGCTGTTTGCAAAGTGCTAGAGAGTGTTTAGCTGTTCAGCGCCTTACTTCTGGGCTTGTCATGCTATTTACTCGTTCAAGGTTTGTGCAACATTCTGATTGTAACCAATCTTGCGTTATCTATTGCTTCATTTGAGCATTTGGCGGGCCTTCATTTCGCTAAACTTCTTTTCTTGGCCAACTTGTCATCTTTATTGTCCTCCATACCTATGTCTAGTTGTGTCCTTTGGCCAGTTCAGCTCTTTATGCTCCAAGTGTTGTCCAATGCTCTAATATTTTTTACCATGTGGATGTGTTATAGAGAACCAATGGAGGCAGAAACGAAGGTTGGCTGATTCCTGATTCCGTGGCCATTGATCTTCAAGTACGATCTGAAGATGGGGGAAGGATGGCAACTTTCTGTCAAATCTGCCTAAGATGTTTTCTTAGATGGGGGCTTGCGATTTCCTTTCTTCCAGGAAGTGTGGTGGACACCTAGTCCTCTCAAGGTTCAGGTTTTGGTTTGGAGGATCGCCCATGAGAGGCTGCCTACTAGGGATAGGTTGATCAGATATATTCCTGACGTCAGCCCTACCTGCTGTCTTTGTGGCGTCGAGAAGTCGTCCTTGGATCATCTTTTTGTGAGCTGATCTTATTCTTAGGGGCTTTGGCAGGAGATTGCGTGGAGGACCGGTCACTCTATCACCTTGCGGGTGATGTTGCATCCTTCCTCCGGGGTTGGCATACACAATGACACCTCAAGGTGGACATGATCATATGGTGGCTCTCTCCATACCACACTTGGGCGGGGGGGGGGGTGCGGAATCATCATATCTTCAGGTGGGAAGCTCGTTCTGAGGAGGCTTTGGTTCATTTTGTCTGGGATAGGGTCAAGGAGTGGGCAGGAATTTTGTCAAATGTAAATCATACTACGTCTCCTAATTTTGGCACTTTGGGAGGCTAGTGTATCTTACAATGCCTTGGTGTTTTGATGTATACATGCTGGGGAGTTTGGCCTTTTTTGGAGTTTTTTGACACACCTATACTTGTACATTCTATTCTTAATATATACACGTGATACCATCCACTTTCAAAAAACAATACGATCTGGTAGAGTGGGGCCAAATATGGGGATCTGCTTTTGTCCACTGGTCTAGGTGGGAATTGATCCTTATTTATGAACACCCAGCCAGTCCTAATTGATTTCCGGGGCCAATGGCCATGCGCCCTCCCTTCTGAGTTTTCTAGCTTGCATCTGTAAGAGAAAAAAAGGTGGGGGGGGGGGTTTAGAAGATGAAAAGGATGAGTAGAAGGAAGAGGGGATCAAAATGGTATATTGTACATGTACATGAAATAGTGAGTCTAGATAAGTCGGCCCTGGTCAGCCCCCTGGCTGGCCAATCCTTAGCTCTATGTCAATTCTGCCATCTTTATTTAGGATTGCTTGGGCATTCTTTAAAGCTCAAGGACTCCACGCCATATAGCTGCTATTATTGATTTTTTTTCTACCATGGGTTCACATATATCGGTTGCACAATGGGTTCATCTCACCACTTAGACCTAGTAGATTCTAGACATGCTTCAATGGGCTATCTTTATTAGTAGTTTTGTCCTTTTATTGAGATTGCCCAGCTGTGACTTTTTCTTCTGCATTTGGCATCATTGTCTCTGCTCATGCATTCTTTAAATATGTCTTTAACATAGTCAGTCTTTTTTCCTGAGTAGGTTGTTTTATCTGCAACGGCTGTCTACTTAAAAGCATCAGTTGGCAAACTCTTGGCTTATAGTCTGCTATGAGTTTGAAGGGGTGTTCGCTAGAAGCTTGTGTATACAAGTATTTTTCTAATGTATGACTAGCATGTGTGTCTATGAACAAATATCTACCACAACTTCTAACTGATTTTGATTCTTGAATGAGAATTTACTGTTTCTGCTCTCTTTTCTTTAACTTACAATAAGCATAAGTAGCCATTGTTGTGAAGTAAGAAGTTGGAAATGAAATGTCTTATGCTTTTCTGTCCATTTTGCTGTTGCCTCTTTACCAATTATGCATTCATCTTTTAGCTGGTGAGGACTATTATTTGCTGATTCATTATTAAAATGATCTATTCATTTTGTAGGATGAGTTTGACATATCTCCTGTTGAGATTGATGATAATCTGGTCCTGGACGATGAAGATGTTTCAGAAGATGATGATGATGACCATGACGAGGTGAACTTTTCACATCCTCTAGTTTAATATTTTAAACTATCTGTTTCTATCACTGTTAGTTATCCTAGAATGACTAATCGTTACATATAGAAATCTTTTTGAATGTCTGTGTGTTATGTTTTGGGGTCCTGGTTGTCCACTGTGTTTTGGCTTTTCCATTCTTTTTGGCTTTATTTCACTGGTTCCTTAATTTTGGCATTTCTCTTGATCTTTTTTTTTTTAATTTCAGGTGTTGAGAGATGACTCTCTTCCTATTTCCACACCAGAGAAAGTTCATGATGTTAAATTGGGGGATACTGCTGATGATGGCACAATTGCCTCATCAGTTGGCGATAGCCAGACTCAACCTTCGTCTGGCTCTAGTCACAGGACAGGTTCAGCTAAAAGCACTGAGACTCCTGAGTTCAGGAGTGGAAATTCTTTTGGCACAAGGGGAGCTATGTCATTTGCTGCAGCTGCAATGGCTGGACTTGCATCTGCTGGTGGTAGAGGTATTAGGGGTAGCAGAGATCGCCGTGGGCTTCCATTTAGTTCGAGTTCAAATGATCCTCCCAAATTAATATTCTCGTCAGGTGGTAAGCAACTTAATAGACATTTAACTATATATCAAGCTATTCAACGCCAACTTGTGGTTGAGGAGGATGACGATGAAAGATCCATGAATGCGGATGTTGTACCTGGTGATGGCAGCAGGATCTGGAGTGATGTTTATACTATAACATATCAGAGGGGAGATACAAATATCGATCGCACTCCACATGGAGGGTCTACTTCATCTTCTCTGCCAGAGGCAGCGAGATCTGTCTCTGCTTCAAATTCTAGTTCTGACACAAGGTGGCAACAAACATCACTTCTTGATAGTATCTTGCAGGGAGAACTTCCATGTGATATGGAGAAGTCCAGTAGTACTTACAACATCTTGGCTTTATTACATGTTTTGGAGGGGTTGAATCAGCTGGCTCCTCGCCTAAGGATTCAGGCTTTTGCAGATGATTTTGCAGAGGGAAAGGTTTCAAATTTCAATGAACTCAGTGTGACTGGTTCGAGGGTCCCTCCAGAAGAATTTATTAATAATAAATTGACTCCCAAGCTGGCTCGGCAAATTCAGGATGTACTTGCATTATGCAGTGGCAGTCTCCCTTCATGGTGCTATCAGTTGACAAGAGCATGTCCATTCTTGTTTCCCTTTGAAACTAGGAGGCAGTTTTTCTATTCAACAGCTTTTGGACTATCTCGTGCACTTCATCGTCTTCAACAGCAACAGAATGCCGATGGTCATGGCTCAACAAATGAAAGGGAAGTAAGGGTTGGAAGATTGCAACGGCAGAAGGTTCGCGTTTCAAGAAATCGTATCCTAGATTCTGCTGCAAAAGTTATGGAAATGTATTCCAGTCAGAAGGCTGTCCTTGAGGTAGAATATTTTGGTGAGGTAGGCACAGGATTGGGTCCAACACTTGAGTTCTATACTCTTCTCAGTCATGATCTGCAAAAGGTTGGACTAAGCATGTGGAGATCTAATTCTTCTTTGGAGAAATCTGCCATGCAAATTGACAGTGACAATGGGAATGATGAAAGTAATGTTCATGTTCTGGAGGTAAAGAAAGTTGGATCTGAGCCAGCGGGTGGTGGTAGGGACATTGTGCAAGCCCCGCTTGGTTTATTTCCTCGTCCCTGGTCTCCAAATGCTGAAAGCTCTGATGGTAGCCAATTTTCAAAGGTAATTGAGTACTTCCGCCTACTTGGCAGGGTCATGGCAAAAGCTCTTCAAGATGGTCGACTATTGGATCTCCCACTATCCACGGCATTTTATAAGCTTGTGCTTGGCCAAGTATGTCCGTACACTTCTTTAATTTTGCAATAAAGTTGAGTTTTCTTGACATTTTCTGCTGGCTCATGAAAAATATAATTTTCCCGGTTTTCTACAGGAACTAGATTTACATGATATTCTTTCATTTGATCCGGATTTTGGGAAGATTTTTCAAGAGATGCAAGTCCTTGTTTACCGAAAACAGTATTTAGAAGCACAGGCTGGACACAATCAACAGGCAATTGGTGATTTATGTTTTCGTGATGCTCCCATTGAAGATTTATGCCTTGAATTCACACTTCCTGGCTATCCAGAATATGTTCTTAAGGAAGGAGCTGAGAGCGCAGTGGTATGTTTTGCCAAAGAGACCATATAGTTTATTGCTTCTTCATCTGTCATTAGTGAGCTTTTGCTATGTGATGCAGGTTGATATCCACAATCTGGAGGAGTATATTTCTTTGGTCGTAGATGCAACTGTTAAGACAGGAATTCTTCGGCAGATGGAAGCATTTAGGGCAGGGTTCAATCAGGTGTGTGACTTTCGGTTCCCAATCATGTTTCTATGTCTTTATTTTGTCTTTGTGCAGGGACATGTAAAAGGGATGCCTCTTGATTGATCTTGTTGGTGGGTTATAGAATTTGAAATCAGGGATCTCAAGCTAAATCAGCTCCTGTATCAGTTTCCTTTAATATTGATAAAGAGAAAACTTGCCTGCACCTTCCCAGGAGCTCCTGGGCTGTCCCTTCAAGAGGTCATGTCAATGATTGTTCTGTTGAAAGAGATTCTGAAACCCAATGGGAGCAAAGTCATGTAAACACCCTATGTGATGCACCCATGAGAGGTTCTAATGTTCACCCAGATGGAATTGGGTCTGTATGCTCACTGAGTGATGCAGGACCACTACCCTCTACCCCAAAACCCGGGCGTTGAGGTGAGGTGACCCCACCTATTTGAATCCTCAGTTCATCCCTCTGAGTTCCGATGTGGGACTAAACTCATCACAGGTCTAGTGCGGCATCACTGAGCCTCTACCCAGGCTACTAGTTTTTGTTCTGTTTATGGAGGACTCTGATGTAACTGCTAGACTGCTTTCACTGAAGTTACTTCAGGCCGTTTATTTTACTTATATGAGTTCTCTCTGCCTAGTTTTCTTGACCTTATGGACTAAGTCCATCTTTCTTGGACCTTACTTTCTGTCCTTGTCGTCTCATTCAATTAGCACAGTATCTATTAATCCATCATTGAATAACTAGGATTTGGTATGTATTCCAATATTAAGATGTATTAGTAGGTGGTGATTATACTAGTTGGGGGAGGGGGTGGGGGAAGACTGTATTTTCATCTAGTGTAATTAATAACTAGATGTTAAAGAGGCATCCCTTTAGCATCTAACGGATGGGCATGCTCTGATAATATTGGGTACACATTTGAATCTGGATCATATGCTAGACATGGCCTAAAAGAGACAGACAAGAATTAGGGGATGGAAGAAAGAGGTAGCAGAGCAGGAAATCAGCTTAATGTTAGGACTGAGGATCCCCTTCTGGACGTTTGCATGTCCTTTTAAGTAATCCATGTTCATTTTTGAGGTCATTATTCTAAGAGCTTTTCATCTTCCAGGATCAGCGCAATTTTTTTTTTTCCTTCAATTGAATTCTACTGTTCTTCGGTAATGTTGTTTATTATTATTATTATTTTAAGGACTCATATTGAAGCTCTTATCCTAATCAGAGGATGTTTGTACCGATCTTTACAATTAAATCTGTGCATGTTAATCATTATAATACCCAGTGTGTTGAGTTCCGTTGATAAACTTAGTTATTTCTGATTATTTGCTTAAATTGTAACTTTCTGCTCACCATGATTAACATGGTTCAGGTCTTTGACATTTCATCACTGCAAATCTTCTCTCCTGATGAGTTGGATTACTTGATATGTGGCCGCAGGGAATTATGGGAGGTAATATCGCTATATGTCTTCTATTTGTGATCCTTCACTGACATTTCTCCCAAGGAGAAGAGTTAGTAACATTATCGTAACACACTGCAGGCTGACTCACTTGTTGAATACATAAAGTTCGATCATGGATACACTGCTAAGAGCCCTGCAATTGTTAATGTATGTGCTTATCTTTTTCTATATCCGTGGTTTTGGTGACAAGTGACTGGAAACATCTAATCAAGTTAATTATGTCCCAATCGTAGCTACTTGTGATCATGGGAGAATTCACCCCAGAACAGCAGCGTGCTTTCTGTCAGTTTGTAACTGGTGCACCTCGACTGCCCCCTGGTGGTCTTGCTGCATTGAACCCGAAGTTAACAATAGTAAGGAAGGTATGCAATCAACTTCTGCTGTTTTGTATGGAAGGTGGTCGATGACAATCAACTTCAATATTGTGCCTGAGTGCCTCATGTTAAGCATGGTGCCAACTTACTTTGCATTTCTCTTTGTTAAAGCATTCTTCAACTGGAGCAACCACAACGTCCAATGGCCCAGGTGCCTCTGATTCCGCAGATGAGGATTTGCCTAGTGTAATGACTTGTGCTAATTACCTGAAACTACCTCCTTATTCGACCAAGGTATGCGTTTTCTAGTGTAAATCTCAGGAAGGTTGCAGATGCATTTCTTCATCATCATATTGTGAGAATGTACTTCTGCAGGACATCATGTACAAGAAGCTACTTTATGCAATCAGCGAGGGGCAGGGGTCGTTTGATCTGTCTTGATCCCAGTCAAGTTGCCACAATTTCTGCTGTCGCAGGCATGTGATCGACTAGGGGAGTTGCTCAACTTGCTAAGCATGTACCCAATGGTGCAATTTTGGTCAGTTTCCTAATTTTCTTTTCTGGGGAGGCCCATTTCGTGGTGGGTTTTGTATTCCCCCTTTTGAACCCCTGTAAATTCTTATTCATCTCTTCAGCAGACTCACCTAGTATATTTTTCTCTTTACCTTTTTTCTCTTAATAATATTGCTTTCTAAAGCCTCAGTTAAATTTGATGCCGAAAGATCATTTCCTTCTTGGGATGTCCGAAGAACTTTTGACGGGAGGAATGTGCTACTGTCAGATGCTTGTAAATAAACGCGATTCTTCCGTTATATTTATTGATATGCTACCGATAGTTTGTTCCTTTTTTCTTCACAAAACACTCTTCTTTTGATACTATAATTGTCAACAAAGTGGTGCATGAGACGTCCACATTGCTGTTCTCCATGGCTGTGTGGCCTTAATGGGTGTTTGAATCCAGTTGCATGCTGTCGCTGAGGGTTGAGTTGTTCTTTGTATACGGCTGGTGGTTCTTGCCGAGGGTAATGTTGTCATTTTCTTCGTAGGGTACAGTGAATCATAGTGAGCTGGATGTGATTACGTATCGATCAGTCACTTTTTTGGCAGCGCTTTGAGTCTGAGATCTTATAGTGAAAATTTTAACTATTTTAGCAAACATGGTAACCTTGTAAGAATGGTTTACATGTTTTCTCAAGGAAGAAGAATTTTACTTCGTCGTGGTGGGTATTGATTTTTTTTTTTCTCTTTCTGAATTTGATTGTTTGGAGTGTGTTTAGTCCCATCACTATCCAATCAGTGAGGTCTCCAAGGGTTTGGGATGAACTTTTGAGGGACGTGGTTGGATCAAGCATAAGATTGCTTATTTGGGTCCTTTCCACCAATTTTAGTTGGTGTTAATTACATCTGATAATTAATCGAAAACTTTTGATTAAGAGATGTTTTAGAAATATCTATTATGATAATTCTAAGGCATCGTTTTGAAAGTGTGTTGGAAAAAGGTTTACATTTTAAAAGTTTTGATAGAATCACCGATGTTTTCAAATATCCTCGACTGGCCTTGAAAGTCGCATGTTGTCAATTTATGATGGAGGAGAGAGACGGGCACAATGTCGCGCCTCTCTCTGCTTTTTCAAAAGTGGCGCGGAGGCCATTTTGAAAAAAAAAATAAAAAAATTTCCCAAACATTTTGATAGGTGACAAGGCAGAAACGCGTGAAATTGACTTTTGCCAATTTGCGCTTCTTGATCTGCGGCTCAAACGGCGCCTATAAGTTGACATGTTTCAAGTGTTTGCAATCAGATATTTTTTAGATTTTTTGTCAATTTGATAACTTTTGAACTTGAAAGCAAACTCAAGTCAAATAATTAAATGCACTTTTATTTGAATTCTGGGTTTTCTTTAGCTTAGGTGTCCTAGGCAAATTGAAAACACCTTGTGCTTATTACCACACTTTTAGAAAATTCAAGTCACATTTGAAAGCTAAATATTCTTAGCAAATTTAAAGATTATTACATAATTATGGAGTGGCTTCCTTTTCAAGAACTTCAACTCATTTGACAATTTTGGAGTTAAATATGAGTCTGAAATAAATACAATTTATTTGTTATTGGTAATTTGACTCTTATCTTCACAATTTTAGCAAGTCTAAGTTCAATTATCATATAATTAGATTCAAGAGCATGAGTGAGACGCTCATCTAAGGGAATTATGTATAATTAAAGTGTTAATGATATTTATCATGTAAGCATTACATGACCCTATGGCATGTCATTAAGTAATACTTATCTACAAAAATATCATTGAAGTGTAGCAAAGTGCATTGTGAAGCATAAATTTCTCTTAGATGATTGATCTTTTAAATTTTGCCTTCGCAGATTTAAATTCCACTCAAAAGTTTTATCTTGTCTTAGCCTTCTCTTCTTTTTTTTTTTTAATTTTTTCTTCTTCTTTCTCCCTTGTGCTATCTAGCTTAGAGTTCTCAACTTTTTTGCAAATCTTTCTCTTCGAGTCTTTCTTCTCCAATACTCTCCTTTAGACTCGTGCCTCTTTAAAAAAAGAAGGCCCCCATATTTATAGAGGCAGAGCCACAGAGGAGAAGAGAGAGAGAGGTGACTTCTGCCATCCTTGTTTGTTCCAAATCTAGTTATTAAGGCGACCAATGTGGTGGCCTAGTTATTTTATTGCTTAGGCACTAAGGCGAGACCCTTAGATGAAACTTAGTTTATCATTGTTCACAACTCTATTTCATATCATGTTCATTCATTCTTTTTTTTTTCAATGTATATAAATGAGTTACTCATATATATATATTATATAACATAAGAAAAGATGTTAACAAAATAATTAATAATAATAAGATAATCAAGCTGTCAATTTAGATGAAAATAACCTGAAATATTACTAAATAATAACACACTAACGTAGTGTTGTATTAAACCATCACTCATCAAAGGAGTTTTAAAAAGACAAAAAATGATGAAATAGAAATAACAATCTAAATCTTGAAGTTCAACTATCTCTCGACTTCCTTTCTATAATAATCACACTTTTTTACAAATAAATCTTTAAAAATATATTTTAGATTTTTTTACAATAAAATCACATGCTTAAAAAAACGATAGATTTTCTGGCAATGGTGGGTAAGGTGGGATCGGCGAGCTAAGTGACCAAGCTGAAGATTTTTTGGATTGTTTGCAAGTTTAGATACCATTGTCACTTAGACATCGTCTTAAAAATAATGGTTCTAAGTACTACGGAGAGTTATCTCTATCATCTTTCTCTCCTTTCTTCCCTTTTTTTTTGGTAAGAACGAGGAGTAGCAGTTTACTTTGAGGTGTCATCTCTTTTTATCTCCTTTTTATTGATCTTCATATGAGGGAGAAGTGAGCCACAATTCATTATGAGGTGTCACGAGATCTCATCGTCTTTGTCCTCTTCCTCTTTATTTTATGGAAAAGAGAGGTGGAGTCTACAACCCCCTATGAAGTGTCATGAGACCTCTCTATTGTTCTCTTCTTTATTTTATGTGAGAGAGAGGTATGACTCACAACTCTTTTTTTTTGTCCTCAAATTTGGGGTTTCTTTGGTATGAGATGGCAAGGGGCTAGCCTAACATTTCTCCCCCAATTTTTCAAGAGTAATGTTATGACATACGGGAGCATAAGATGAGATGGAATCTCCTTTTTCTTTTTTTATTGAGCCTCGTTGGATCCATTCCCAATGAGCATTTAATGCAGCATCAGCACGCATTTAGTGCGGTACTTTTTTTTGTGCCCGAAAAAAAAAACACACAAATGGTGATTTAATGCATACAAATAATACAATAATGTATGTGCACTATTTTGTGTGCATTGAATCACTATTTTTGTGTGTATTATTATACTATTTGTATGTATTAAATCACTATTTGTGTACATTATATTACTATTTGTGTGTATATTTTTATTTTACAAAAAATACACCGCATTAAATACTCTTTCGAGAGCGGATCATATGCGGCCCAATAAAAATAGGGAAGACGATTTCACCTCATCTTGTACTCCCGGACACATGGGCGCATAGTATTACTCATTTTTCAATATGAGATGACAGAAAAAAGAGAATGACTCTCCCCCTTTCCCCTTAACCTTTCCCCCTATAAAAGGGGCAACATCTCTTGTTTTTAGCTTACACTTTTCACCTCAGTGAGTCATCCGCTTTATCTGCTCTTTTAACTCTTTTGAGTTTTTGGTGGGCATTAGAAGTCTAGGTGTTGTAACTTAAGCAATTGATGTAATGTCCCTAATTCTGAAAAAAACCTCTTATGCTCAAAATGAAACCTGAGGACGGTACAATAAACAAATTCACATATATATATATATATATATATATATATATATATAGATATAGGGAGTTTACAATTCTAATTCATCAGATAGAAATAAACTTTTCTAATTTGCTAATTATACAAGGTGAAAATGACCACTCAAGAGGAAAGATACAGTGAAATGATGTAATCAACTCTTCCACGTAGGTTAGTTTTGAACTTCTTTTTAAATTTGTTGAAAAAAAATTATGTCAATAATCTAGTGAGTCAAATAACAAAGACACATGGTTAATAAATAGTAGTAATAAAATCTTTCATAAATCATATACTTAGGCTCATGATATATATTCAAAAAGAAGTACGCAACAAAGACACATAATATTATCGGTTTGAGCCAAATAACATAAATTAAGATACATATATCAAATAATTTAGATCTGATTATCGTATCAAAATTTTCACGTTCATAATCAAAGATGCATCACAAATCATCATTGAAGTCAAAACACATGCAAATTCACCCGGTGTCTAGACAATGACACAAAGTCTTGGCAAAGCACAATATTAGAAGATAAATCTCCATTTAACTTCACACCCATGAAGATGATCCATTAGAAATATATAAAAATGACTCGTTGCATTCGAGCTCAAAATGACTTTACCTCTATGAATGTTTATGGGAATTTCAGTCTACTAACCCTTGGGGTGGCAATTGTTTATGGTGCATTCACATTTTATAGATAATTCATTAAACTCTTACATAAGGATTAAAAAAATTGATAGAAAGTATCTTAACATGATGTAGCAAAATAAATTATAGACTATATTTATATTTATGGCTAAGACATAAGAAAATCAAGTGATAAAAATTGGGAAAAAATAAAATTAACTTATAAATACATAGGTTATATTTAGGGTTTTTATTAAAATAATCATATTTTATTATTTAATTATTAAAATAATCACATTTTAAAATATTTCTCAAAATAGTCACCAAGTTGCCACGTTGGCAACTTGGTGATCGGGAGACCAGTTTGCGAACGAGCCGACCTTGGCAATGCCGACAGAGATGTCGATATTAGCAAGATCGACACTACTGTCGGTCTTGCAGATGCCGACAGAGGAGTCGGCATTGCCAATGCCAACTCCACCGTCGGTGCCTAAAATGTCGACTCCATTGTGTAAGTTAAAAAAAAAATAAAAAAGGAAACCTAGGCGGGAGTGCGGTTGACTGTCTATTCAACTTGGCTCCCTCCGCGCTACTGATGCAAATGAACTTATTGCCCAACTAGTGTGACTTCGTGTCACTTATATTGAACACTATGTTGAACTGAATATATTTGTAATGCATATATCAAATTCTTCTTATTTGTAAAAATTTGTCCAACATGAGGCTCTTCACCCTCTAAAGTACAAGGTACATATATCCATTCATGAGAATTATTCAACATGTCTTCATCTATCTATTGATCAAAGTGAATATATCTGGAGGGTCTTGCTCATATTCAATTTTTGTATTATTAACTATGACAATATCAAATAATGGTTCATCATCTCCCTCTCCATATCCTCATTGTCATCTATATCATCTTGTGAATCTATTTCATCTTCTTCATCCTCCTCAATCACATGTTCTTTTGTTACATGATGCTTACATACTAATCAAATATGACAAAAGGTTTATTGTATGTTATGTGAATGCATCCAAATATTTTATGAGGATAATAAAATCTCATACTCTGATGAGCTTGCACTATAAAGACATGTGAAGGATCAGTGATTGGCATGAAAGGATATTATCAGGAGCCACCTCTATAGCTAGTGACATTAAACGTGGTGTAGATCTCCAAATAGAAATTATTATTTTTTTCAAAATTTAATCACACTAATATATATTTCGTACAAGTAAGGGAGACAACTCACAATAGATTATAATTTGTAGGTAAAGTGTAGCCATATGATTCGTACCGTACATCTGTCTCATTAGCAGAATAAAATTTAGTAGAATCAACATCATCTTTCAACATATGTGTGAAGAGTCTAGTTGGTTGTTGATCATAGTGTTGAGTATGCAAGTTGTCATCAATATGACCATGTGTTTGCACTTCATCGTGGCCTTGAATAGATATATTATCTACATCTTCCTTCTCCAAATATAATTATATAGTAGACATATGAGAATGATACAAATCGAACATACTTTCAACTGTTTCATCATCTTCAACTCTCACAACAATATATTCACCCATAGATGTAGGCCACTTGCATGTTATACCAATCTTAATGTATTTCATCATATTTCGTCAAGATATATAATTTTCTCATCAACTCCGCCAAAGTTGTGTCTTTCTTTGCATGCAAAATGTGTACAATGTCTCCTTCATATTGAGGCTTATGATCCTCAATACGTAGGACACCATCATAATAACACATTAAAAAAATATTTGAACTAGTCATATCTGTCATTTATAAGATAAATAAGTAACAATTGTCAAACAAAATATATTTAAATATCAAATTTATAACTAACATTGACAAAAATAACATCAATGATATAATAATAACAATAAATAAAAAAATACATACATGTAAGTTTGGGGAGTAGGGTGGGTGGCAACAAGGGTTGGGGGGGGGGGGGAGGAGGTAGGAGGGGAGGAGGATGAGGCGTCGGGGGGGGGGGGGGGGGGGGGGGGGGGGGGGGGGGTGGGAGGAGGTGGTGTCACGGAACGGGGGGGGGGGGGGGGGGGGGGGGGGATGAGGGGGGATGAGGTGGCGTCAAAGGTCGGAGGGGGGGTGGTAGGGAGGAGGAGGCGACATCTGGACTCTGCGACTGAAGGGTGATGGCGGCGACGTCTCCACGCGACTGCGGCAGGGATGGGGAAGAGGGGACTCGCGTGGTGCCTTAAAAGCGTTGAGTCGTCATTGGTAATGCCGACAATGAGTTGACATTGCCAACACCGACAGAGGAGTCGGGATTGTCAATGCCGACTCCTCTATCGGCATCGGCAAGACCGATGGTGCTGCTGACTTCTTCGTAGGCCAGTCCTCGGGCACCAAGTTGCCAATGTGGCTTCTTGGTGACTATTTTGAGAAATATTTTTTAAATGTGATTATTTAAATAATAAAATAATAGAAATATAATTTATTAAACCCTTATATTTATAGGATGAAGCAACGTAGTAAAACATTCTAGCATAAACATATTACTATGTTATCGAAAAGTTTATGAGCAATCAAAAGTGAAGACAAAATGGTAAGATAAAATACTTAATTAATACAATAAGATGGAGGATATGTCTAATATCAAAAAATAAAAATTAGAGCAACAGAAGGTGAAAGAGAAAATTAGTAGTAGTCTACAGATCAACATATTCTTTGCCTACCACTAAAAATATTTTTGATGAAAAGATCTCACATACAACTTCTAACTTTCTTAACACTTTTCTCTCATTTTATAAGGTAGAAGAAGTATTTGGAAGATAAGAACTGAAGAGGTGAGATTTGAATAAAGATAGGTGTAAGTTGTATCTTAAGTATAACTCTTAGTTAATGAATCCACCATTTCTCAAAAGAGATTGAGTAAAAATCAACTCTAAAAAATAATTGAGTCTCAAAATAAATTTAAAATTGAGTCTTAATTAAGTTAAAAATCAAGTCTCAAATATGTTAAAAATTGAGTCTCAATTAAGTAAACAATTGAGTCTCAAATATATAAAAAATTGACTCTCAAATCAACTCTCGAACTCATTTAGAAATTGACTTTCAGATCGACTCTCAGACTTATTTAGAAATTGACTCTCAAAATATAATTGAGAGAATTGATTTTTAAATCATACTAAGAGAATTGTCTTAAATCATATTTGAGAAAAAAGACTCATTCTCATACAATGGACTCGGATAAAATCGATTCTCATAACATGTTATAATAATTGATTCTCATTTTCAACTTTCTTTCTTATTTATTAAACTATAATCCTCTTTCTCTCTCTTTTTATTTTTATATTTTTTATAAAAATAAAAAATATGGTCCTTATAGTTGGTGACCTCTTAAAGTGTTAAAGAGATCCACTTTAGCATTTTCTCATGTAATAAGTTCTTTATTTTTTACGATCTTTTTCTTATCTCCATTCTCATAATAACTCAAAAATAATTTCTATTTCTTTTTTACTTAACACTGAAAATTTAAAGACAAACTTTATGTAGTTCTCTTTTTTTTCCCTAATCATTGAAAATATTGAATTTATTGTGAAGAATTTCAAGAGATTTTTTTGGGGGTCTAACACATGTAAAACATTATTTTATTATTATTATTTTACTAAGTAAATCTCTCCACATATACTCTCCTCTTCAACAGTTTGTAACTAATTGAGAGGTCTTCTAATATTTTTCCATTAATACTTTTCACATAGATTATCTTTTTTAAGTGAAATTTTTGTTGCATATCGAGTGTATCACATCTAATGTTGTGATTGGTTAGTGCGCGAACAACACATTACATAGGCCTATACACATGTTGGGATGACTTGCAACATGTAATAAATATGTCTCATTTTTAAAACTTTATTTTATTTTATTTATTTATTTTCTTTTATTTATTATCTTCTTCCTAACTTTCTAATGGAGAATTTATTAATTTGGCAAGTCAATATAATTATTGTGTTGTGGGGACAATTTTTTGTGTCTAAACCAAGCAATTCAGTTCAGTCCGAAGTCGAACGAACTCTTCAATACAAGAGATTTATAAGTTTAGAACGATGCAAATTATAATGGTGATTCAAACTAAATTAATTTTTTAATAAAAAATCTTAAGAATGTGAAAAAAGATATTGGCTTGGAATTCGCTCATTGATCGCAAATTATTATGTCTTATTGTCTTTCTTCTCTTTTTATTTTGAATAAATACTCACTACATGTTCAAAGTAAATTTGATTAAGGTGAAAAGATCGTGGTGAAAGATATGCTAGCCCCACAAAGTGGTGCAACTAATTTACATACAAATTTTTTTATAAAACATATTTCTATTGGGAAAAACTTCTCACATACTTTGAGATAGACAAGCACTATCCACCCCAAACATATGTGGGTACTCACCTATCTCAGATACATAGAACAGAGTCTGCACGCATGTGTTTGAGATAGATAATATCCAGCTGTCTGAAGACTTGCATATAGTTTCTCTCATTTGTAAATGATTATTTGTTTGTCTATTATATCTATTAAGGTGGACGTGGGAGATGATAGAGACTTTAATTTTTTATTTTCTAAATTAAATAAAAGAGATGATGATGCTTTTTTTGTTAGGGATAAATTTGGCATGAGTTAGAATGAACCTGGTTAAATAGATCTCGCCGATGACAAATATGTAATTTTTTTTCTAAAAATAATATTTTAAATAATATCAATTTAAAATGGTAAATTTTTAATCTTTTACTAACAATATTTTCTATGCAAAAAATCTAATAGATTTTATGGAGAATGACATCGTAAATAAAAAATAACGCTTGAAATGACAAACACCTCTAAGAAGGGGACTATCTGTTCCTAAAATTAGTCAATTCTATTTTATATAGACATGTGATGTGTGCTTTTTTTTCTTGAAAAAATAGTCTATTAAATTATTCTTTTAAATTTCTTTCATAAATCATCTTAATAAATTTTGATTTGAGACCTCATGAATAACTAACCACATACGACTATGTACACTTTATTATAACTGAATATACAATAAATATAATTTTATAAAAATTCTATATTTTCATCTTTTTCACATATCTCTTCCATTGAAATTTAGATTACATTCAATAAGTAAATATAAATACAAATCTTCTATAACTTTAGTCTCTCAATATTATCTTACATCAATAATGATAACTTTAAAAAATGATAAAAAGCTCTTATATTAATTTACCATAACGTCTTTAAACTTGTTTATAAATTTTTTTAATGATTTGACATAAATAAAATCTTAGGACAAATTTGATAACAAAATAAGTCTTGATAAAATGAGTTTATCAATTCTAATAATTATGTTGTCGCTTTGGTAAATATGGTAACTTATCAGTACTTATTGGTGATAAGTTCTGATAAATTTAATTCTCATTTTTGAAATGTTATCAGGACTTATAAGGGGCTAAAGACATCTCAAAGTGGAGATAAATTTTATTAATGACTCTGATGTGACATAAAATGATTCATTAATAATTTTAATATGACATAAAATGATTGATGTGATAGAACCTTATCATATCTCCAAATATTATACCAAAAGAAGAGATGATTATCAGAAGTTATCTTATCAGCAGGAGAGAAAAAACTGAGTTTTGAGAGCTGTTGCAGCTTCACTATGCTGGAGGGGAATAACTTATTTGGTTATCAAACACGCAATGATGAGTCTATTTAAACTTGGTCAAATAATAATGCTTTTTAACATATTTGTTGTGCCACTATTTCCACACGTGCGAGGTACGCACGGACCACTCGCCTCTCCGCCCACTCCCGTCGCCGCTAAGGATGAAGTCGACGTCGGCGGCCATGGTAGGTGCCGTCAACGGACCAAAAGACCGCACATCCGCCGGCAAGACCAACTCGGTGGAGGGCCTCCTCTTCCGCCGCCGAAGCACTGACCCCGATTCATGGCGTCTTCTTCCCCCGCCCCGGCGGTCTTGCCGGCCTCCCGCCTTCTCACTGAGCCCTCCGCCGGCCCCTCCCTTTCCTGCCCCGACTTTTCCTTCTTCTTCCGCCAAGGACGGGGCGTCGACGGGGCCGCGCTCTCCCTGTTATCGTCATCCTCCCCTCGGCTGCGCCGTAGCTGGACGGCTGTGTCCGGCGGGGGATCAGAACGGAGTCACCCGATTCGTGCGAACTCTGCGCCAGTGGCGGAGCCGATGGGTAGGGAGGCGGTCTCGGGTGTCTCAACGGTCGTGGACATCGACTTGGGCGATCGGAGCGACCCCATCTACATCGGGTCTGGGATCCTCGAGGAACCAGAGCTCCTCCAAAGGTATCCATGATTCCATCCTTCTGTCCTCGACTTGTAGTTGTATCACTTTCTTATCTGCACCCTGTGCTTATTTTTCTTGTTTTTTCTTTTAAAAATCATGTGATGAGTTTCTGTTCACTGTTTTATATGCACATTTCTGGCCCTTGGAGGACATGTGCGACTTTGCTGCCTCAGCTTTTCTTCGTGGTGTCAACTTTATTCAGATCCCTCATGGCTCTGAATATGAACTTCCTCCTCCTCTAAGTTAGGTCGTCATTTCTGTAATTCCCAGAATATTCTCTGCAGGTTGATTCATCTGTTGGTGGGAAAACCACCCACTAGCTAGGGAAGAACTTGATCGGTGCCTTCTACCAGCCGCAGTGGGTACTAGTTGACACCAATACTCTAAACACATTGCCTGACAGGGAATTAGCATCAGGTATTGCTCAAGTTATAAAATATGGGTTCATCAGAGATGCTGACTTCTTTGAATGGCAAGAGAAGAACATGCAGGCACCGCTGCGGCACTGAGAGCGTGGAGGAAGAAGAAGACAGAAATAGTTGCTGAAGGAGAAGACAAGGACACTGTGGTCAAAACTTTCTTCTAATCTTCATTAACCTCTCAAATAGGAGATTACACATTATTTATAGGGAGGGAACCCTAATGGCCCTCACTAACTCAAACATGGACTAAAATACCATCAACCTACAATAAACCCAAATTCGGATCCGAAAATACACAGAAAATAGAAAAAACACTAATGGGTCTTATTACATCAATTAAATGCCCTACTCACAAAATAAACATGCTAGTGACACAGAAGCAAGTCGTCCAGCCATATGGACGCCATCCTCGTTGCTCGTCTTCTTCGTTTGTGGTAAACTTGGACCTTGTCGGCCCGGTCCAACGCTCGGGTGTCCCCACCAATTCTCTCCGCCTATGAAGAACTCGACCCCGTCGAGTAAGGGTCCTGACTACTCTGGTGGCGCTCCAAGAGGTCAGGATCAATCTGCTGTAGCTCCGTGCGGGTGATCCACACATCATCAGTGGAGGGTCGACCCTTCCAGCGAACCAGGTAACGCTGACAGTCTCCGCTTTGAGTGGTGACCACCCGCTCATCAAGTATTTGATCAATTTGCTCACGCCGTGTAGGAGTCATGGCTGGAGGTGGGCACTCAAGGGTGGGGTCACTCACAAGGGGTGGTGATGGCTCGAATGGATCACTGGGAATCATTGCGGGATCTCTATAAGCTACCAGATCTGAGATATTAAAAGTGGAACTCATACCATAATCTGGTGGAAGATCAATGACATAAGCATTGAACCCAATACGTTTCAGAACCTTGAAGGGCCCAACTCCTCGAGATTGTAGCTTCTTAATGGTTCTTGAGGGAAATAGTTCAGGCCTAACCCTAATCATAATGTAGTCACCTTCTTGGAAGTCATGGAAGTACATTTGCTGCTACCCGATAATTTTCATTGCTGATCTCGATGTGGTGACAAATATTATCATGTAGACCTTTAATGTGTTCAACTAATGATTGTGCAAACTCAGAGACATGGGACTGATGAGACATGGGGACTAGATCTACAGGACTCTTAGGCCTATACCCTGTGACTATCTCAAATAGACTCATGCCAGTGGACCTGTTGATCGAGTTGTTGTATGCAAATTCGGCCATAGGTAAGACCAAATCCCAGTTCCGAGCATTCTCACCAACTAAGCAGTGTAATCACCCAGACTTCTATTGACCACTTCAGTTTGACCATCCATCTGGAGATGGTAGGTGGTAGAGAACTTGAGCTTTGTGCCCCAAAGGTGCCATAGGGTCTTCTAAAAATAGCTACCAAACCGCACATCCATATCTGACACAATAGACTTGGGTAGTCTGCGGAGACGTACGATCTTAGAGAGAAAGATATGAGCCACCCTCGAAGCATCAGAGGTCTTGGCACAATGAATAAAATGGGCCATCTTAGAAAACCTGTCCACCACCACCAAGATGGAGTCATGCCGACGAACGGTGCGTGGCAAACCCAAGAAAAAATCTATACTCATGTCTTGACCAGTATTTTGCTTTCGTTGCTTGGCAAAAGCACAGGTGGGGCATTGGGCCATAATTCGGGCCACATCATGTTTTAAGCTTGGCCAGTAGAACCGGTACTCCACCAACTCGATGGTCTTATTGCGACCAAAATGTCCTGCCAAACCGCCCGCATGCACTTCCCACACAAGGAAATCACGCACTGAGATACGTGGGATGCAAAGTCTATTCTCCCGGAAAAGATATACTCATCCTGAAAAATGAAGTCATTATGTATCTGGGATGGGCATGATTGGAGGGACGAGAGGATGGGGCCAAAGTCCGGGTAATTGGGGTAGTCATCCCACAACTTCTCAAATCCCGTGACTTCCGAAGATACGACGACCAGCAACTAGGCGCAACGACTCAGGGTGTCGACCACACGATTCTCCATGCCAGCCTTATGTTTGAGGACAAATGTGTAGGCTTGGAGATACTCCACCCAACGACTATGTCTCGGGATAAGCTTCTTTTGAGCGTGGGGGAATCTAAGAGCTTCGTGGTCCGAGAACAGCACGAACTCGTGCGGAAGAAGGTAGTGTCTCCAGTACCTCAGGGCCTGGACTACTGCATAGAACTCCTTGTCATAGGTGGAATACTTTAATTTGGCGTCACTTAACTTCTCACTGAAGAAAGCAACATGGTGACTCTCCTGACTCAGTACTCAACCTATGCTAACACCAGAGGCATCACAAGCTGCCTCAAACACCTTAGAGAAGTCGGGCATGATGATCAGTCTATCCTCATATAATTTTATTTAATTATATACAATTTTGGTGATTAACAAAACTCTAACAATTATTTTCTAACAAGTTTTATGAAGTTTATCCACAGGGAATAAATCGAGCCAATTAATATGTAAGTAATTCTTACATTGTATCATTTAAAGTTCAGAGTATGCATTTTCTCTAAGTCCACATCGATTTCCCTTATAAGCATAACGATTTCATAAGTATCGTATAACGATTTCATCTTATAATGATTTGATAAGTAAGCATGAACGATTCTATCGCTACAACGATTTGATAAGTGAAACAACGATTTCGGTTTCATAACGATTTGTTAGGTGAAACATCGATTTCGATTTCCCAATGATTTGTTAAGTGAAACAACGATTTTGGTCTCACATTGATTTCATAAGAAAAACAACGATTCGGTCATCGGTTTCTTAAGTAAAAACAACGATTTGATTGTTGTAACGATTCGATAAGTGAAAACAACGATTTGACAGCTAGAACGATTTGCCTTTACGCTAGAACGATTTGCTTGCACAACGATTTGTTTATGTTTGAACAACGATTTGCTCAAACAACGATTTACTTATGTTTGAACAACGACTCGCTCAAACATCGATTTGTTTATGTTTGAACAACGATTTGCTCAAACATCGATTTGTTTATGTTTGAACAACGATTCGCTCAACATCGATTTATTTATGTTTGAACAACGATTCGCTCAAACAACGATTTGTTTATTTTTGAACAATGATTTGTTTAAACAATGATTTATTTTTGCTTGTACAATGATTTACTTATATCTGTACAACGATTTGCTTGTACAACGATTTACTTACTCTTGTACAACGATTTTTTTAAACAACGATTTGTTTAAGCTTGTACAACGATTTGCTTACTCTCGTACAACGATTTGCTTACTCTCGTACAATGGTTTGCTTAAACAACGATTTCATAAGTTTTACAACTATTTCTTTGTCATAGCGACTTCATGGATTACATCGATTTCATATATGATATTCAAATATATTTTCAAATATTGTGAAAGTCAAAGTCTTCCCGCGTGCATCACTAATATCCTTGCATTTAATGAGATTGTACACTCCTCTGCACGATGCATATCTGGGTGCCTTCTATTTCTATGTTTCTATAGCAAACACTTTTCAAGATAGCAGAATGGCATTACTATTTTGGTGTACGTTCTTACTGCATGATTTCTAACGTTGACTGACAAGCATAGAGACAGTCTAGCTGTCTGTGCTTTGACATTTATTGTGTGCAGGTCATATCTTACAACGTTGGACAACCAGAAGCTGAGGAATATCTGGATGAATCTTCTCTTTGTGTGCATGGCTCCAGAGCATTAAATGGCTGCAAGCTTACCTTTCGCACACGATGGACCATACTGTCTAACATGCTTCAAGCTTAGAGACAACGGCCATTTCAACGGCTATAATTTCAAGAGAAGATATATAGAAGACTGATGACTCCATGAAGGATAACTTTTGCACATTAGAGCTTTCAGAGAACCAACCTTCAACTAGCAAGCATCAGAAACAAGAGCTTCTTACTTCACTCCTTTCACTTCTTAGCTCGTAGCTTTCAGCCTTTCATTGTCTAGACTTGTTCGAGAGCTTATAGTTCTGAGAGATTTTCTCATTGTTAATCCTTCTCTCTTAGACTTTGCCTCAGATCAAGCATTTCGTTGTAAGCTTGGTCTGGGGCCTTTCGCTTTCATTCACATTTTCTGTGAGTTCCTCTTCGGGTTGTGAAGAGAAGACCTGTTGGAAACATGTGATTTGTATTCCCTTTGGTAAGGAAGGAAGACCTGTGTATTAGGGTGGTTTGTACCTCTTCGGGGTTAGAAGAGAAGGCCAGCTGCGGCTGGATGTGTAAGGGTCCTTAAGGGGGACAGTACCCTTGGCTATTGAAATCCCAAGTTGTTGCTTGGGGACTGGACGTAGGACTCCTTGGGATGGGAGATCCTAACCACGATAAAATTTCCCGTGTTGTGTGTTTGTGTGCTTATTTGTGTGTTATCTTTCTTATCACTAACACTAACAATCGAACTTAGTGTTTTTCTGTTAAAGCATTTTTGTTGACATATGTTAAATCTAAAAGAATTTTAAATCCCATTCACCCCCCCCTCTGGGCTTGCTAGCTGGGCAACAAGTGGTATCAGAGCCAAGTCTCTTCGACAAAGAAGATCTCACGATCTGAAGAGCAAAAGATAAATGGCAGCTCAAGGGTATGCAAATGGTCAGTCAGTCAACCGACCTCCTCTATTCGATGGAGAAGATTACAACTATTGGAAGACCAGAATGGAGTTCTTCCTGTAAGGTCTCGATTTTCAACTGTGGTCCATCATAGAAGAAGGTGACCTAGTAGTTCTGAACAACAGAGAAATTGGACAGATGATATAAGAAGAAGATCTCTCTAAACTACAAAGCTAAGAGTATATTATGTTGTGCTCTTAGTAAGAAAGAGTTCAACAGAATTTCAGCATGCAAATAAGCGATGGAAATGTGGGAGAAACTTAGAATCGCATATGAGGGAATAGACAAAGTCAAAGAAATAAGGATAGACATCTTAGTAGCTCAGTATGAGCGTTTTCAAATGCAGCCAGGAGAATCAATTACACAAATATACAGTAAATTCACAGATATTACAAACAGTTTGGCTGGTCTTGGAAAGAACTATGATATGGGAGATATGGTAAGAAAGATATTGAGATCTCTACCAACCTCGTGGACTCCAAAAGTGACAGCAATAGAAGAAGCTAACGACTTAAAGAAAATGTCACTTGAGAAGCTTATCGGGTCACTAATGGCCCATGAAATAAATATGGAGAGGCTTGGAGAATCCTCCAGCAGAAAGAAGCACAACAACGCGCTAAAAGCTACAGAACGTAGCTCTGAAGAAGAGTCAGAAGATGAAGGTAGTAGTGAAAATAGCGAAGATGAAGAAGCTCTTCTATCTAGAAGACTGCAGTGATATTGGCTAAGAAGAAATATCAATCTGGAAGAAGATATTTTAAGAAAGGGAAAGATTTCAAGAAACCTAAAGAAAAAGAGGTTAAGAAGTCAGAACCTATATGCTACGAATGTTAGAAGCCAGGACACATCAAGGCAGAATGTCCGAAGCTGAAAAAGACAGAGTTCAAGAAGAAAGACCACTCGAAGAAATTTAGGAAATATAAGAAGAAAGCCATGGCAGCTACATGGAGCAACGACAGCGACTCAGACAAACGAGTCAAGCTCCAGCGAAGAAGAAGAAGAAAAGGCCAACATGGCCTTTATGGCAAACTTAGAAGAAAATGTAACATCTGACTCATCCTTTAATTCATGCAACGATTCAGATTCTGATAGCTTAGAAGAAGCATTCAATGAATTATATAGTAAATATAAATATGTGTGCAAATTATTAAAAACCATCAAGAAAAATCATGCATGCTTAGAAGTCACAAACTCAGATCTAAAATCTGAGACCGAGCAATTAGAAAAATAAAATTTTGAACTAAAAAGGAGAAATAAATTGTTATATGAAGATCTAAAAGCGAAAAATGAACAAATAACAAATGGAAAAATAGAAACTTTAAATGAACTTAAAAGGAAGTTGACACACTAACTAAGGAAAATGAATATTTAACTAATACAATAAAAAGTTTACAAAATGGTAATCAACTTTATATTAAAAGGAGCTAGAAGATCAGGAAAGAAGAAGCATGGTTTAGGATATATTCCACCAGATAATGAAGAAACAATAATCCAGCCTAAAATCTATCCAACACCAAAATTTGTAGCTGAACAAAATATTGAATATAAATCCAACCTTAAGTACATCCCAACTGAAAAAGTAAGTAGAATATCTTACTGTAGTCATTGTAATAAATTAGGACATACCAGAACAACCTGTATGAAAAAACATCTAAAATGGATCCCTAAAAGGAAAAATGAAGAAACTAACCATCAAAGACCCAAAAGAACTTGGGTACCTAAATCTTAGTGTTTTTATTACAGGGAAGCCTTAGAGCATCAAAGTGGTACCTAGACAGCGGGTGCTCAAGGCACATGACAGACAACAGAAAGCTATTATTGCTCATCAAAGATGAAGAAAGCACAGTGACTTACGGTGACAATGGAAAGGGTACAGTGATCGGCTGTGGTTCAATAGAAACTCAAGGGAGAATTCTTATAGAAGATGTGTTATGCGTTAAAGGTCTTAAGCACAATTTGATCAGTATCAGCCAGCTGTGTGACAAGGGTCACCAAATTAGGTTTCAAGAGTCAAAGTGCGTAATTATGAAAGATGGTGTAACAGTATTCGAAGCATGCAGAGAGAAGAACCTATACGTACTGCACCTAGAAGAGTTAAAAGATCAGGATGTATGCCTTGCAACAAATAAAGATTAATCAGCTAAACTATGGCACAGAAGATTGGGTCATTGCAGTTTGGATGGAATCAGAAAATTGATCAAGCGAAATCTAGTGGATGGTTTGCCCAAAATAAGCTAAAAAATAGAAAGTGTGTGTGAACCTTGTGTAAAAGGGAAACACACAAAATCATCTTTCAAGTCAAAAACAGTAGTAACCTCCTCCAAACCATTAGAATTACTGCATATGGATTTATTTGGGCCGATGAGAACCACCAGTCTTGGAGGAGAGACTTTTGGATTCGTAATAGTGGATGACTATTCAAGATTCACATGGGCATCTTTCTTAGAACATAAAGATGACACCTTTGATAGTTTTGTTAAGTTCAGTAAGAAGATTCAGAAGGACAAGAAGTTCAACATAATAAGTATTTGATCAGATCATGGAGGAGAATTTCAAAATAAAAAATTTACAGAATTCTGTGATGATCAAGGAATTGAGCATAACTTCTCAGCACTAAGGACACCACCAGAATGGAGTAGCTGAGAGGAAGAATAGGACATTATTGGATATGGCCAGAACAATGTTGTCAGAATACAATCTTCCTAAATATTTCTGGGCTGAAGCAATCAACATATATAGCATGTTACATAATAAATAGAGTGATGATCAGGCCAATCCTGAAGAAGACAGCGTATGAACTTTTCAAGCAAAAGAAGCCCCAAATCAGTCACTTCAGAATGTTCAGATGCCCTTGCTTCATCCACAATAATAGTAAAGAGATATTGGTAAGTTAGATTCTAAATCTGATGAAGGAATATTCATGGGGTATGCTTCTAACTTAAATGTTATAGAGTCTTTATAAACAAAAGTTTATTAAGTGAGCAAACTGTCCATGTTATTTTGATGCCTCTTCCTTGAGAAGGAAGTAGATAGTGATGATGATGATGCAGAAGAATTATCCAAGAAACTGAAGGACACATCTATCAAGGATAATGAAGATCCACCCTTGGAAGAATTGTAGCAAAAGAAATATCTTAGAATGATCTTCCAAAGGAATGGAGATACAAGAAGGATCATCCAAGAGACAACATCATTGGAGATTCATATGTTGGGGTAAGAACAAGAGGTAATGTTATTCCATGTAATTACTTAGCATTTGTTTCTCAAATTGAGCGGAAGACAGTCAATGAAGCACTGTCTGATGAATCTTGGATTTTAGCTATGCAAGATAAACTTAATCAGTTCAAGAGAAACCAAGTTTGGTCCCTTGTTCCGAGACCATCAGATCATCCTATTATTGGCACCAAATGTGTGTTCAGAAATAAATTGGATGAAACTGGTGTTATCACTAGAAACAAGGCTAGACTGGTTGCTCAAGGCTATTCCCAAGAGGAAGGCTATTCCCAGCAGGGCCATCTATTGAAGAAGTTCGGCCATCAGGGCCAGTTGGTGTTGAGGATTCAGGGACATCAGGGCCCAAGGTTGTTGAGGGTCAGCCAGCACAGGAAGCATCTGGGCCATCAGGGCCATCAACTGAGCAGCCAGGGCCATCAGGGCCAGTTGTGGATGAGCAGTTAGGGCCATCCGGGCCAGTGAAATCTCAGGATAAGCAAGGTAGAGTTGAAGCACCTGTAGAAGAGGCTGTGCCCCCAGAGCCCCTTTCTTCTCCTCTTCAAACTCCAGCCCCTCCTTCTCCACCTTCATCCTCCACTGCTCCTCCAGCTCCTACCACCTTTAAACAACCTCTTCCTAAAAATATTTCCTCACCTACACCATTTCCATCATCCTCCTCAGCTGGAGCCTCATCTTCTGGTCCTTCATTAGCTGGACCATATGTACCACCTCCTTCTAATTCTTATTCTTTTCTTCATCATCCTACTCCTCCCTCTTTCGTTACAATCATTCCAGAGGGTGCCCAACTTGAAGGTCCCTTTATCCAGGACATAAAAGATGAGTTTGAAGTAGCCATACTTCACTCAGTCCTGTTAGTTGGCACTGACATTCATAGGACAGGCTCTTCCAGCCATGTTCCTAAAAAGAGAAAAATATCTTCCAACCTAGCCACCTCTTTTGAGCCTCGTTTTCCACCTCTTTGGTTTTCTCTCACTGTTGAAAATCGAAAAAGGTCTATCTATTGTGAATATCTCCAAAAATGCACATTTGCCACCATTTTTGGCCTTCCTCACCTTAATCTAACCGACCACCTGAATATTGTTCTCCCTCTCTCTTCTCTTTCCAAAACCAAACAGTCAAAAATCTTCTCTTTGACTGAAGCTAAAACTGAAGATCAGTGGGCTCCGGGCCATCAGTCTTTATACAGGCAATTCTTATCTGCCAGCTCTGCTTGATTCCCACCCAGGGATCACCCACTCACTCTCTCTGAGTGGTTTGTGCTTCATTACAAGAATACCTGGGGTTTGTTTATTCAGAAGGAGATCAAGCTTATCCGATATTTCCAGATGTTTAATGATTACTGCTATCTCAATAATCTGTTCGAAATTCAGCTTGGCCAATTCTGGCAAGCTATTTCACTTCTTGGTTCGGATGCTGCTCATTCCACCTCCATCCAAGTGGATTTTGCCACTTTGGAGATACCAGACGTTGTGTTTCTGCCCCCTTTTCATTCCTTAGTCATGTAATCTACAGTCGGCTATATTATTTTTGAAAGGTTTGCCACGGTAATGGGGCGCATTTCAGTGCAGAAAGAAAATTCCCTTGCCTTCCACAGATTCGTCTACCGGGAATATCACCAGAGCCACATCAAATCTGATGTTCTTGCCCCTCTTTTGTCTGAATGTGAGCGACTATCTCCATCAGACTGGGAAAGACTTTACCCACTCACTGCTCAGCAGCTTTTTGATCTCAATGCTTCTCAGGCCAGATCAAATCAACCTCCTCTATCTGCTGCAGAATTTCTAGATCTTAACTCCATTCATCTTGTTCGATTTGATACATGGGTTGAGAGATACAAGGTGTATGTGTCTATGAAAAAGGAACTGAAGGAAAATCAGATTTCCTATCCAATCTCAGTTGATCAGTTCCTCTAGCATGCTAGTTTTGGCACCTCTACCTTCTACAAATTCTGTCACGCCCCGACGCGGAATATCGGAGCGCGAAGGCAGTTGCAAGAAAAAGGTATAGAGCGAATACTAGACATCAAACCATTGCACATTGAATAATACTAAAGCATATCTTTCTCATTAATAACTTTTCAAATGTCTAGTTACAACCACTAATATCAGAGCCATTCTATAGGGCCCAGTTACATTGCAATAAAAGGAAATAACTAACTACAACTCTAAGATAACATAATGACCCGAGGGTACTCCTGGCTTCACTCTTGGTCATTCCCTTCCTCGTGAGTGTATGTGTCATCCTCGGTCTCACCTGAGAACACCACATCAAATAACATAGGGTGAGTGATAACGCCCAGTAGGACTTAAATCTCAAGCTCAAGCAGGCTTTAAATGATTAACGCATTTAATGGCAGAGTATCTAAAGATAGCAGGTACAAGAGAGTCAAAACATAGCAAGAGATAGCACAACAGGTAACAGGATAGCACAAAAGCACGAGATCGAGTATAGTTTCCAAAAATAGCACAAGTATCGAGTATAGCACGAATAGCATGATACCATACACAACTAGCACAAGTATAATAATAGCACGACGAGTATAGCACTTGTTTGTCATTCTAGACATCGAGAGAGTATAGCACGTTTTGTGTTTTGATTGTCATATAGATAGTCGAGATAGATAGCACTTGAGTGTAATGCCAAACACTCTGATCATTTAACTCCCATGGGCACTAGCACTTCGGGCGCACATCCAGGACCAGATCGGGCCCTTTATATATTGCCAGGCATTGGTTGTATTGTATCTTTAGACAATCAGTCAATGGCCAATATAGAGTACCAAGAATAGTTAAGAGCACTAGATGAATAGACGAGATAGTAGAGAGAACGTGAATAGACGAGCGAGTAGAGTATAGATGAGAGCTAAGGGTACATCACGTAAAACAACGAGTAAACAAGCGATAGTAACAGTTGCACAACACGCGCACGTCGTATTGGCAGTGAGGTGGAATTCACGATCTTCCCGCTGGCCATGTTATGCACAAGTCCAGAGGTCCGACGTGATTCAAGGTAAGAGCGAACTTCTAATAGCCGTTTGGATCATATCGATCCCTAAAGGTGTAATGGGCATTAGGGTACAACCGGCTCGTCGACCATGTGGGAATCCATGATCAGAGGAGACTTACGGAGGCCTTGTGCAAGGGTTCACTAGTCCGGCGAAAGGAATATTCGACGGAGAGTTCACCACAAGCCAAGTAAAGTGTGTATATAAAAACAGGTGCTCGACATTCTAGAGGAATTTAGAACAGTGGGCGTCGATATCGGTATAAACAACGCAAGAACGAATACAAGTCCTTTAAAATAGGGCAATTAATATACTTTATTACAATAAATTACCAGATACATTATGAGATCTTTTATGCCAGATTTCAGCCATATATGGATGGTTCATGTGTGTGCATGTGTAAGAGAAATCATAGATAGAAAAGAAGTCGTGAATATGTATTTTAAAGCATTCAATAAAGCTCCATTTTAAAACAGTGTTTTTACGGCGTGTATGACTGTTAAATGGCGTAAGAATTTGTAGAAAGTGAGAGCAATAAATTTTATGGGTTTTCATCAAAATCTTGTGAATGCGACGTAGGCCAGTAAGGGTCGCGACAGAGTCAGGGCAATCGCGACAGGGCCTGAAAAGGGTCGCGACAGGGCTGCCACACAGAAGGCCAGAACGCGACGTAGGGTACTGTCGCGTTCAGAACGCGACAAGGAAAGCGTCGCGACGGGCTTGAGAATGTGACCTATTGGGCCGTCATGTTCTCAGGTCCATGGCCTGAGTCTGACAGAGTACTGCTCTATCTTGGATTGCGGTCCAGAAATATCAGATTTTGATATAGGGTCGTTCAGAAAATCATAACTAATTGTATACACGATGAAAAATCATGAAACCAGTGACAAATGAAACTAGACATGCGAGAGTACTTTCAGTAAATAGGAATTAGAGAGAGAGCATGGTTTGAACATGGTTTGAGCATGAACAATAACGAGTAACACAGAACATGATACAGAGAGCAAGATTGATTTAATTCGAGCAACATGCTCCACACAAATTAGGGCTTTTAGGGGCAAAAGATCCCTAACAATATGAAGTGTCTACAGTAAAAATTTCGTAGCATGGGATCAAGTGTACACGGAGATATGATTCAAACATGATGACTCGGAGTTGTCATGTTTGCAGAACTTCTAAAATCAAGAACAAAAGATTGGCTCGATGAAAAATTATGAAACAAAAGGGCTTTTGTTCCTGGTGATTGGAACTACCTATAGATGGATTTGATTTAGTTTTTCTTGTGAGAATGCCTACCTTTGACTCGATTTGTCTTCTAGGGTTAAAATCTCCAAGAACGAGGAAGAAGCTCCAAGAACTCCTTCTCCCCACGAGATCCTTTCCTCCTTGGCCTCTTCTCCACGTCCAACAACCTTTGGCAACGAGCTAGGGTCGGCCAAGAGGGTTTAAGAGATGTATTTATGCATGTATGGGTTCCTATTCCTACTTCTATTCTAATTGCTCTAAATTACGAGATTTCCTAACTCCAACCTTCCTTTCTTGCTTTCCAACCTCTATTTAGGTTAGGATGGGATCTAAATTCGTGCTAAATCATAAGCGGTAGGCTTAGGAATCCAATTCCAACTCTTATTGCCTCTTTTAATGCTTAAAAAGTCCTTTTTTATTTAGGACATATTAAGACTCCGAATTTAGAGTATTTTCTTTTTATTTACTATTTGTAAATTCATATTTTGACCCAATAAGTTCTAGAGGATCCATTAAGCAAAGCCCATTACTCTTTTCCATTTAATGTGTTTTATTTTAATGCTCTTTTTATTGAATATCCCTTTAGCTGAGTTTTTAATTTATTATTTAAATTTTTATTTTTCTCAAAAATTCAGGTTGCTACAAATTCTCTCTTTGCAGTAATGAATATGGCACTTTCATAGAAGCTCAGAGGCAACTGCACATCCAGATGATGGCTCCTGTTATGGGACCTTCCTACTCTATGGTTTATGGAGTTTTTCAGCAATATTTTGAAGAGCAGGACGCAAGCATGGCCGATCATTACTTGCTATGCCTCCCTTCTATCCCCTGCTTTCTACATTCTGGTGCCTCCTCAGTGATATAATACAATGTTTCTTCTGGCTCCCATTTATCTTTCTTCTATTATCTCTTGTGTGTTTTGCTTCTTTTTGCTTAATGACAAAAAGGGGGAAAAGTAAAATGTTCTGAAATACACTCTTTAAATTTCTCTAGCAAATTTACTTAGATTCATTTCAAGCCTTATATCTTTTTGTTATGTTTTGTCATCACCAAAAAGGAGGAATTGATGATCAGTCCATCCCCATATAATTTTATTAATTATATACAATTTTGGTGATTAACAAAACTCTAACAATTATTTTCTAACAAGTTTTATGAAGTTTATCCACAGAGAATAAATCGAGCCAAATCTGTAAGTAATTCTTACACTGTATCATTTAAAGTTCAGAGCATACATTTTCTCTAAGTCCACATCGATTTCCCATATAAGCATAACGATTTCATAAGTATCGTATAACAATTTCATCTTATAACGATTTGATAAGTAAGCATGAACGATTCTATCGCTACAACGATTTGATAAGTGAAACAACGATTTCAATTTCACAACGATTTGTTAAGTGAAATAACGATTTTAGTTTCACAACGATTTGTTGGGTGAAACATCAATTTCGGTTTCACAACGATTTGTTAAGTGAACAACGATTTCGGACTCACATCGATTTCATAAGAAAAACAACGATCCGGTCATCGGTTTCTTAAGTAAAAACAACGATTGATTGTTGTAACGATTCGATAAGTAAAAACAACGATTTGACAGTTAGAACGATTTGCCTTTACACTAGAACGATTTGCTTGCACAACGATTTGTTTATGTTTGAACAACGATTTGCTCAAACAATGATTTTTTATGTTTGAACAAGATTTGTTCAACAACGATTTGCTTATGTTTGAACAACGACTTGCTCAAACATCGATTTGTTTATGTTTAAACAACGATTTGCTCAAACATCGATTTGTTTATGTTTGAACAACGACTCGCTCAAACATCAATTTGTTTATGTTTGAATAACGATTCGCTCAAACATCGATTTGTTTATGTTTGAACAACGATTCGCTCAAGCAACGATTTGTTTATGTTTGAACAATGATTTGCTTAAACAACGATTTGTTTTTACTTGTACAACGATTTGCTTATATCTGTACAACGATTTGCTTGTACAACGATTTGCTTATTCTTGTACAACGATTTACTTAAACAACGATTTGTTTAAGCTTGTACAATGATTTGCTTATATTTGTACAACGATTTGCTTCCTCTCGTACAATAATTTTCTTAAACAACGATTTCATAAGTTGTACAACTATTTCTTTGTCATAATGACTTCATGGATTACATCGATTTCACACATGATATTCAAATATATTTTCAAATATTGTGAAAGTCAAAGTCTTCCCGCGTGCATCAATAATATCCTTGCATTTAATGAGATTGTATACTCCTCTGCACGATACATATCTGGGTGCCTTCTATTCCTATGTTTCTATAGCAAACACTTTTCAGGATAGCAGAATGGCATTACTATTTTAGTGTACGTTCTTACTGCATGGTTTCTAACATTGACTGATAAGCATAGAGACAGTCTAACTGTCTGTGCTTCGACATTTATTGTGTGCAGGTCATATCTTACAACGTTGGACAACCAGAAGCTGAGGAATATCTAGATGAATCTTCTCTTTGCGTATATGGCTGCAAAGCATTAAATGGATGCAAGCTTACCTGTCGTGCATGATGGACCATGCTGTCTAACGTGCTTCAAGCTTAGAGACAATGACCATTCAACGGCTATAATTTCAAGAGAAGATATATAGAAGACTTATGACTCCATGAAGGACAACTTTTGTGCATTAGAGCTTTCAGAGAACCAACCTTCAACTAGCGAGCATCAGAAACAAGAGCTTCTTGCTTCACTCCTTTCACTTCTTAGCTCGTAGCTTTCAACCTTTCATTGTCTAGACTTGTTCGAGAGCTTGTAGTTCTGAGAGACTTTCTCATTGTTAATTTTTCTCTCTCAGATTTTACCTCAGATCAAGCATTTCGTTGTAAGCTTGGTCTAGGGGCCTTTCGCTTTCATTCACATTTTCTGTGAGTTCCTCTTCGGGTTGTGAAGAGAAGACCTGTTGGAAATAGGTGGTTTGTATTCCCTTTGGTAAGGAAGGAAGACCTGTGTATCAGGGTGGTTTGTACCTCTTCGGGGTTAGAAGAGAAGGCCAGTTGCGGCTGGATATGTAAGGGTCCTTAAGGGGGACAATACCCTTGGCTAGTGAAATCCCAAGTTGTTGCTTGGGGACTGGACGTAGGACTCTTTAAGATAGGAGGTCCGCACCATGATAAAATTTCCTGTGTTGTGTGCTTGTGTGCTTATTTGTGTGTTATCTTTCTTATCACTAACACTAACAATCGAACTTAGTGTTTTTCTGTTAAAGCATTTTTGTTGACAGGTGTTGAATCTAAAAGAATTTTAAATCCCATTCACCCCCCCCTCTGGGCTTGCTAGCTGGGCAACAGGGCAATCTAAGCACAGGTGCTTGGGTCATAAGCTCTTTAAGATCACAAAAGCTGAAGTAGCTGCCTTTGTCCTGACAAAGGTTCCCTTCGCATGCAGTCAGTAATGGGAGCAGTTACGGTGCTGAACCCTCTAATGAATCTCTGGTAGAAGGTGGCCAGACCATGGAAACTACGAACTTCAGGAAGGTTTTGCGGTTCCGGCCAATCCACAATTGCCTTGACCTTATTCGGGTCAACAGAAACACCCATACCAGAGACAATAAATCCCAAGAAAGTAACTTGAGAGGTCACGAAAGCGCACTTGTTGAGATTACCATAGAGGCTTTCATGGCGTAGGGTGGTACAAACTTGCCTCAGGTGGTCCAAATGGTCTATCTTCGTATGGTTATAAATGAGAAGTCATCAAAATACACTACGAGAACACCTCCATAAATGGGTGCAACACCTGATTCATAAGCCGCATAAAGGTGCTCGGGGCATTTGAAAGACCAAATGGCATGACCAACCACTCATAGAGTTTGTCCTTCATTTTGAAGGCAGTCTTCCATTCGTCACCAGGTCGGATCCGCACCTGGTGGTAACCACTCCTCAGATCAATTTTGGAGAATAGAGTGGCTCCCGCCACCATATCCAACATGTCATCCAAGCGGGGAATGGGAAATCGGTACCTCCTGTTATGCGATTGATCGCACAGCTATCTCGCACATCCTCCAAGTTCCATCTTTTTAGGAGTCAGCAGTGCGGGAAGTATTCCTCAACCTGCCTTTGCAATTCGGCTTGTTCAGTGATTCATGTGATAATGGGGCGGTTTGGGCAAGAGATCCAGGATCAAATCGATGGCGTGTTGGATGTCACGCATCGGAGGTAACCCTTCAGGAAGATCGTTAGGGAAGATGTCTAAAAATTCATGGAGGAGATAGGCGACATCCTCAGGTTGCTCACTCAGTGCCTCTTCGACACCTTCATCTTCAGCTTCCCTAACCATCAGAGCATATATGACGTCATAATCAAAGAGCTCACTCTCGAACTCTTGGGCGGTAATCAACTGTAACATCATAGATGTCGGGGTGCTCGTCCTAGGGGTATGAGTAGGAGGGGGCTTCTCGGCAAGGGGCACCGAAGCACTTGCGGTAGTGCTCGGCTGAGAAGAGCTCGGGTCGCTAGGGGCAACCATCTGTGGGGTGACTATAACAGAAGGGAAGCTCGTCTTAGGGGTACGATTAGGAGGGGGCTTCTCGGCAAGGGGTACCGAAACGCTTGCGGTAGCGCTTGGGTGAGAAGAGCTCGGGCCACCAGGGGCAACCATCTGAGGGGTGGCTGCAACAGAAGGGGAGCTAAGAGCAGGGCTCTCCAGAGAGGGGATGATACAGGGTCGAGAGGGTTGTATAGTGATGCGGTGACCTCCTTGCTTGAAGACACAAGTGTTGGATTGATCATAAAGAGCCGCATCCATATCATAGATCCATGACCGGCCAAGGATAACACTCCCGACCTCCATAGGTAGGACATCAAACCTGATCTAAGCCTCCTACGATTGGAGATGAATAGGAAGGAGGCATCTCAAACGTACGGGAATTGAGGTGGTGTCCACCCAAGTAGGGGTGTTCACTATATGGTCCAAACCGAAAAATTGAACCGAACTGGCCAGTTCGGTTCGGTTTCACAGGCCTCACTGTTCATTCGGTTTCAGATTGGGAACCCAAAATGAACTGAATATATATATATATATAATTAATTAAATAATACATTTATACAGAAAGAGCCCTGCAGCGCAGTGGAAGGAGGCCTTCGCACGTGTGGCACGCCCTCCGCGCGCGGTGGTCGCGAGTTCGAATCTTGTGACCGCCGGGAAAACGCCACTTTTTGCCAGATTTTACATGATTTTGCCTGATTTCGGTTTAGGGTTCGGTTCCCCCAAAAATAGGGGTGAACCAGACCGAACCGAACCGTTGTTCACCCCTACACCCAAGAGACTTGATAGGGGTGAGGATGATCCTCCGTCGCCAGGCCCAAATGAGCAACCATGCTGGTGGAGATAGCGTTGATGCAATTCCCACTATCAATGATGACACGACAGACCCTTCCGCCCAAATGGCAGTAGGTTTGTAAAATGGTCGTACGACGCCAATCCTCAGTTTCCTTAGGATGGGCGAGGATACATCGAACCACTCCTAGCCTGTTTTCTTTGAGCGCTACCACAAAGTTAGCGGGCTCGCCGACGTCAACAAACTCGCCCTCGTATTCATCGACCAAGTCGTCAGCCTCATAGTTAACATCCACGAGGGGCTGCTCCTGCTCAGAAGACTTGTCGTTACCAATACATAGTTAACATCCACGAGGGGCTGCTCCTGCTCAGAAGACTTGTCGTTACCAAAGAAGACTTGTCGTTACCAATAACCAGGGTCTTGTGGGGGTAATCATTGCATGGTGTCCTAGCCCCTGGCAACAATAACTCCTTCCAGAACCCGTTTGTTGGGGCCTTCTGGGTGGGCCCTGGGGTGGCTTGCGGGTCCAGAGGATGTGGTAAGTGGACCTAACTCGAGAGGACTCCCACTCTTGCTCAAACTGCTCCATCTCACGTACAACTTGGTAGGCATGATCAAGAGTGGTCACATGCTGATGGAAAAGCTCTTGTTGATAAGCCCGACGCAGACCTCTCCGAAAACGAGAAAGGGTTAGTGCACCCTCCTCACGGGCTCCACACCTCAATAACAGATCATCAAATTCATTAATGTACTCCGACACTTTCTTAGAGCCTTGTGAGATGCTCTGCCATCTATCAATCAATCGGTGACGGTACATCGCAGGGACATACTTCTCACGAAGTCTATCTTTCATCTCATCCCACGTATTAATTGGCTCCTCATATCTCTGAGCAAGATACTCCTCAAGATTGGTCCAATAGGTTAATGCTAGACCTGTTAACATGGTCTTGGAAAAGAAAGCTCGCTGAGGGTTGGACATTTCCAACCAATCAAAATAGCGATTCATCCTAGCCTCCCAGTCAAGGTAGTCTTGAGGTTCCAATGAATCGTTAAAGCTGGGAGCCTCGATGCGGACATTCCGGATATCGTGGTCTCGATCCTGATATGCCCATCGCTCATCCTCATCAAACTCCCTGTCTGGTCTCCTACCATACCTCCCTTACCTACGAGCAATAGGGACCCTGAGGTTTTCATCAATCTCCTCCTCAAAATTGTCTCGGTCGTAGTCATTGTATCGACCATGCCGATCACCAGCTAAGGCTACCCTAGGCTGAGGGTGCCGAGGGGCAACAGGGGAAAGGGGGCGTTGAGGCTGGGGTCTCTCAACGGCTTGATCTCTCCTCGGCTCGCGAATAACCCCTTCCAAGGCCACATTGCGACCCACAATCCCTTGCACAATATGGTCAGACTCGGTGACCCTCTCTTCTATATCGGTAAAACCCTCTCTCATACGTTGGTTCATTCTACAGATTTCCTCTCTAAGTTGCAGCACCAATTCGGTCAAGGTCGGGTCCTTGGGAGGGTTGGCATGAGTGCCTTGAGGGGGAAGACGGTTCCCTAACATTGCTCGTTGAGATCTAGACATCAGCACCAAAATGTGGTATTCAGCACCGTTACGTGTGGGCATAAGACATAGGCTAATATGCAACGACTAACTGACAACATAACACATTTTTTTTAATTACTAAAAAATTTAATATAAAACTAACATGCTCGTATAACTCTATAACCTGCGACTACCACTACGACACGATGGATAAACCACGAGTGAGATCAGCAGAGCAAACTAAACAAGTTTCAGCAATTACTGTGTCGTGCATGTGTCTAGGAATATGAGTGAGTTTTAAACAGATGCTACAAAATTTCGATTATGTTGAACCTTGCAGTTCAAAATATGTTCCAAGCAATCAAAGATTTTTCCACATTTACTAATTGATACCGGTCGCCAGTCGCCAAGACGATCACCGACGACGCCTCCCGGAATTATGTCATCCGACGATCCCTGCGCGTGGTACCGCCCCGCCGCGGCATAAGGAAGGCCAAGGTCATTCATTCGCTATTCAGGGTATGTCCAGCTAGCCTTGCGCTCGTTAGCCTAGCATGCCTGATATGGAAGCATTCAAGGATCTCGGGCCATGACATCGCACCCTACTATAGCTGGCAAACGCTAGCTGTGATTCAGAGGGTCTCCCGGTGATCGCGCCCCTTGTCATGAGACCTCTCCTAGGCATTTCAGGGAAACCGTGGATGCAAACACGGGAAACTTACAATGTCCAACCCCGCAAGACCCCTCTATAAAAGAAAAGGGGACACGATAGGAAAAAGGTACGCTATTGGCAACACCAGAACTCTCCCCTCTAGTCTTCTACTCTTCTAACTTGGGCGTCAGAGTGTCTTCCCACCGAGGTGACTCGGTGGTCTTTGCAGGGCGGAGTTCTGTCAGCCCTCACCGACGACGACACGCCATCGCCTCGGGGCCCATCCAGATTGACTCCGGTCAATCCCCTTTTCTATTGAAGCAACATTTGGCGCCGCCTGTGGGAACCTTTGGACAGAAAGGCTTCACCCCATGGCCCCCAAGGCGAAGGCGGTCGCTCGTTCGTCCGGCGATGAGATCCTCCCCACTACCGTGGTTGAAGAAGTTGCGGGGGACAATTCGAGAGCAGGAGAGCAAGGCTCGACCACGTCATCGCGCCTGGATCGAGTCGAGCAGATGCTTGCAAACCTCCAGCAAGTATTGGTGAGAATGGAGCCCAACCCTTACTATGGTCTGAAGTCTAGCCTCGTTGCTGAGGCCCGCCATCAGGATGGGCTGCGAATGTGCTGCAAAAAGGGTGCCAGTGAAGTGCAGGTTGAGACTGACTCCTAAATCTTGTGCACATCGTTACGAAGCAAATCTCTCCGCCATGGGACCTCTCCTTCATACTGCAGGAGGTTGTATTAACTAACAGGGTCACGACTGAAATCAATCATGTCCCAAGGGAAGGTAACAAAGTGGCGGACTGCCTAGTGACTTTGCATCTTCTTGTACTGGTTTCATTTTGTTGGACCAATGGGCTGACCTTCCTAGTACTGTAAGGGACGCCTGCAGCCATGATAAGGCAAGGTGCCCATCCATGAGCCTGGGTCTGATTTGTACTCTCCCCCCCCTTTTCTTCCCGTACACTTAATGAAAATACCCCTAGCCGTCTGGTGAAGGTAGTGACACCCTCACGAGTGAGGGGCCCTACCCTCTCCTTTTGGGCCGGCTACATTAAAAAAAAAAATGGAGCAAAACCAGCATGCGCCCCGGCGCATGGCGAAGCCCTTGTGCAGCCCGCGGTTCCGGCGGAGGTAGGCGACGTCCATCACCAGCGATTCTGGTAGTCCCAGCGGAGCCTGCGGCGAGGACTGACGTCGTCGATCTTTTCTCGGCCGAGTCCACCCCGGCGCCGACGAATGTTCGGGCAGTCGACCCTCGGTGGAAAGATGATTTGCAGGAGATGAATAGAAAGATAGAAGCGCTGTAGCAGGGTACGCGTGCCCCCTCAGTGGCAACGCTCCTGGCAACCTCACCTTTCGTCGAAGAGGTCACATCGGCGCTTGTACCGGATAAGCTGCAGCTGCCGAAGTTTAGGCGCTACAATGGGACGACGAACCCTGTCCATCACCTCGACCACTTCCAGGGGCAGGTGGAAATGGTAAATATCACTGACGCATTAAAGTGTCATGCTTTCATGTCAACATTGGATGATGCAGCATTGCAGTGGTTCAAGTCGCTTCCCTCCCGATCGATAGCTAGCTTCGCTGACCTGGCACATCGATTCCTAGACCACTTCTACAATACAGTGCAGCATTCATTGTGCACCGACGACCTTTGGCTCGTCTCGCAGAAGGAAGGCGAGATGTTTCGGGACTTTGTGAAGAGGTTCCAACTGGAGGTAATGAAGGTAGTAGATCTGAACCTGAGGACGGCGGTCAACATTCTGACAAGGGTGTGCTCGAACGCCCCGTTCGTGGCGTCTATCGCTAAAAAACCCCCGGTAAGCCTCTCCGACCTACTTTCCAGAATGCAGAAGTACGTACGGCTAGAGTCAACGCTCGGTGCCGCGGGGAGGCTCGGTCGGCCAACCGAGCCAGATGCGGCAAGCACAGAACCAAGTACAAAGAAGCCCAAAAGAGAGGAGTCACACGGCGAGAAGCGACGGGAGGCGGACCGATGAGAATCGGATCGTCGCCCAGATCCAGATCGCCGCCCCGACGAGTACCAACGCGTTAGGGACCTGCCCGCTTCGGGAGGTTTCCTTCCAAGATTCTCCCCATTATCAAGAAGCTTCCAGAGTTCAGGCGACCCGAGCCCTTGACGAGGCCGCCATCTGGCCGAGGAGCCGACCTCTACTGTGAATATCACAAGGGGTATGGCCACCTCACCGACCAGTGCAGAAGCCTCAAGATGGAGATTGTTGAAATGCTGAAGAGAGGACTTATCAGAAAAGACGTCGTCGACGGTCGCGCAAAGGAGCGTACACCCGATGACGACAGGGAGGCGCATAGAGGAAAGGGGGCCGTCCTGGTCTTGGCAAGAGGCTCGGCGGGTGGAGGCGATAGCGGAAGAAAACGGAAGGCTTACGCAGCGGCTGCAAGTAACAATGTAAGCCAGCCATGTCTCAAGGACAGAGCGGTCATCATCTTCTCTGACATAGATGTGGTCGGAGTGAGTCTCCCCCATGACGACGCACTGGTTATTCATGCCGACGTCGATGGGTATGATGTACATCGTATCCTTGTCGATAATGGAGCCGCGCCCGATGTCTTGTTTTATGACTGCTTCGTAAAAATGACCAACTTAAGCTCCGACCTCAAACTGGTCGCAACTCCTCTGTTCGGTTTTAATGGGGCGCCTGTCAACGCCGAAGGATCGATAAAACTGAAGGTAACCTTGGGCACCCGACCTCGGCATGTAACCATTGAGGCCGACTTCCTTGTGGTAAAAGTAAAGTCGGCGTACAACGCGATCTTCGGTCGGGGACTCTTAGGGAAGTTGGGAGGGGTCCCTTCAACCTATCATCAAAAGTTGAAGTTCCCGACCCCCGGTGGGATTGGCGAGGTCGTGGGAAACCAGACCGAGGCCAGACGATGCTATGTAAATTCAATAAAAGCAAAAGAGCCGGTAGTTGCTGAGTATGTGCCCATCTCTGACGAAAATGTTGCAACACATGAGCCCGTCGAGCAAACCAAGCAGGTAGAGGTTGCCAACGGGAGCTTGGTGGTCGGATGCGAGCTAGGGCTGTTGGGTGAGGCAGTCGTCGACTTCCTCAAAAGGAACATCGATGTCTTCGCCTGGTCGGACGATGACCTAACCGGTATCGACCCCGGGGTTATTCAGCACCACTTGAACGTGAGTACCGAGGCGAGACCAGTTTGGCAGAAGAAAAGGCCATTGTCGGCTGACCGGCAGAAAGCAGTCGATGACAACATGGCGAAGTACTTGTGGGCAGGGACCGTCCGAGACACGTTCTATCCGGAGTGGGTCGTGAACGTCGTCCTGGTACGCAAAGCAAGTGGGAAGTGGAGAATGTGCGTGGACTTCACCGACCTGAACAAGGCGTGCCCCAAAGATAGCTACCCTCTACCTCGCATCGACCAGCTCGTCGACTCCACGGCAGGGCACGAGCTCCTTAGCTTCCTCGACGCATACTCGGGGTACCACCAAATCAGAATGGCGCCTGACAACGAAGAGAAGACATCGTTCATCACGGAAAAAGGTCTTTACTGCTTCACTCGAATGCCATTTGGGTTAAAGAATGCAGGTGCAACGTACCGGCGGCTCGTCAACATGATGTTCGAGGAGCAGATCGGGAAGGCGATGGAGATATACATCGACGACATGCTGGTAAAGAGCCGACGAGCCAAGGACCACGTCCGCGACTTGGCCGAGACGTTCGAGGTGCTTCGACGATTCGGGATGAAGCTCAACCCCGAGAAGTGTGTTTTCGGCGTACGCGCTGGGAAATTCCTCGGCTATCTCGTCGCAAACTGAGGAATCGATGTCAACCCCGACAAAATACAAGCGATCATGGACATGACGCCCCCGAGAACGATAAAGGAGGTACAACGCCTCAATGGTAGGGTAACTGCTTTGAGCAGGTTTATGTCAAGGTCGGCAGAGAGATGCAGACCTTTCTTCGAAGTGTTGAGAAGAGGGTGTTTCGAGTGGACCGAGGAGTGTCAGGAGGCATTCAACGACCTCAAAGAACACTTATCACACGTGCCAACATTGAGCAAGCCGCTAGTCGGGGAGGACCTACTACTGTACCTATCAGCAACAACATATTCAATCAGCTCAGTGCTCGTGCGGGAGGAGAATTGCAACCATCTTCCGGTGTACTACACAAGCAAAGCGCTACGAGGAGCCGAACAGCGTTACACCGACCTTGAGAAGGTTGCGTACGCACTCATTATGGCTGCGAGGAGGCTACGCCCATATTTTCAAGCGCACAAAATCATCGTCCTCACCGACGTCCCCATCAAGCAAGTCCTCACCCGACCCGAGGTCTCAGGGAGGTTGGCCAAGTGGGCCATAGAGCTCAGGGAGTTCGACGTCACGTTCAAACCTCGGGTCGCAATCAAGGCTCAAGCCCTGGTTGACTTCATCTCCGAAGGGACGGCAAGAAAGCCAGAAGAGGAGGAAGCGGGCGACGAGCGCTGGAAAGTGTTTGTCGATGGAGCATCAAATTCACAAGGAAGCGGGGTAGGGGTGGTCCTCCATTCACCCGACGGGTTTGTCTTGAGATATGCAGTTCGTTTCGGCTTTGAGGCTTCTAATAATGTGGCAGAATACGAAGCTGTTATCTCAGGGCTAAAAAGGGCGAAATCCCTCGGAGCAAAAAGGGTCTCCGTTTTCAGCGACTCTCAACTGGTCGTAAGCCAGGTGATGCGCGAGTTCGAGGCTAAAGAAGCAAAGCTTGCATCTTACATGGCCGAGGTCCATCGGCTGCTCGCGGAGTTCGACTCGGCCGAGCTATTGAAGATCCCGCGGGCAGAGAATTCACAGGCTGACGCGTTGTCCAAATTCGCGTCATCATCGGCGAAAGTACGGTCGTCCGTGCTAATAGAGGAGCTCAGCGAACCGTCTGCAGTTGCCAAGGAAGTAATGTGCGCCAACACCCTGACAACCTGGATGACGCCGCTGATCGATTTCGTCAAAAGTGGACAGCTTCTCGACGACCGGGTAGAAGCCGACAAGACAAAGAGGCGAGCCTCGAGGTTCTTCCTCATTGGCGAAGATTTGTATAGAAAGGGCTTCAACTATCCGCACCTTCGCTGCGTCGGCCCAGGTCAAGCCGAGAAAATCATCGGCGAAGTTCATGAAGGAACGTGCGGAAGCCATGCAAGTGCCCAGTCACTTGTCAAAAGGATTACCCGACAAGGTTATTGGTGGCCGACTATGTTAAAAGACGCCGAGAGATATGTTCAAAAATGCCGTCAATGCCAACTCTTCGGAAAGATCGACCGACGACCGCCAGTTGAGCTCACCCCATTGACTTCGCCGTGGCCATTCGCGCAGTGGGGTATGGACATCCTTGGGCCTTTCCCACCGGCGACAGGCCAGAGGAAGTTCATTATAGTCGGTGTGGATTATTTCACCAAATGGGTGGAGGCCGAGCCATTAGCACGAATCACTGACGCTAATGCCTGGGGTTTCATTTGGAAGATTATTGTATGCAGGTTCGGCATCCCCAGAACAATCATCACCGACAATGGCAAGCAGTTCGACAACGCCCGCTTTTGGCGAAACTGCTCAGCCCTAGGGATCGACCACCGCTTCTCCTCGGTCTCCCACCCCCAATCCAATGGGTTGGCCGAGGTGACGAATCTGACGATATTGGACGGGCTAAAGAGAAGGCTGGAAGACCACAAGGGACGATGGACGGATGAACTCCTCCATATTCTGTGGGCATACCGCACGACGCCACGAGAAGCAACCCAAGAATCACCTTACGCCCTAGCCTTTGGGGTAGAAGCCATTACGCCGGTGGAGATGCTCGCCCCGTCTGGGAGAATCCTCGGCTTCAACCATGAGACGAACGAATCCTCTCTCCACGCTGAGCTGGACCTGATCGAGAAAAAGCGAGGGAAGGCGTCAGCAAGAATCGAAGCTTACCAGCGAAGGGTAAAGAGAAGCTTCGACAGAAACGTCATACAGAAAAGCTTCGTAGTCGGAAGCCTAGTCTTAAGAAAGCTATCTGTTTCAGACCCTAAGTGGGCTAGTGGGAAGTTGTCGGCCGCCTGGGAGGGACCCTACCGGGTCTTAGAGGACCTCGGCCACGACACTTATCGGCTTGAACACCTCAGCGGAACGGCCCTCCCGAGGACATGGAACGCCGAGCACCTACGGAAGTATTACGCTTGAATTAGAGAAGAACGAGGTCGCTTCGGCACTCTATCGTTTTACGAGGTCGCTTCAGCACTCTTTCTAATAAACGAGGTCGCTTCGGCACTCTATCATTTTACGAGGTCGCTTCGGCACTCTATCATTTTACGAGGTCGCTTCGGCACTCTATCATTGTACGAGGTCGCTTCGGCACTCTATCTGTATACGAGGTCGCTTCGGCACTCTACCTACGTACGAGATCATTTTTTGAACGTCTATGGAACTGAACACCTCGGTACATTGCTCGCCAGCATGCGGCAGGCCAACTGGCAAAAAAAAACATCGTCTACAATCCCTCACGAACCAACTAGTTCTCGGCCACAACTTTGTCGGCCGCCTCTACATATATCTCGTCAGCTGCTTTGGACATCGCCTCGTCGACGACTGCTGCCACCGCCTCTTCCTTGGCATCTTCCTTAGCTGCGCGAGCTTCCGAGAGGTCAAGATTAGGAAACAGCTCGGCTACACGACCGAGGCAATCATTATAGCCTTCCTGGTAAAGGCCGCCGATCTCTTCTGCGAGCTCCTCGGACGTACGATACTCCTATATCGCCTTCTCACGTTCATCCACCACGAGTTGGGCCGTCTGCTCCCGAGACAGTTTGTGCAACGCTATCTCGTCGGCAAGAGCCGCTTTCGCGGCTTGGAGCGCTACCTTCTCGGCTTGAAGAGCAGCGCCCGCGGACTCCAACGCCGCCCGAAGTTCACCCTCGGTCTTCTTCGCCTCCTCAGCATCCTTAGATCCTCAGTATTGGATGAGGTGATCGAGCAACAGAAAGCCGACCCTAGACTCCTAGAGTTAGTGGGCAAGGCAGGCATTGCTCGTGATGAGGACGGTGTGATTAGATTTCATCACCGTGTCTGTGTCTCTGATTTTGTAGATGTCCGTGAGCATGTATTAGCGGAGGCTCATAGATCGCGATTCTCTATTCAACCCGGCAACACTAAGATGTACCAGGACTTGAAGAGGTCCTTTTGGTGGTCCGGCATAAAGAAGGATGTAGCGGATTATGTGTCTAGGTGTTTAGTGTGTCAGCAAGTGAAGGCCGAGCGACAGCGAACATCTGGTCTTATGCAAAGGATGGAGATCCCAGTGTGGAAGTGGGAAGCTGTCACTATGGACTTTGTTTCGGGTTTGCCTCGATCTAGAAGGGGCAATGACTCGATTTGGGTAGTCGTAGATAGATTCTCGAAGACTGCTCATTTCTTGCCTATGAAGAAGAAGCACTCAGTAGAGAGTTTAGCTAGACTGTATGTTAGTGGCATCATTAGATTGCATGGTGTGCCGAAGTTGATCATTTTGGATCGAGATCCGAGATTCACTTCGAGGTTGTGGAAAGGTCTTCAGGATGCTTTAGGTTCGGAGCTGAAGCTCAGTTCGGCGTTTCATCCCCAGACAGATGGACAGTCCGAGAGGACTATCCAGACGCTCGAGGATATGTTGAGAGCGTGTGTTCTGGATTGGAAGGATGATTGGGAGCGTCATTTACCTCTTGTGGAGTTTGCATACAACAACAGCTTTCATACGAGTATTGGTATGGCTCCATTTGAGGCGTTGTATGGAAGGTCGTGCAGATCTCCTTTATGTTGGGAGGAGACAGGCGATAGGCAGTTGATCGGTCCGGAGTTAGTTCAGGAGACTTCGGATAAGATCCAGCTTATTAGGAAGAGGCTTGTTGCGGCTCAGGATAGGCAGAAGAGCTATGCCGACAACAGGAGAAAGGATCTTGAGTTCGAGGTGGGTGATCATGTCTTCTTGAAGATATCACCTACTCGAGGTGTCGTCAGGTTTGGCAGGCATAGTAAACTGAGCCCTAGATTCATTGGCCCGTATGAGATTCTCAGACGATTAGGCAGCGTGGCATATGAGCTAGCCTTACCCCCAGCTTTAGCTAGTGTTCATCCCGTTTTCCACGTATCTATGCTCAAGAAGTGCGTCCGAGATCCATCTCATATTATTAGCCACGAGCCAGTGGAGATTCAGCCAGATATGTCGTATGTCGAGCAACCAGTAGCTATTCTTGACCGGAAGGTTCAGCATCTCCGGAACAAGAGTATTGCGTCGGTGAAAGTTCTATGGCGGAACTTCTCGCGAGAGGAGGCTACTTGGGAGCTTGAGGATGCAATGAAGAAGAAGTATCCCCTTTAGTTTGAGTAGTGTCGTTCAACTTCGAGGATGAAGTTTCTTTAAGGGGGAGAGGGTGTAAGGCCCTCGAATTTTTGTTGTATTACTTTACTACGTGTGAATATTTCATGCTTGTGTATGTATGTATATAAATATCTATGTACGTAGTAGTTAGTACACTTATGTATGCATGTGTATAATTAGTTGTAAATAGTGTACGAATTGCATGGTGATAGTGTGTACATTATGGTGTACATATTACATGTAAATAAATATCGTATGCATGGATTTTCTGCATGTTTTAACTTCTGGCCGAAGGCCAACTTAACGTCAACATCCATGGACGCCAACACTTGAGTAGACGGCCAGCGATGTGGACGTCAATATCCCTGACATGAATGCATGCAGAGCCCGAATTTCCGGGGACAAGCAACCCCAGCCATTGGGGAGCTGTCCCCAATGGCTGTGAAGGCCTCACATCACCCCTGCGGGAAAGGAGAGACCCCTCTCCTTTAAACCAACCTCCCCTTGCAAACCCCAGAGCTCTCTTTGGCTCTTTGCAAAGAGGAGAAGAAGAAAACCTAGTTTTGGTCTGTGAGAAAAGCTGGACTTTGCAAGCTCGGATCCATCAGTGTGAAGGTGTTCCCGGCGTTCTACTGCAACAAGGAGGTAGCTGGAACATCGAGGAAGAGTTCCCCGACCTTGGCTTGCTGAGGAGACTGATCAAGAACTCGGAGGAAGACGTTTCTGGAGGCTTCTTGGGACTGCCCAAGGAGAGCTTCTACGAACCCTAAATCCCTTTGGAGTATTTTCAGAGGCAAGTAACCTACACACATCGTCCATGTAGATGTCTAGTAGGGTTTTCTTATTTTTACACATTTTTCCTCGTGTCCTAGATCCCCCATTCTTCTTGTGTTTGGAGCTCGGGTCTGCATTCTTGCAGAGACCTGAACTTGACGGCAAGATCCCTTGTCGTCAAGATCTTCATTAACGGCCAACGATGTTGCCGTTAAGCTCCATTAATGGCCCGAGTATGCCGTTAAGTTCGTCAGGACAGAACAGTGAGCTGTTCTCTCCTTCTATATGACTATTTTCGATGTGTTTTCACGATGAGGATATAATGTAACTCCTATATGCTATGTACCCTAGTTAATGTGGCGTGTGGGAGAATGATTTTGCATATTTTGTGGATGGTAGAGTTTATTAGTTTATTGAAATGCGTGTGGAAGAAATAGCCATGTATGTTTCCCCCACTATTCTAATGATCCGTGGGAAATTTGGATGCCCTAATTTTGTTAGACCATGAGTGGGTGATTCAGTTTGTGCTTTGAATTTCTGGGAATTTCTCCATGCTCACATGATTTACTGAAATTTCTGAAATGAAATTAGAAAACATGCGTAGGTCTTGTAAAACCTCCTGTAAATTGTGTGTTGTGTAATAAATCTGGGGAAAATTTCCTGTGGTGTTGTGTATGTTGGGTTCAGGGCTACGAACTGTTAAACTGAATATTCATGTGGTGTGCCATGATAAATTGAATTACGAATGATATGAGGATAGATATCTAATTTTCTGTAATTGCATTATGAGTCAGAAAAATGTGAAATTTTGCATGTGAGGTCATAGACCTGTAATCAGTATGTGGTTAAATTTTCAGGCTGTTTGGACAACTGTAGAATGCAATATGAAACTTCCATGCGAAAATATGTGAATAATGCATGCTATTGTGAAAATGACTTGAAATGCGCGTGCAACCTAATTTATGCAACTTACTGAATGAGAGAATGTAAAGATGTGTGTGCGCCATGTGTAAATATGTGTGTTAAAAATCGGTATGTGTAATGTGTAAGACTGTGCCAAGTGTGACACTGCTCCCATAGAGGGCCGTGGAATCGTATAATGGAAAAGTCCCCATGAGAAGGTTCAATGTGTTAAGATCCTAAGGGCATTAGGATGAAATCCTAGAGGTGGACAAGTGCCACTAGTTAGGTTGGAGACTTGTTCTCCAGGTCTGCGCAGTCCAAGACTCGTCACTATATTGCCTAGGTGGCGTCTATGTGTATGTGTTATATGATGTGTCCTTCTTATGGTGGTTTGGACTATTTGTCACGACACTAAATTGTGAAATGTGAAATGTGAAATGTGAATGTGATCATGTGTAAATTGTGTAGTGTGAATATCTGTAAATGTGCAATGTGTGAAAAGAGAACTATACGAATGGGCAATTGTGAAAACATGTGGAACCAATATGTAAGATTGTGAAATTGTAGTCCATGATAGGATAATGTGAAATTATGTTATAACAACAACTTAATTGTGGCTATGAGAATATTTTATATGTGTAAAAATGTGTAGAATTCATGCTAGTAGCACTTCTTGCATATGTGTGAAAAATTTCATGTCTCATTGTTATCATGTCGTAGTTTAATTAAGAATGTAGCTCTCATGTGAAGGGTATGTAATTCTAATCCATGAGAAAAATAACAACCTTAAAGTGTATAAAATGATAGTTTACGTGTACAAGGATGTGTAGCAACCATGCTAGGAATGGTTTCCTTCATGTATGTGAGAATCCCATGTTTAGCCGTTTCATGTTATAGTTTAATCTGAAGTGTGGTTTTCTTGTGATTGAATAAGTAGAGAGCATGTGATAGGTTATTTATTTTAGAATGTCTTAAATCATGTACCATGTGTTTAGTTTTGTAGAATTATCATGATAGGTTGTCCCTTATTAATGTCCAAGCATGTCATGAGTTTCGCACTGTGAAATGGAATGTGGAACCTACTGTGATATATGCATGTATGTTGTGTGTGGTATTACTTGCTGAGTCTTTTAGACTCACTCCTTGCTTCGGCGTACAGGTTTAGTTGGTGACGTTACACCGTTGGAGGAGACAGTGGAGAGTGACTCCGAGCGTGGCGAGTAGCCTGGTGGAGTCGTCATCGTGACATTTTGCTTTCATTGTATGTAATTGAGGCATTGTAATGAAACTATTATGTAATTGGTGGACAACTATGTATTAAATTTTAGCACTTCAATTATGTGAACTTTAGTTCTTTTAAATTTTCAGTTGAATCATGTATGTTAAATGTGGATGATGAATGAAATGAAGACAGTGGTTCGTTTCTTCCGCTACTCTGTATTTATATTCAGGTGTATCTCAATCGTATGTTATTGTTGGGTAAATGTCCCACTGTGATTACGTTCACTATACCGACGTGGGTTGGTATAACCGTACCGGTATAATGAGGGTCGTCACAGAGATTGGTATCAGAGCAACCGGTTGAGATTGCACATGAATATATACAAGTCATCATCTACATTACATGCTAAGTCTACATAGGAATGTCCACATGTGTAGAAATCATTAATAATGAGTGGAAAATAGATAAGAAAATGGTTAGGAAATAAATTAACGTAGCTCTAATAGTGGCGAAAATTTATTGCAGCCATGGCTTCGAGAGGTAGACGTGGTGGTGTACCTGCTTGTGAGGGAGAGCAGAGGCGTGAGGAGTAGGCGGAGCAGCAGGCCCCGGCACCATAGGGTCCTATACTTCCCCCACCGCCGCCCGTGGATTACGGAGTATTCATGCAAGGTCTGGTGCAAGCCATGCAGACGCAGGCTCACACTCAGGCTGCACTCCAAGCTCAGTTGGAGGCTCAGGTTAGAATGACGAAACAATTAGCAGTTTGGTTTATTTAATTATAAGATGTTATGATTGATTGTGTATTACTTGTTGTTTAATGTAGCATGCTCAAGTCCCAGATCAGGACCATGGTGGACCTTCCATCATGGATAGATTCAAGAGAATGTTGCCACCCTCTTTTAAGGGGGAGAGCGATCCATTACTAGCTGAAAGCTGCATGAGGGAGATAGAGAAGATCTTTCGAGCAATAAGGTGTGCAGATGAGGATAAGGTTACCTTAGCCACCTACATGCTACAGGTATGCGTTAATTTTGTATGTTGTATGGTTGTTAAATTAGCTGTGTTAGTTGGTGCTTATGAAGGTGTATTGCAGGAAAGAGCTGATGTATGGTGAGCTTCACTACTGCGTACACGGTTCGAGGACGGAGCGATTGATGTTGCTTGGGACGAGTTCGTGAGGCTCTTTCGGGCCAAGTTCGTCCCCGAGCATTTTCAGGACAAGATGGAGCAAGAATTCCTATCGTTGACATAAGGCTCCATGACCGTGCTGGAATATGAGGCAAGATTTTCTGAACTCTCTAAGTATGCACCCCATATTGTGGAAGATGAGCGCTGGAAGACGAAGAAGTTTGTGATGGGACTCAAGCCATCACTGAGGACGAGACTTGTAGCGTTTTACCATCGCACCTTGGACGAGGCCCCTAGCGCTGCCTGTAGGCAGGAGGGTGAGATGGAGCAATACCTTGAAGAGAAGAAGGCTTCGCAGAAGAGACCGGCAGCTACCTTTCAGCGGCAAGACAAGAAGAAGGTCACGTACCAGACACCACAGCGACCAGCAGTAATCGGCAGTTCTCAGGTACCTTCTGTACGTTCCCCTGGTGCGAAGAAAGAATGTCCGCATTGCGGAAAGGTCCATGGTGGTACGGAGTGTTGGATGATCACGGGCAAGTGCTTGAAGTGTGGAAGTAGCGACCACAAGATCAGGGATTGTCTGAGACTTCAGCAGGGAGTCCAGCGCGGAGCGCCAGCCCCAGCAGCGGTAGCGGCAGCAGCGCCAGCTACGGGAAGACCAGGAAGGCCTCGAGCCCCAGCTCGAGTGTTTGCTTTAGCACGCGAGGACGCCGAACAGGCGGAGCGTGTCACCGAAGGTACGTTTTTACTTCTAGGTGTGCACGCTCGGGTTTTGTTTGATACGGGTGCCACTCACTCATTCATCTCCGAGCGGTTTGCTAGGCGGTTAGCCCTAGAGTCAGGCATAGAGTCTAAGGATTTAGAGGTCCCTTTGTCTGTGCACACCCCTGCGGGTACATTATCGACTAAGAAGTGCATTCCGTCGTTACCTGTGTGCATTGAGGATAGAATCCTAGAAGGCTGTTTCGTCTTACTAAAGATGAAGGACTATGATGCTATTCTTGGTCTGGATTGGCTAGAGGAGCACTATGCGTTAGTGGATTTTCGTGGAAAGAGGATTGTTTTCCGCATTCCTGGTGAGGATGAGTTCTCTCATCCCTTGCCAAGGAACTTGGCGGGAAAGTTAGTCATCTTTGCCATAAAGGCGATGCGCATAGTAAACAAGGGTTGTGACGCTTTTCTTACCAGCGTGGTATTAGTACTAGAGACTGATGAGTCACCTACTCTAGCAGAGATCGAGGTAGTGCAGGATTTTCCAGACATCTTTCCTGATGATTTATCTGGATTGCCACCGGATAGAGAGATAAGTTCACCATAGAGTTGCTACCGGGCACCTCTCCTATCAAAAAGGCTCCATATCGGATGGCACCTGCGGAGTTAGCCGAGTTAAGGAGGCAGTTGCAAGAATTGCTAGATAAGGGATTTATTCACCCTAGTGTTTCCCTTGGGGCGCACCTGTCTTATTCGTAAAGAAGAAAGATGGATCACTTAGATTATGCATCGATTATAGAAAGCTAAACCAAGTGACAGTGAAGAACAGGTATCCCTTACCTCGCATTGATGATTTGTTCGACCAGTTGCAAGATGCATCAGTCTTTTCTAAGATTGATTTGCGGTCTGGTTATCATCAGTTGAGGATTAGGAGTGAGGATGTGTCCAAAACGGCATTTAGAATCCGTTACGGACATTATGAGTTTTTGGTTCTTCCTTTCGGATTGACCAACGCCCCTGCAGCGTTCATGGATCTCATGAACAGGGTGTTTAGACCTTATTTAGATAGCTTTGTTGTAGTGTTTATTGATGATGTACTGGTCTAATCTCCGGATGAGGCCATGCACCGTCAACATTTGAGGGTAGTGTTAGAGGTTCTTCGTGAGCATAAGTTGTTTGCTAAATTCAGCAAATGCGATTTCTGGTTGCGCGAGGTTCATTTCCTCGGGCATGTTATCTCCGGTGCTAGTGTTGCAGTTGATCCAAGAAAGGTCCAGGCAGTTATGGATTGGGAGATTCCCAGGACCCCTTCGGAGATTCGGAGTTTTATTGGTTTGGCTGGTTACTATCGGCGATTTATTGAGGGATTTTCATCCATCGCCGCCCCATTGACTCAGCTCACCAGAAAGGGAGTGAAGTTCGTCTGGTCCGAGAAGTGTGAGAGTAGTTTTCAATTGTAGAAGACTAAGCTCACGTCAGCACCGGTGTTAGTCTTACCGAGCGGTGTAGAGGGTTTTGCTATCTACACGGATGCGTCTCGGATTGGCTTAGGTTGTGTGCTCATGTAGGAAGGAAGGGTAGTGGCATATGCTTCTCGTCAGTTGAAGGAGCATGAGCGAAACTATTCGACTCATGATTTGGAGCTCGCAGCAGTGGTTCATGCACTAAAGATCTGGAGGCACTATCTTTATGGTGTCAGATTTGAGGTGTTCACCGACCACAAGAGCTTGAAGTATCTTTTCTCCCAAAAGGAATTAAACCTAAGGCAGAGGAGATGGATTGAGTTCTTGAAGGACTATGACTTCGACCTTCAGTATCATCCTAGAAAGGCGAATGTCGTAGCGGATGCCCTTAGTAGGAAGAGGTCTTCTCTCCAGCAGGATTGGAAGATGTTGGAGGATGCGGCGTGCTCGATGACTGAGTTAGAGCCATCGTCGTGTCAGGCTTTTGTAGCTCAGTTATCCCTTAGATCCTCAGTATTGGATGAGGTGATCGAGCAACAGAAAGCCGACCCTAGACTCCTAGAGTTAGTGGGCAAGGCAGGCATTGCTCGTGATGAGGACGGTGTGATTAGATTTCATCACCATGTCTGTGTCCCTGATTTGGTAGATGTCCGTGAGCATGTATTAGCGGAGGCTCATAGATCGCAATTCTCTATTCATCCCGGCAACACTAAGATGTACCAGGACTTGAAGAGGTCCTTTTGGTGGTCCGGCATGAAGAAGGATGTAGCGGATTATGTGTCTAGGTGTTTAGTGTGTCAGCAAGTGAAGGCCGAGCGACAACGACCATCTGGTCTTATGCAAAGGATGGAGATCCCAGTGTGGAAGTGGGAAGCTGTCACTATGGACTTTGTTTCGGGTTTGCCTCGATCTAGAAGGGGCAATGAATCGATTTGGGTAGTCGTAGATAGATTCTCGAAGACTGCTCATTTCTTGCCTATGAAGAAGAAGCACTCAGTAGAGAGTTTGGCTAGACTGTATGTTAGTGGCATCATTAGATTGCATGGTGTGCCGAAGTCGATCATTTCGGATCGAGATCCGAGATTCACTTCGAGGTTGTGGAAAGGTCTTCAAGATGCTTTAGGTTCGGAGCTGAAGCTCAGTTCGGCGTTTCATCCCCAGACAGATGGACAGTCCGAGAGGACTATCCAGACGCTCGAGGATATGTTGAGAGCGTGTGTTCTGGATTGGAAGGATGATTGGGAGCGTCATTTACCTCTTGTGGAGTTCGCATACAACAACAGCTTTCATGCGAGTATTGGTATGGCTCCATTTGAGGCGTTGTATGGAAGGCCGTGCAGATCTCCTTTATGTTGGGAGGAGACAGGCAATAGGCAGTTGATCGGTCCGGAGTTAGTTCAGGAGACTTCGGATAAGATCCAGCTTATCAGGAAGAAGCTTATTGCGGCTAAGGATAGGCAGAAGATCTATGCCGACAACAGGAGGAAGGATCTTGAGTTCGAGGTGGGTGATCATGTCTTCTTGAAGATATCACCTACTCGAGGTGTCGTCAGGTTTGGCAGGCATAGTAAACTGAGCCCTAGATTCATTGGCCCGTATGAGATTCTCAGACGATTGGGCAGCGTGGCATAAGAGCTAGCCTTACCCCCAGCTTTAGCTAGTGTTCATCCCGTTTTCCACGTATCTATGCTAAGGAAGTGCGTCCGAGATCCATCTCATATTATTAGCCACGAGCCAGTGGAGATTCAGCCAGATCTGTCGTATGTCGAGCAACCAGTAGCTATTCTTGACCGGAAGGTTTAGCATCTCCGGAACAAAAGTATTGCGTCGGTGAAAGTTCTATGGCGGAACTTCTCGCGAGAGGAGGCTACTTGGGAGCTTGAGGATGCAATGAAGAAGAAGTATCCCCTTTAGTTTGAGTAGTGTCGTTCAACTTCGAGGACGAAGTTTCTTTAAGGGGGAGAGGGTGTAAGGCCCTCGAATTTTGTTGTATTACTTTACTACGTGTGAATATTTCATGCTTGTGTATATATGTATAAATATCTACGTACGTAGTAGTTAGTACACTTATGTATGCATGTGTATAATTAGTTGTAAATAGTGTACGAATTGCATGGTGATAGTGTGTACATGATGGTGTACATATTGCATGTAAATAAATATCGTATGCATGGATTTTTCTGCATGTTTTAACTTCTGGCCGAAGACCAACTTAACGTCAACATCCATGGACGCCAACACTTGAGTAGACGGCCAGCGATGTGGACGTCAATATCCCTAACATGCATGCATGCAGAGCCCGAATTTCCGGGGACAAGCAACCCCAGCCATTGGGGAGCTGTCCCCAACGGCTGTGAAGGCCTCACATCACCCCTGCGGGAAAGGAGAGACCCCTCTCCTTTAAACCAACCTCACCTTGCAAACCCCAGAGCTCTCTTTGGCTCTTTGCAAACAGGAGAAGAAGAAAACCTAGTTCTGGTCTGTGAGAAAAGCTGGACTTTGCAAGCTCGGATCCACCAGTGTGAAGGTGTTCCTGGCGTTCTACTGCAACAAGGAGGTAGCTGGAACATCGAGGAAGAGTTCCCCGACCTTGGCTTGCTGAGGAGACTGATCAAGAACCCAGAGGAAGACGTTTCTGGAGGCTTCTTGGGACTGCCCAAGGAGAGCTTCTACGAACCCTAGATCCCTTTGGAGTATTTTCAGAGGCAAGTAACCTACACACATTGTCTATGTAGATGTCTAGTAGGGTTTTCTTATTTTTACACATTTTTCCTCGTGTCCTAGATCCCCCATTCTTCTTGTGTTTGGAGCTCGGGTCTGCATTCTTGCAAAGACCTGAATTGGACGGCAAGATCCCTTGTCGTCAAGATCTTCATTAACGGCCAACGATGTTGCCGTTAAGCTCCATTAACGGCCCGAGTATGCCGTTAAGTTCGTCAGGACAGAACAGTGAGCTGTTCTCTCCTTCTATATGACTATTTTCGATGTGTTTTCGCGATGAGGTTATAATGTAACTCCTATATGCTATGTACCCTAGTTAATGTGGCGTGTGGGAGAATGATTTTGCATATTTTGTGGATGGTAGAGTTTATTAATTTATTGAAATACGTGTGGAAGAAATAGCCATGTATGTTTCCCCCACTATTCTAATGATCCGTGGGAAATTTGGATGCTAATTTTGTTAGACCATGAGTGGGTGATTCAGTTTGTGCTTTGAATTTATGGGAATTTCTCCATGTTCACATGATTTACTGAAATTTCTGAAATGAAATTAGAAAACATGTGTAGGTCTTGTAAAACCTCCTGTAAATTGTGTGTTGTGTAATAAATCCGGGGAAAATTTCCTGTGGTGTTGTGTATGTTGGGTTCAGGGCTACGAACTGTTAAACTGATTATTCATGTGGTGTGCCATGATAAATTGAATTACGAATGATATGAGGATTGATATCTAATTTTTTGTAATTGCATTATGACTCAGAAAAATGTGAAATTTTGCATGTGAGGTCATAGACCTGTAATCAACTTGTGGTTAAATTTTCGGGCTGTTTGGACAACTGTAGAATGCAATATGAAACTTCCATGCGAAAATATGTGAATAATGCATGTTATTGTGAAAATGATTTGAAATGCGCGTGCAACCTGATTTATGCAACTTACTGAATGTGTAATCTCTGTCATCTGTAGTATCATGCTAGGAAAACAGAGCCATGTGTGTGAACGAGAGAATGTAAAGATGTGTGTGCGCCATGTGTAAATATGTGTGTTAAAAATCAGTATGTGTAATGTGTAAGACTGTGCCAAGTGTGACACTGCTTCCATAGAGGGCCGTGGAACCGTATCATGGAAAAGTCCCCATGAGAAGTTTCAATGTGTTAAGATCCTAAGGGCATTAGGATGAAATCCTGGAGGTGGACAAGTACCACTGGTTAGGGTGGAGACTTGTTCTCCCGGTCTGCGCAGTCCAAGAGTCGTCACTATATTGCCTAGGTGGCATCTATGTGTATGTGTTATGTGATGTGTCATTCTTATGGTGGTTTGGACTATGTGTCACGACACTAAATTGTGAAATGTGAAATGTGAATGTGATCATGTGTAAATTGTGTAGTGTGAATATGTGTAAATGTGCAATGTGTGAAAAGAGAACTATACGAATGGGTAATTGTGAAAACATGTGGAACCAATATGTGAGATTGTGAAATTGTAGTCCATGATAGGATAATGTGAAATTATGTTATAACAACAACCTAATTGTGGCTATGAGAATATTTTATATGTGTAAAAATGCGTAGAATTCATGCTAGTAGCACTTCTTGCATATGTGTGAAAAATTTCATGTCTCATTGTTATCATGTCGTAGTTTAATTAAGAATGTAGCTCTCATGTGAAGGGTATGAAATTCTAATCCATGACAAAACAGCAACCTTAAAGTGTATAAAATGATAGTTTACGTGTACAAGGATGTGTAGCAACCATGCTAGGAATGATTTCCTTCATGTATGTGAGAATCCCATGTTTAGCCGTTTCATGTTATAGTTTAATCTGAAGTGTGGTTTTCATGTGATTGAATAAGTGGAGAGCATGTGATAGGTTATTTATTTTAGAATGTCTTAAATCATGTACCATGTGTTTAGTTTTGTAGAATTATCATGATAGGTTGTCCCTTATTAATGTCCAAGCATGTCATGAGTTTCGCACTGTGAAATGGAATGTGGAACCTACTGTGATATATGCATGTATGTTGTGTGTGGTATTACTTGCTGAGTCTTTTAGACTCACTCCTTGCTTCGGCGTACAGGTTTAGTTGGTGACGTTACACTGTTGGAGGAGACAGTGGAGAGTGACTCCGAGCCTGGCGAGTAGCCTGGTGGAGTCGTCATCGTGACATTTTTCTTTCATTGTATGTAATTGAGGCATTGTAATGAAACTATTATGTAATTGGTGGACAACTATGTATTAAATTTTAGCACTTCAATTATGTGGACTTTAGTTCTTTTAAATTGTCAGTTGAATCATGTATGTTAAATGTGGATGATGAATGAAATGAAGACAGTGGTTCTTTTCTTCCGCTACTCTGTATTTATATTCAGGTGTATCTCAATCGTATGTTATTGTTGGGTAAATGTCCCATTGTGATTACGTTCACTATACCGACGTGGGTTGGTATAACCGTACCGGTATAATGAGGGTCGTCACAGAGATTGGTATCAGAGCAACCGGTTGAGATTGCACATGAATATATACAAGTCATCATCTACATTACATGCTAAGTCTACATAGGAATGTCCACATGTGTAGAAATCATTAATAATGAGTGGAAAATAGATAAGAAAATGGTTAGGAAATAAATTAACGTAACTCTAATAGTGGCGAAAATTTATTGCAGCCATGGCTTCGAGAGGTAGACGTGGTGGTGTACCTGCTTGTGAGGGAGAGCAGAGGCGTGAGGAGTAGGCGGAGCAGTAGGCCCCGGCACCATAGGGTCCTATACTTCCCCCACCGCCGCCCGTGGATTACGGAGTATTCATGCAAGGTCTGGTGCAAGCCATGCAGACGCAGGCTCACACTCAGGCTGCACTCTAAGCTCAGTTGGAGGCTCAGGTTAGAATGACGAAACAATTAGCAGTCTGTTTTATTTAATTATAAGATGTTATGATTGATTGTGTATTACTTGTTGTTTAATGTAGCATGCTCAAGTCCCAGATCAGGACCATGGTGGACCTTCCATCATGGAAAGATTCAAGAAGATGTTGCCACCCTCTTTTAAGGGGGAGAGCGATCTATTACTAGCTGAAAGCTGGATGAGGGAGATAGAGAAGATCTTCCGAGCAATAAGGTGTGCAGATGAGGATAAGGTTACCTTAGCCACCTACATGCTACAGGTATGCGTTAATTTTGTATGTTTGTATGGTTTGTTAAATTAGCTATGTTAGTTGGTGCTTATGAAGGTGTATTGCAGGAAAGAGCTGATGTATGGTGGGCTTCACTACTGCGTACATGGTTCGAGGACGGAGCGATTGATGTTGCTTGGGACGAGTTCGTGAGGCTCTTTCGGGCCAAGTTCATCCCCGAGCATATTCAGGACAAGATGGAGCAAGAATTCCTATCATTGACACAAGGCTCCATGACCGTGCTGGAATATGAGGCAAGATTTTCTGAACTCTCTAAGTATGCACCTCATATTGTGGAAGATGAGCGCAGGAAGACGAAGAAGTTTGTGATGGGACTCAAGCCATCACTGAGGACGAGACTTGTAGCGTTTGACCATCGCACCTTAGACGAGGCCCTTAGCACTGCCTGTAGGCAGGAGGGTGAGATGGAGCAATACCTTGAAGAGAAGAAGGCTTCGCAGAAGAGACCGGCAGCTACCTTTCAGCGGCAAGACAAGAAGATGGTCGCGTACCAGACACCACAGCGACCAGCAGTAATCGGCAGTTCTCAGTTACCTTTTGTACGTTCCCCTGGTGCGAAGAAAGAATGTCCGCATTGCGGAAAGGTCCATGGTGGTACGGAGTGTTGGATGATCACGGGCAAGTTCTTGAAGTGTGGAAGTAGCGACCACAAGATCAGGGATTGTCTGAGACTTCAGCAGGGAGTCCAGCGCGGAGTGCCAGCCCCAGCAGCGGTAACGGCAGTAGCGCCAGCAGCGCTAGCTATAGGAAGACTAGGAAGGCCTCGAGCCCCAGCTCGAGTGTTTGCTTTAGCACGCGAGGACGCCGAACAGGCGGAGCATGTCACCAAAGGTACGGTTTTACTTCTAGGTGTGCACACTCGGGTTTTGTTTGATACGGGTGCCACTCACTCATTCATCTCCGAGCAGTTTGCAAGGTAGTTAGCCCTAGAGTCAGACATAGAGTCTGAGGAGTTAGAGGTCCCTTTGTTTGTGCACACCCCTGCGCGTACAGTATCGACTAAGAAGTGCATTCCGTCGTTACCTTTGTGCATTGAGGATAGAATCCTAGAAGGGTGTTTCTTCTTACTAAAGATGAAGGACTATGATGCTATTCTTGGTCTGGATTGGCTAGAGGAGCACTATGCGTTAGTGGATTATCGTGGAAAGAGGATTGTTTTCCGCATTCCTGGTGAGGATGAGTTCTCTCATCCCTTGCCAAGGAACTTGGCGGGAAAGTTTGTCATCTCTGCCATGAAGGCGATGCGCATGGTAAACAAGGGTTGTGACGCTTTTCTTGCCAGCGTGGTATTAGTACTAGAGACTGATGAGTCACCTACTCTAGTAGAGATCGAGGTAGTGCAGGATTTTCCAGACGTGTTTCCTGATGATTTATCTGGATTGCCACCGGATAGAGAGATAAAGTTCACCATAGAGTTGCTTCCGGGCACCTCTCCTATCTCAAAGGCTCCATATCGGATGGCACCTGCGGAGTTAGCCGAGTTAAGGAGGCAGTTGCAAGAATTGCTAGATAAGGGATTTATTCACCCTAGTGTTTTCCCTTGGGGCGCACCTGTCTTATTCGTAAAGAAGAAAGATGGATCACTTAGATTATGCATCGATTATAGAAAGCTAAACCAAGTGACAGTGAAGAACAGGTATCCCTTACCTCGCATTGATGATTTGTTCGACCAGTTGCAAGATGCATCAGTCTTTTCTAAGATTGATTTGCGGTCTGGTTATCATCAGTTGAGGATTAGGAGTGAGGATGTGTCCAAAACGGCATTTAGAACCCGTTACGGACATTATAAGTTTTTGGTTCTTCCTTTCGGATTGACCAATGCCCCTGCAGCGTTCATGGATCTCATGAAAAGGGTGTTTAGACCTTATTTAGATAGCATTGTTGTAGTGTTTATTGATGATGTGCTCGTCTACTCTTCGGATGAGGCCACACACTGTCAGCATTTGAGGGTAGTGTTAGAGGTTCTTCGTGAGCATAAGTTGTTTGCTAAATTCAGCAAATGCGATTTCTGGTTGCGCGAGGTTCATTTCCTCGGGCATGTTATCTCCGGTGCTGGTGTTGCAGTTGATCCAGCAAAGGTCCATGCAGTTATGGATTGAGAGATTCCCAAGACCCCTTCGGAGATTCAGAGTTTTATTGGTTTGGCTGGTTACTATCGGCGATTTATTGAGGGATTTTCATCCATCGCCGCCCCATTGACTCAGCTCACCAGAAAGGGAGTGAAGTTCGTCTGGTCCGAAAAGTGTGAGAGTAGTTTTCAATTGTTGAAGACTAAGCTCACGTCAGCTCCGGTGTTAGTCTTACCGAGCGGTGTAGAGGGTTTTGCGATCTACACAGATGCGTCTCGGATTGGCTTAGGTTGTGTGCTCATGCAGCAAGGAAGGGTAGTGGCATATGCTTCTCGTCAGTTGAAGGAGCATGAGCGAAACTATCCGACTCATGATTTGGAGCTCGCAGCAGTGGTTCATACACTAAAGATCTGGAGGCACTATCTTTATGGTGTTAGATTTGAGGTGTTCACCGACCACAAGAGCTTGAAGTATCTTTTCTCCCAAAAGGAATTAAACCTAAGGCAGAGGAGATGGATTGAGTTCTTGAAGGACTATGACTTCGACCTTCAGTATCATCCTGGAAAGGCGAATGTCGTAGCGGATACCCTTAGTAGGAAGATGTCTTCTCTCCAGCAGGATTGGAAGATGTTGGAGGATGCGGCGTGCTCGATGACTGAGTTAGAGCCATCGTCGTGTCAGGCTTTTGTAGCTCAGTTATACCTTAGATCCTCAGTATTGGATTAGGTGATCGAGCAACAGAAAGCCGACCCTAGACTCCTAGAGTTAGTGGGCAAGGCAGGCATTGCTCGTGATGAGGAAGGTGTGATAAGATTTCATCACCGTGTCTGTGTCTCTGATTTGGTAGATGTCCGTGAGCATGTATTAGCGGAGGCTCATAGATCCCGATTCTCTATTCATCCCGGAAACACTAAGATGTACCAGGACCTGAAGAGGTCCTTTTGGTGGTCCGGCATGAAGAATGATGTAGCGGATTATGTGTCTAGGTGTTTAGTGTGTCAGCAAGTGAAGGCCGAGCGACAGCGACCATCTGGTCTTATGCAAAGGATGGAGATCCCAGTGTGGAAGTGGGAAGCTGTCACTATGGACTTTGTTTCGAGTTTGCCTCGATCTAGAAGGGGCAATGACTCGATTTAGGTAGTCGTAGATAGATTCTCGAAGACTGCTCATTTCTTGCCTATGAAGAAGAAGCAGTCAGTAGAGAGTTTGGCTAGACTGTATGTTAGTGGCATCATTAGATTGCATGGTGTGCCAAAGTCGATCATTTCGGATCGAGATCCGAGATTCACTTCGAGGTTGTGGAAAGGTCTTCAGGATGCTTTAGGTTCGGAGCTAAAGCTCAGTTCGGCGTTTCATCCCCAGATAGATGGACAGTCCGAGAGGACTATCCAGACGTTCGAGGATATGTTGAGAGCGTGTGTTCTGGATTGGAAGGATGATTGGGAGCGTCATTTACCTCTTGTGGAGTTCGCATACAACAACAACTTTCATGCGAGTATTAGTATGGCTCCATTTGAGGCGTTGTATGGAAGGCCGTGCATATCTCCTTTATGTTGGGAGGAGACAGGCGATAGGCAGTTGATCGGTCCGAAGTTAGTTCAGGAGACTTCGGATAAGATCCAGCTTATCAGGAAGAGGCTTGTTGCGGCTCAGGATAGGCAGAAGAGCTATGCCGACAACAGGAGAAAGGATCTTGAGTTCGAGGTGGGTGATCATGACTTCTTGAAGATATCACCTACTCGAGGTGTCGTCAGGTTTGGCAGGCATAGTAAACTGAGCCCTAGATTCATTGGCCCGTATGAGATTCTCAGACGATTGGGCAGCGTGGCATATGAGCTAGCGTTACCCCCAGCTTTAGCTAGTGTTCATCCCGTTTTCCACGTATCTATGCTCAGGAAGTACGTCCGAGATCCATCTCATATTATTAGCCACGAGCCAGTGGAGATTCAGCCAGATCTGTCGTATGTCGAGCAACCAGTAGCTATTCTTGACCGGAAGGTTTAGCATCTCCGGAACAAGAGTATTGCATCAGTGAAAGTTCTATGGCAGAAGTTCTCGCGAGAGGAGGCTACTTGGGAGCTTGAGGATGTAATGAAGAAGAAGTATCCCCTTTTGTTTAAGTAGTGTCGTTCAACTTCGAGGACGAAGTTTCTTTAAGGGGGAGAGGGTGTAAGGCCCTCGAATTTTTGTTGTATTACTTTACTACGTGTGAATATTTCATGCTTGTGTATGTATGCATATAAATATCTACGCACGTAGTAGTTAGTACACTTATGTATGCATGTGTATAATTAGTTGTAAATAGTTTACGAATTGCATGGTGATAGTGTGTACATGATGGTGTACATATTGCATGTAAATAAATATCGTATGCAAGGATTTTCTGCATGTTTTAACTTCTGGCCGAAGACCAACTTAACGTCAACATCCATGGACGCCAACACTTGAATAGACGGCCAGCGATGTGGACGTCAATATCCCTGACATGCATGCATGCAGAGCCCAAATTTCCGGGGACAAGCAACCCCAGCCATTGGGGAGCTGTCCCCAACGGCTGTGAAGGCCTCACATCACCCGTGCGGGAAAGGAGAGACCCCTCTCCTTTAAACCAACCTCCCCTTGCAAACCCCAGAGCTCTATTTGGCTCTTTGCAAAGAGGAGAAGAAGAAAACCTAGTTCGGGTCTGTGAGAAAAGCTAGACTTTGAAAGCTCGGATCCATCAGTGTGAAGGTGTTCCCGGCGTTCTACTGCAACAAGGAGGTAGCTGGAACATCGAGGAAGAGTTCCCCGACCTTGGCTTGCTGAGGACACTGATCAAGAACCCGGAGGAAGATGTTTCTGGAGGCTTCTTGGGACTGCCCAAGGAGAGCTTCTACGAACCCTAGATCCCTTTGGAGTATTTTCAGAGGCAAGTAACCTACACACATCGTCCATGTAGATGTCTAGTAGGGTTTTCTTATTTTTACACATTTTTCCTCGTGTCCTAGATCCCCCATTCTTCTTGTGTTTGGAGCTCGGGTCTGCATTCTTGCAGAGACCTGAACTTGACGGCAAGATCCCTTGTCGTCAAGATCTTCATTAACGGCCAACGATGTTGCCGTTAAGCTCCATTAACGGCCCGAGTATGCCGTTAAGTTCGTCAGGACAGAACAGTGAGCTGTTCTCTCCTTCTATATGACTATTTTCGATGTGTTTTCGCGATGAGGATATAATGTAACTCCAATATGCTATGTACCCTAGTTAATGTGGCGTGTGGGAGAATGATTTTGCATATTTTGTGGATGGTAGAGTTTATTAGTTTATTGAAATGCGTGTGGAAGAAATAGCCATGTATGTTTCCCCCACTATTCTAATGATCCATGGGAAATTTGGATGCCCTAATTTTGTTAGACCATGAGTGGGTGATTCAGTTTGTGCTTTGAATTTCTGGGAATTTCTCCATGCTCACATGATTTACTGAAATTTCTGAAATGAAATTAGAAAACATGTGTAGGTCTTGTAAAACCTCCTGTAAATTGTGTGTTGTGTAATAAATCCGGGGAAAATTTCCTGTGGTGTTGTGTATGTTGGGTTCAGGGCTACGAACTGTTAAACTGAATATTCATGTGGTCTGCCATGATAAATTGAATTACGAATGATATGAGGATTGATATCTAATTTTCTGTAATTGCATTATGAGTCAGAAAACTGTGAAATTTTGCATGTGAGGTCATAAACCTGTAATCAGCACGTGGTTAAATTTTCAGGCTGCTTGGACAAATGTAGAATGCAATATGAAACTTCCGTGCGAAAATATGTGAATAATGCATGCTGTTGTGAAAATGATTTGAAATGCGCGTGCAACCTGATTTATGCAACTTACTGAATGTGTAATCTCTGTCATCTGTAGTATCATGCTAGGAAAATAGAGCCATGTGTGTGAATGAGAGAATGTAATGATGTGTGTGCGCCATGTGTAAATATGTGTGTTAAAAATCGGTATGTGTAATGTGTAAGACTGTGCCAAGTGTGACACTGCTTCCATAGAGGGCTGTGGAACCGTACCATGGAAACGTCCCCATGAGAAGGTTCAATGTGTTAAGATCCTAAGGGCATTAGGATGAAATCCTGGAGGTGGACAAGTACCACTGGTTAGGGTGGAGACTTGTTCTCCCGGTCTGCGCAGTCCAAGAGTCGTCACTATATTGCCTAGGTGGCATCTATGTGTATGTGTTATGTGATGTGTCCTTCTTATGGTGGTTTGGACTATGTGTCACGACACTAAATTGTGAAATGTGAAATGTGAATGTGATCATGTGTAAATTGTGTAGTGTGAATATGTGTAAATGTGCAATGTGTGAAAAGAGAACTATACGAATGGGCAATTGTGAAAACATGTGGAACCAATATGTGAGATTGTGAAATTGTAGTTCATGATAGGATAATGTGAAATTATGTTATAACAACAACCTAATTGTGTCTATGAGAATATTTTATATGTGTAAAAATGCGTAGAATTCATGCTAGTAGCACTTCTTGCATATGTGTGAAAAATTTCATGTCTCATTGTTATCATGTCGTAGTTTAATTAAGAATGTAGCTCTCATGTGAAGGGTATGAAATTCTAATCTATGACAAAAACAACAACCTTAAAGTGTATAAAATGATAGTTTACGTGTACAAGGATGTGTAGCAACTATGCTAGGAATGATTTCCTTCATGTATGTGAGAATCCCATGTTTAGCCGTTTCATGTTATAGTTTAATCTGAAGTGTGGTTTTCATGTGATTGAATAAGTAGAGAGCATGTGATAGGTTATTAATTTATTTTAGAATGTCTTAAATCATGTACCATGTGTTTAGTTTTGTAGAATTGTCATGATAGGTTGTCCCTTATTAATGTCCAAGCATGTCATGAGTTTCACACTGTGAAATGGAATGTGGAACCTACTGTGATATATGCATGTATGTTGTGTGTGGTATTACTTGCTTAGTCTTTTAGACTCACTCCTTGATTTGGCGTACAGGTTTAGTTGGTGACGTTACACCGTTGGAGGAGACAGTGGAGAGTGACTCTGAGCGTGGCGAGTAGCCTGGTGGAGTCGTCATCGTGACATTTTGCTTTCATTGTATGTAATTGAGGCATTGTAATGAAACTATTATGTAATTGGTGGACAACTATGTATTAAATTTTAGCACTTCAATTATGTGGACTTTAGTTCTTTTAAATTGTCAGTTGAATTATGTATGTTAAATGTGGATGATGAATGAAATGAAGACAGTGGTTCTTTTCTTCCGCTACTCTGTATTTATGTTCAGGTGTATCTCAATCGTATGTTATTGTTGGATAAATGTCTCACTGTGATTACGTTCACTATACCGACGTGGGTTGGTATAACCTTACCGGTATAATGAGGGTCGTCACAAAATTCATCTTCCATCCATGAACGGATGACAGGAGGCGATTAAGAATTTGTCGTCCTGCCCGAGCTGAGAAATAAAGCAAGTCGCCGAATGGCTTTACGGAGAAGCAATAGAAGAAGAGGCGAAGAGTCGGGGACACACCAGCCGATACGCATACAGCCAGGAAACCGACAACTGTACTCCACGAATTTGGCGCCAGTTGAGAGGGGGCAGCACCAAGCTCAAAGAGCAAAGCTATGATGAAAGGGTGGAAAGGGAAGCGCAAACCAGCACGAATCGCCTCAGAGTAGATGCAAACCCCCCCTTTCAGAACGTAATGGGCTCGAAAGTGTTTGTTGGTGAAGAACACGACGTCAGCTGAAAGGGAGCGGCTCAAATGTTTCCTAACCCAGCGGAATGTTACAGAATTCATTTCGCACCACGCGTCGACGACGTTGTCGGCCAGACGACGGTCCCCCGAAGTATGGGCGGAAGGGGCGTGAGGAACGTAGCCCCCAGGTTGAACCTTCAAAAGGAAGCCCTTCTCTACCGGACCGTAAACAAAGGTACCGGTGTTCTGATCATATGAGGAAGGGTCCTCACTATCCATTCTAGAGGAAGACTCCCTATGAGAAGACTGCGACTGCGAAAGGCTCATTGCTTACCTCTAAGGAGAGCAAGCAGGGTTGAGCTGACGGCGCATCTACAATGACGAGATAAGGCACAGCATCGGCAGATCGCTCCGCAGTTGCTGGGAATCGCCCTCAGGAAAGGGAGCAGGCAACCCCATCTCCACGACGGTCCGCCTATTTATAGGCTCGACGACTTGATCCCGATCGAACGGTCAAAAGCGTGCCAAAGGCTCTGGACGGACAAGACGTCGCCACGCGTCAAAAGCTCATCAGGCGGGAGACAATCACCCGGATCCGCAACATTCGTCGCTGTTAAAAGGTATCATCATTAGCAGGGGAATCGAGGCGATCACGCGGCGATTGACCTCTCAAATCTGCCATAAAAGTGCACGAGCGTAACCGCTCACGCAACCTCCAGAATCATTATGTCAGAAACGTACCCGAAGTCGGCGCAAACAGGTGACAGAACCGGCATCGAAATGCGCGAACAACTAGCAGATAGGGAAAAACAGAGGTGTCGGTCCTGCTCGGCTTCTCCTCGGATCGTGTACTCGCTCCAACGAGAAGCCGGGGGGCCAGTGATACCGGTCGCCAGTCGCCAAGACGATCGCCGACGACGCCCCCCAGAATTATGTCATCCGACGATCCTTGCGCGTGGTACCGCCCCGCCGCGGCATAAGGAAGGCCAAGGTCATTCATTCGCTATTCAATGTATGTCCAGCTGGCCTTGCGCTCGTTAGCCTAGCATGCCTGATATGGAAGGATTCAAGGATCTCGGGCCATGACATCGCACCCCACTATAGCTGGCAAACGCTAGCTGTGATCCGGAGGGTCTCCCAGTGATCGCGCCCCCTGTCATGAGACCTCTCCTAGGCATTCCAGGGAAACCGTGGATGCAAACACGGGCAACTTACAATGTCCAACCCCGCAAGACCCCTCTATAAAAGAAAAGGGGACACGACAGGAAAAATGTACGCTATTGGCAACACCAGAACTCTCCCCTGTAGTCTTCTACTCTTCTAACTTGGGTGTCGGAGTGTCTTCCCACCGAGGTGACTCGGTGGTCTTTGCAGGCCGGAGTTCCATCAGCCCTCACCGACGACGATACGCCATCGCCTCGGGGCCCATCTAGATTGACTCCGGTCAATCCCCTTTGCTATTGCAGCAACACTAATGATATTCCACTGTTAATGTAACAAATTGATATTCCAGAGATGGTCACAACTAACTCACAAAGTCCGCAGCAATAATTTGACCTGGTTAGATGTTCCTACCACACATTCACGACGACAAATTTAATCGAATACAAATGAGCAAGATATGAGAGCGAGACGTAAGCACTAACAGACACGCTAAAGAGCGAGGTCCACCGAGAATATGTGTACACGTTTGGAGTTACAGGGCTGAGGTCTGGCGCTTGCTATTGCTGGTTCGCATGCTGCTGTCCGGGGCGGGTATGATCGTCAATGCAGCGAGGGGGTGCTGCAAGGACTCCACGTAGCGCTCTCGAGGGGGCGAGGCTACTAGCCACTCTGGGTGTTGGCGTGGGGGCGTGAGTGGTCGGCGTGGCTGGAACACCTTGTGAGGGAGCACCGGCAGGTAGTACCGTAGTAATGCACCGGATGACTTCCGTCAACGTTCTCGCCACCGTGCGGGTTCATCCGACGCAATAGGACCACGTCCGGTGGCTCGAACAGTTGTTGGAGATGCGGACAGATGGCCGGAACGTCTACACAGAGGTGGCGTGGGCCGCTGCAGGTAGGCTTCGTTCGCGTCGAAGCCCAGCGCGTCAGGTGTCATGTCGCGGGCCCAGGCGGAGCTAAGGTGGCCAGGCGTACGCGCGCGAAGGCGCGCGTGGGCGTGTGTAAGGCGGCTCCTGGGTTGCCGCGTAGTGGCACGGGCATCGAAGCCCGATCCGCTGAAGCGACACGGGGGGAAGGCGAGAGGGCGCAGGGTGGTCGATGACGGCCCCGCGGGGGTTCGCGACAGTGCGGAGGGCGCCGGGTGGTCGCGACAGTCCTGCGGGGATACGGCAGTTGCGGCGAGGGAAGACCGGGGGGGGGGGGGGGGGGGGGGGCGCGGGTGGACTCGCCGGTTATGGGTTGCGTACGACGTGGGTGGAGGTGGCTGCGAGAAGAAATGGAGCGGAGGGCGTCTGCAGGGCGGGCGCAGGGAGGGCCAACGCGTGGTGGCCTACGGCTGTGGGGTCCGGCTGGTGAGAAGAGGAAAACAAGAAGAGGAGGCGCAGTGGAATCCTGACGGGGCTCTGATACCAAAATGATGCGGCACAAGGAGCCCCAGAAGGCAGAAATAGTTGGGCTTCCACTTTGGAGATGGAGATTGCGGTCAAAATTTTCTTCTAATCTTCATTAACCTCTCAAATAGGAGATTACATATTATTTATAGGGAGAGAATTTTAATGGCCCTCACTAACTTAAACATGGACTGAAATATTCTCAAGCCTAAAATAAAATTAAATTCAGATCCGAAAATACATAGAAAATAAAAAATAATAATAATGGATCTTATATGAGTCTTATTACATCAATTAAATGTCCTACTCATAAAATAAATATGCTTGTGATACGGAAGCAAGTCGTCCAGCCATATGAACGTCATCGTTGCTGCTCGTCTCCTCCGTCTGTGGTAAACTTGGATCTTATCGGTCCGGTCCAACACTCAAGTGTCCCCACCACAAGGTATGAAGATAAAACTTCCGATCCCTTACGCATTGTAATGCAGTCCTCGGGGATGTGCATTGGTTTAGCGCTGAATACTCTGATGCTTTCATATTTGTTAAAAGCATTACTCTTTGTTGATTGTTTGTAGATGGCAGATAGTAATTGGTTCAATGGTTTACACACAGGAATTAGCAATTAATGTAATTGATATAGGCATCCAATTGAATGAGTTTATTTTGATATTTCTAAGACATACTGCACATATTTTTTGTATATATTCTACCTATTACATATTCATGTATGAATCATAATTGGGATGCATCCTGAGATAAGAAAACCAGAAGCTTCTTAAAAGTGTAGAACTTGTTGGAACTCTGTGATCAGGTGCCATATACTAGAATGTGTGAATTTTCATGTAAGTGTTAATGAGAAAACTATATCATTTACGTTATATGGTCCTTAGAGCCGAACAAGCTTATGCCAAGCATTTTTTTCTTCTAGTTATACAAGCGCCTTAAAAGAAAGTTGCTTTTATAGAAGAAAATCTGTAGATAAATAGCTATTATATCATGCAGGGGTAAAAAAAAAGGGAATGCAAAAGAAATATTAACATTTTATTTGCACTAATTAACATTATGGTAACATGGTAATTAAGAGAACTCCATACAGAAACACGGTATGCAACTAAAGGGTAAACAAATTGAGAAGTTTTGCTTTTGAGGTTTTACAAAACTCAACTATTATTTTTTCCTCTTTTACTAGCATCAGACTGTAATACAGCTGAAATCACTTTTTGATGCATTTTTCTGTGTTGATTATCATTATGTCAACTGTCAAGTATGGCCAAGGATAATGTACATGTTGTATGCCTAGTTGCTGGATTCAGTCATATATTCATGAAGCATGATCAATGTTATTTGATGCAGGGTTCCCGGAGCTCTAGCATATGCCATCAAACGATCATGTGAAAACAAAGCTAAGGTTGTATCCTTAGATGAGAAAGAAAGTGGTTTAAGAGCTACTTTGAACTTGGGTCATACATTTGGCCATGTAAGTTATCCTTGTTTACATTTTTGTAGTCTATGCTATATGATCTATTATGCGTTTGTGAATATCTGCTGCCACTTTTACCTCTCAGTATTTATGTGTTTCATTGATGTTTTATGTTAATTTCTGTCATGGAGCATGATGCAACATCAGACTGATCATAATTAGGCTGCATTTTATTTTAAAGGAACTTGTTAATTTGGTTTCCAAAGTGGGACAATAGTGGTTCACCATTTAAATTTCCATTCTTTAGTGCAGTTTATAATCGATCGTCTGCTTAGGTCTCGTAAGTGTGGCCAAAGTCCTAGCTGTCATTTACTGAATAACAAAATATGTGATACATGTAGAAATCATCTCCTACTCCTCATAAGCCTTGCTCCATCAAAGCATCATCTGACGTTGTTGTCTTCCGTGATGAGTAATTCTGCAGGAACATATTTTAAAGGCATTATTATTCTCTGTTGAAAAGCAATCCTGTGCAGTCATTTTGCAGCAATATCGTTTGATCATAAAGCCTTAAAATAGAGAACATGCTTTATTTGATTTATTTAATTTACCAGGAGTCCAAACTTGAATTGTGTGACTATCCAGGCATATGGTAGCAACAGGAAAATTGTAGCAATTCAAATTAATCCATTTCTAGCGATACTCAAATCATGCACCTAACCCTTGGAAGGCAAGTTTGGGCTTTTTCTCTATTAATGTTTCTTTCATTCATGTAGATTGATGATGCAGATAGAATTGTGATGGATTTTTCTACCGAACTATAGAAACAGCATATAAAAGCCAAAGACAAACTCATATGCACAGAGAGAGCATAAGCCCTCTTAGTCATAATAAGGGCTTTCCTTTATCATTGAAGGAGTGACTCCTCCCCATGATAGGTCGAAACTAATCCACGTTTGATTTATGGGACTCATGCCTTCAGTAGAAAGATTTAGTTTGTTCTGTCGTCTGACTTATCATTCCACTTGGTTAAAAGATCCAACAAAAATGTTGAACTATATTGCATCGCATTATTTCTGAGAATGACATATATATGTAATGTTCCCACCAAGGACCCAGATGTTAGAATTTTGTATTTTTGTTCGTGGCCGGCTGATAACATGTCATTGTCCTGTCCATTTTCAGGCTTATAGAGACAGGTTTTGGATATGGACAATGGCTGCATGGAGAAGCAGTTGGCTGCATGCAGGCACTGTAATATGATGCTCACCTGTTAGTAGTGTTTCCATGTTTCATGTACTGATCATAAATCCGTGTATTGTATTCACAGGTTATGGCTGTTGACATGTCATATCGGCTAGGTTGGGTAGATGATGTCCTCGTAAAACGGGTCCACAATCTTCTACAGCAGACGAAGCTTCCAACAGCTCCTCCACTTCGAAGTGATGACAGTGGAAAAATTCAAGGCCTACATGACTGTAAGTGGCACGAAAGACTTCACTTTTCCTGAGATATCGGCTATTGTACGTAGTATCTTAATCCCATATTGTTCCTGACCTTCTAATGAGCCGGGAACTAATTCAGGTCGACAAGAAAGTGGCCGATGGTTTGCTACGGCTTATCCTTCTCAAGGGTCCTCTTGATTGGCATGCAGTTGTGTCTTCACCGGAGACTATGATAGAAAGGCCCCTGACGAGAACTCTCCATGATTTCTGCAAGTGCTGATATCTGTCCTCGCCATGTCCCATACTTATTGTCGTTGCGCCTCTGAATGGTTCTTACTGAGACATGCTCCTGGAATATTCCAAAGTCAGTTCTTTCTTAATTTCTTCTTTCCTTTTTAGCTTTGTTAAAAGCGAGTATAGACAATTTTAAGCACGTCCCTTAATTTCCCCCTCTGGATCCTATAATTGGTTTGTATATATCTTTGTAAATTTAATGTGTATACGATTATCTTCAGATGGCAAAGTGAGGATACCTGCATATGAATTTGTTGAGGTCAGAAATGACATTCGTCCACACAATAAAGGTATTTATCTCATATGCATGATGCACCCTTTTGCTGTGTTTCTCACTTTTCATTCCTGCCTTAGGAAGAAATAAGTAATGTGCTAATTGAAAGCAACTCAGCGGGAGGTGGGAAAGGGGAGATATATACTCCGTGTCAATATCGCGTAAGTAACGAGTACAACAGCGTGAAACCGGCGCCCAGCACGAAGAGCTGGCTTTTGAATGTGAGACACCATTTTGGCATCTGAGCATTTCCTGATTGATATGCTGTAACATCTTAAAGTGAAGGCGCATATATGGAGGGGACACTAAAATCTATCTACGGTCATGATCTTTTATTTTTACAAGATGCTTTGATACGTATTTTATACTTGGGAAATTTTCCCTGAGCTGATTGTTAAATAAAACTACTAGTTTCAAGGTCTAAGAATTTTGGCGTTTCAGTTAAATCTCCTCACAAGGATAGACAAATGGAGTTAATGGTCAAATTCGTTTAAAGTTTCGTTAAAACCACTAACTTCAACATCTAAGAATTTCGATTAATCTCCTCACGTAGGTAGACAAAATGGAGATGGTAAAGATGGACGCTCGACAACTTCTCAAATTTGTTTGGGTAGGAAGAATTAAGAATTAGCATTGCCTTCTTTTTTTCTTTTTTTCTTTTTTGGGGGGGGGGGGGGGGGGGGGGGGTTGGGTATCATGTCATGAGCTCTTACGCAAGCACATTCTGCCCGATGATCACCAGACCGATCAAGATCCAACTAGAGAACAATTATTTATATTTGAAAATTAAGAGTAACATTTGATGCGAAATTGCAATCATTACAATAATCAACATCATCGCAAACTTTTTTCAAGTAAAGCTAATAACATCATTTCTTGAAAAATCTTTAATAAGCACGTCGCGATCATTGTGTTACATATTATTTTTAACTTTGAAATTTAAAAGAAGATAGAAAGGAAATATATTAAACTTATCGAGTTTCAGTTTCTGTTGGTAGATGCACATGATCCAATCTCAGAAATAAGAACATGTTAGGGATCTGATATTGCAGCCTGTAGGCCATTGATTAGATGTTAGTGACTAAAGAAATGTAAATTCATCTGTAGACCTGTTCGTCTATCTGATAGTTGGCTGGATGGTAGATCCAATTGAGAACCCGAAAATATGACAATTGGAGATCTACAAAAGTGTTTATCTGAAATCTTATTTGAAACTTGGTACTGAAAACTGAAGAGACGTGATTTAAGTATCTCTTAAGAGGTATTGTCCTCATATTTGGGGTTTTGTCTTTTAAAAGGGCCCTCTTGGGAGAAGAGGTGAGGCTCTTGCTGATAAGCACACACTTGTTCTCACTATCTTTCAACGTTGGACTAAAGAATACCTCTACACAAGCCCCCCCCCCCCCCCCCCTCCGTGAGGATAAGGGTGTGCGGGTCTCATGAAGATGAGACGCTCGGGTAGGGCGCATAGCCTCTCGTTCGTTCCCACAGACGACGTCAATGATGAGACGTGATTTAAGTGTGCCTCCCAAGAGGTATTGTCCTCATGCTTAGGGTTTTGTCCTTTAAAAGGACCCTCTTGAGAGAAGATGTGAGGCTCTTGCTGATAAACACATATTTGTTCTCACTATCTTTCAATGTAGGACTAAAGAATACCTCTACACAGCCCCCCCAGTGAAGATAAGGGTGTGCGGGTCTCATGAAGATGTGACGCTCGGGTAGGGCGCATGGCCTCTCGTTCGTTCCCACAGACGGCGCCAAAGATGTGGTGGTATTTTCTTGTTTGGGCTAAAGCCAAACGGGCCTCCACTAAGAGAGAGGGAAGACGCTTGCCGATGCGGAGCGTAGCCTGCAAAACCAGAAGAGGATCAGAAGGGCCCAGTTGAAGAACCGGGGGAACCCTCCGATGCCTAAGTCAGACGACTGTAAAAGGGGCTTGGAGAAGAAGGGTTCGCTTGTGTGTGTTCCTCGCGTGGAGGTGTGTCAGCGCTCTAGAGTGCCTGCCTTTGCATGAGAATCACCTGTGCCTTTTATAGGCGAGGGTTTTGAAACGGTTGGACGGGTGGTCCTTTGATGACGCCGGAAAGAACACACCGGTTGGCGTCATTGGCGGGGAGTAATGCGTTGAGGCGCCTGTTGGGGGCCCTTCCGGTTATTGCACCCTTGAACGTGGGGTGCACGCGGTGCTACAGTAACAACCGCTTCTGGGAGGCGAGGAGCTTCCTTGCTCTTCCTTGGTTGGGAGATGCCGAACAGGTGGTCCGTTCGGCAACTGTACTACATGCTTGGTGCTCAGAGGTACAACTTGCGCTGATAGGGCTGTGTCGTCATTCAAGTAGGACATGTTCGGTAAGCGATGCCCAGACCGAACAGGCTGTGGGGTGTCCGGAGACTACCCTTGGGACCTGGAGGTGTCCTGATGGGACGATCGTGCTCGGAAACTTTGAGCCGCACCCGAGGACGCGTGGCGCCTTGTGAGGAGGCCACGCCTTCCTGCGGGATTGTGATGGGCCGTGCTGGGCCATGATGGACTCTATAGGCCTAGGTAGCTAGAAATAGCCACCACAAAAACTAATGTGATATGATCAATAACAAGCAGTTTAACGAAAATGTTATCCGGCTGATTCATGTAAGAATGAGCAAAAGAATCAAACTAAGAAATCAAACACGGAGATTTCTTTTTTCATGAACATGAAATAAATTGGTAGTAAAAAATATTTAAAAAAAATTCTCACCACAACCTACACAGAAAAGAAGAGACAAAGAAAGACTGAGTAAGTAGCCCATTCTAGATTTCTATCCACCGAAATTTTACACGAAATTCCATCGACACCAACAGATAACGAATAACCTTATAAGATCATTAGTTAACCTCACAGACAGCGTTAGAATGCACAACCCGCAGATATAGAATTCTCATAATGTACATCTCGCATTTGCATATGATACAGCTGTTCCGAACTGATGGATAATAAGGATCCATGTAAGACTGAAGATTTTTCACACGACCAATTTCCTAACATTATAGATAAGACAGGAGGTACAGCAACCAGGGAACAAAAATGACTACTACTATGTGATCAACCAGCAAAGCTGCAGGTCAAATAAAGCCAAACTCCTCCATTTATCGGAATTCAGAGATGTCAAAGACACGTGCAGTCCCATCAAGTGAGCATGAAACGAGATGCTCCTCATCTGCTGAGATGGCTAGAGACTGGATGACGTCAGTGTGACCGTGGAAGGTTTTTCTGCAATTTCCTGATAGACTATCCCACAATCTGATCTTCCCATCAACACAGCCTGTGGCTATGAACTGGGACTTGCCCAGCCACAACAAGCAAGTCACACCTCCCTATCAGAGGGCCAAGAGAAAATGTTAAAGGACTGCGACCAAGAATTTGTGCCGCAAGCAGTTCAAAGAACTAGAGAAAGAAAGGTGGTCCCATGCCCTTGGGACCATAATGGTTCTTAATTGGCCTATTATTTCCATTTTAAGTTTCAAGTTTCAACATCGAGCAACAGAGCATGACTGACCTCATGGTCACAAGTGCATCGTGGTGAAGAACGTTGGAGATCCCAAATAATTAACTTCTGATCCATGCTTCCAGTTGCAGCCCAAGGGTGACTGCACGTCAAGATTCAAGTACATACATACTTCAGGATCGACCAGAGAAGATAACGAACCGGATTAATGGATAAGGTAAGAACATGGTTGACAAGATGAAAATTAGCTACAGAATAACTATCCCTTATTATACCATTTCAAGTTTTAGTCTTTCTGATTAGACTGAAGACTTATCACTGTGGTGTATTATTCATGAGTGGACCTGTGTGGCGTCATCATGTGCTGAATTGTTCAAAGAAGAGTAGGCCAATACGGTTAAATAAGATATTTTTGTTTATAAATCATTCTAACAATAAATATTGCAAATTTACTATCTTGCTAAAATATTGCTAAAAGTGCTAGTGTTAAATCTCAAATGTTGCAAAAATGCCACCCTAGTTACTTCCATTTTTTTCTAAAAAGTGAATATCCTTCCAAATCCTACTATTCCTATCAGCTGAATATTTTTGACGAAATTACCTTTACTACTCTCTTTTTAAAGAGGTGGACACCTTGACACCCATGGTTTTGCCCATGGGTAGTTTTATCATTTTCTTTCGCAGGTTACACTAAATGATGGTTAGCAGGATATGGTAATACCATATAACATTGTAGAAATTTTGCAACATTTGAAATTCAACAGTGGCATCTTCCACAATATCATAGCAAGGTGGATTTGCACTATTTTAAATAATATCTTCTATCAAACAGCCAGAATTGGCCTATCTAAACAGACTCTAAATCCAGCATGCTTTGGTGTCTTAATGGTCCACTTGAGTTACTTTGTTTCACCATTGTTTGCAATGGAGAGAAGAGAGGCCATACTGATTTATTGTTCAACTCCTTACACTAGTGATACAACCCTGTGTCATCTATGAAAGACATGATGCATGAAGGACTCAGTGTCCAATCACAAATCCATCAGCCAGATCTTTACACAATTACTTCACAGAGAAGAAAAAGGTCTTAATTTTGAAAATGAACCATGTCTTTCTATAAAATTGTTCATTTTGCAAATAAGTCCTCGTGTTCTCATTTGTAATACAAACTTCTCAAAATACACTGATACAAACCTGCTGGCCATAATTTCATGAGAATACCTTCAAAATGAAAAGGATTAGCTTGGAAATTTTAATTTTCAATTGTACCTTGCAAGTCTACAGAATTGCTCATGACCTTTAATTTCTAAAATATAATTCAGAAAAAAGGTGTGATATCTCATATCTCATCTTAATTCTTAATTGACAACTAGGAATTTCTCATCAACGGTCTAAATGGAGGGAAAATTGCATAAAGTACCTGATTTGTAAAGTAACATGCAATTGGTCCCAATTACTTGCATCTTCGAGGTCGAATTGGAAACATTCTTTAGTTACTATTCCAAGGTCATTATCTAATGGTTAATCAAGGCTTTTTGCTCATAGAGCAATGTAATTACCACTGAGGACTAAACTCATTTAATCTGACTTCCTTTTAGCATGGTGAAAGTATATACTCCTTCGGCTGGTCAATAAAATTTCCTTAAATCAAGGAACCCAATAAAACCAGGTTGCCCAGATTTAATTCTTGCAGCCCAAAATCAAAATCAGGAGCCAAAGCTGCCACTACATTGAGATAATGTGGGTTGAAAGGGCCTCCTGCACCTGCCCCCCCCCCCCCCCCCAAACACACAACCCAACTGGCTCCCACCCCAAAATGGGAATAGTTCATAAACATTGGTCTGACTACATCACCAAAAGGGATACTGGGACACCTTTACATACCCAGCGAACTTGTTAGGATTTTTGTCCCAACAAGGATGCAAAAACATGTGTACTCAAGGAGTGGCCTAGTGGTTAGCAGTTATCCCTCCATGTACACCAAGATTGTGAGGTCTCAAGTTCAAAACCCATTGGGAACAGGTTCACAAGGAATTTCTAAATTAAAAATGTAATCCGCCAGTTTCCAACCAAACAAAAAAGGCAAAATTTTGTGCTACCGAAGAATCATGGATCCTCTCCAGTTTTACTCGATGTATGAAATAGAAGCCCTTCTAGTGGGGAATGAGCCCAATTCCTATGTAATATAAGTTCCACTACTTTGTCTTATTTGGTTTTCTGAGGGTGTGACAATGAGTGGCACCATCTAGATGTAGTCATGTACAGAGGGAGTCCTGCATTTGTCTCCCCTTTCCGCTCATACATTACTTTCACTTTAACAAATGGCAGTGCTATCCACTGCTACAAAAGGACAACTTCATGTGTAAGCAGGCTGTTAGAATGGGATCCTCACGGTATGGCCTCAGCTGTTTCATGGGATAGCTATCACAGACTAGCAACAGTTTGTGGACAAGATAGAAGGTCCAAACGAGGCTACTCTTTTTAACCGTACTTTACATCATCAAATAGAGGTTCCAGCCTTTTGTCTCTAGAATCCAGAACCCATAAGGTATCATGGTGGTCGAAAGTCCTGGAGATCACTCAACTCTGAAACCATTTCTGAGTGCCATGCTACTTGCTGTGCAAGTGATCAGAGATTGGACATTTTGATTTCTAGATAGAAGATGTAGCAGCTTGGGGAACACGGACTAGAAAATTGTAAAAACACATTAGTGGTATAGGTGGTGATGACTGGAGCCACCGCCCTCCCATAGCAAGACCCCACTGGGAAGCATATGTAAAGCTTTTCATGAAATGTCATCAGTTACTATGAAAAGGAAAATTGTAAATCAAGGAACCTACCATGAATCTACACCCAAGCAATGAAGCATCACCAGTAAATCAGGAAGATTAAAATAAAGGGGGTATATTATTATTTAGAAGTTTATGATAATACCTTGATGAAAGTCCAATGCACTCAACAGAATCAGAGTGAGCAATCAATGAACTGATCGCCTACAAAGACACATGGTATGCATCAGAAATAACTTGCATCAGCAAGCATGAGAACAAAAAAACCTACAAGATTTTTGGTCCTTCCATGGCATGTAACAGTGGGTATGCTTGTCTCCTAAGATTTACATGCACTGATGCACATACCAAATTCAGAAATTTATACATTTATTGAGTCTACTTCTTTGGGATCATAAAATCAACCAGTCTAAAAACCATGTTTGCAGTTGCACAACAAAGAGAATTAAATGGATATACAAAATAGTGCCAAGAATAAAAATTAATTTGCATGAAACAAATGGTGATTTCATCAATAAGACTACAGCTCTAGACTTGGCACCCAGAAGACAATTATTGACAGATGCTTACATGGAACTTGTTTATAATAGTACAAGAACAACCAAATATGACTATTAAAAAAAACATGGATGTATTGTAAATTATATTCAGAACTTATAAACTAGAAAGAAAACCCTATCTCAGACAGGGTAGAGAACTAAAAGAATGATTTTTTTTTAAAGTTGATAGTACCACGTGCATATATTGAGAAATAGAAAGAGAATATACAAGTATAGGTGGGCCACAAACCCAAACAAAAGACCAACCCCCAACACCTATACATCAAAAAGACACCAGGGTGGTGTGAATGGCACTAATCTCCCAAAAAACCAAAAATAGGAGACAGCGAAAGATTTACATTTGACAACACAAGTGCCCACTCCTTGACCCTATCCCAAACAAAATGAGCCAATGCTTCCTCGGCAAGGGATTCCCACCTGAAGATACGGCGGTTATGTTCCCCCCACACCGTCCATAGGGTGGCATGGAGGATAAAAGAATGATGCTAAGTGATAACTAAACAAGAAGACTCATAATAATATTACCATAGTAATTGCAGCTGTAATACTTGTGAGCATAAGTGAATAACATGACATAACCTTAACTTACTCAAATATCAAAAAATATACATACATGTATATGCATATACCATCAATATATATAGACACATAAACAGATGCACTTTTGCTAAGAGAAAATTCCAAACCTTCCCTGTCGTTATATTCACTATGTGCACTGAGCCATCTTGTGACCCGGTAATGGCAAGAGTAGAATCAGGTGTTATCGCCAAGCAAGTCAATCCAGCAGTATGATAAGGATGACCTAGAAAACTGAAGCATTAAAATCTAAAACAACAAAATAGAAGAAATTCATGTTAACTTTGCACACAATTATACATGTAGGATAGATATAATTAGAAATAGAGTTTTTTAGTTCTTAGTCCCTGAAAATTTTTGCAATTAGCTTTAAATCCCCATAATTTAACTATCTAACCTTGAAACCCAAGAAACTTAGCTTCCTTAGAAGTAGGCCCTTTTTGGGGACTAAAACCTGATCATAAAAGTTACCAAAAGGTCCCTGAAAATGACTTGCATCAGAGAAAAGTTGAGCTTTTCAGATTCAGGGGCTAAATATTCAAGTTATGGGGAGTGGGGACTAAGAGCTAATTGCAAAAGATTGCAGGGGGGAAACTAAAAAAAATAGTATTAATAAACATCAGATCAGATAGTAAAGCATCTTCAATGACCGTACTCTTCATCCTGGATATTGCTGATAAAAATGTTGAATTATGCTTCTATTAAATTAAAAACCATCTATGCTACCATGGATGAGACATGAGCATCGTATGAAAAGTGATCAGATGGAATAGGAAGAGTGGAAGACCATACCCTGGACATTTTTTTGCTTTAGTGCAATTTGAATTAAGTGGAATTAGTACAACATCATCTTCAACTTTCCTTGTCAATCTCAACTCTAAAATGTGTTTGCCACTTGCAGTCTGAGTCTACTCAGGTCGAAGGTTATCTAACTTAGTCATTCAGTTGTCTAGCCAATATTCACAAATCCATATAGCTATGTTAATCCTAGGCTCCTCCACCCACTAACTTAAGTTTTGAAACACTTATCCCATTCAATAACATACTTCATTTCAAATAAAGGGAGAGAGAATGGTACCTTTGACCACATGTATATTCTCCCCTGTTTTTGGGTTCCATATCCTCAAAGATGCATCATCAGAACCAGTGCAAATAGTTTTACCTTCAAACCATAGAAATATTAGTTGGAATGTTATGAGAAAATGAAAGATGAACAATGCATTATATCAGACATCTTAGGTACCATCAGGAGTGAAATCACCACAGGTAACAGAGCCTCCATGACCAGAAAAAGAATTAAGGTATGCATTCTTATCAGCATTCCACATCCACACTGTTGAATCTTCTGAACCTCCTAATACCAAGTGTCCCTTTGGGTGCCATCTGACCCACTGAACAAGTCAAAAAGAAAAGGTCAAATCAATATAACATAAAGAAAATTGCTGTCTTCACAGTATAATCCCACATAGCCCCAAATAAAAAGAATTTCCTGGACATTGGCCAATTATTATCCATTTGTAACAATCAACAGCCCCATGCTGAAGAAAGGAAGGAAAGATCAAAACACAATACACATGTCACGATCATCTATATCTGTGTTTCTAACAAGAGAGTAGACGAGGTAAATTAGTAAAAGCAGTTTAGTGAATCACCCATACTTTGAAAGAACAGGAAGGAAAACTATGCATACCTCAATGCCCATCCCAGGGCCTTCCAGCACACACTTAAGACTACTTGATGACATGTCCCACACTTGAACAAGTCCATCAAAGCTACCACATGCAAGAAGTTGCCCATCAGCACTGAAGGCTAAAGCAGATACTGAATCCTTGTGACCTACATGGATAAACAAGGAATTGTACTGTTTCTATTAATATTATTATCCATTGCTAAAACAAATAAACATGTCTGCATCACCTCCAAATGCATCACAATTTAGAACAAAAAATTTAGTTCATCTGCTTGTTCACCTTTGTAGAACGGTCAAGCCTAAGAGAGGTAATAAGACATTGTTGAATGAGGAAGAGTTTTGTATACTGGGATACAGTATAGCGTCAAAATAAGGATGAAGTTTTCTGCAATCACTAAGTAGGGGTTGATGATGGCAGCTTGCCGCACCAACATCAGTCAGATTGATGACGATAGAGTGTGCCTCAAATGGCCTTAATAGTGGTCAAAGATGGGAGACATTTCCATAAGCAGCATAGCAGAACATTCATCGGCAGCGTTCAAGGTTTGTAGCACAACAACAGGTCTTATGACAACAGTTTTAATGACTGCGAATGACAAGGCAGGGAGTGAATGGCAGAGTGGTTATAGCAAGGCTACATTGAGGCAGATCTAGAGAGAATTACAACCAAAAACAATAGCTAACTCCTATCAACACTTCAAAACTCAAAGCCAAAGCTACTGTTAGTTAGGATGATCTCGTGATAGATAAATTAAACCAATGATGTCAAAGAAATGGGAAATGGGCAAGCGAAACCAAGAAATGTGTGAGTAAAACATGAGGTTAGACATATTATTTATCTTCCAATCAGCTAAAAATATGTAACTGTAGTATCACACAACCAAAAAACCGGAAATGAAGAAACAGAATTGCTCTTGACCACTAGTTCTGCTTTTCCAATGGATTAGGAGATGGGAATAAATGGAAGACAATTATGAATAGTCAAGACATCCTAGCAATGCCCTAATACACCAACCCAGCTAATAAAAAAACCACAAGAACTTGATGAGCATGGGACACTAAAAGCCCACATAGTAGTCAATTCATCGGCAGCGTTGAAGGTTTGTAGCACAACAACAGGTCTTATGACAACAGTTTTAATAACTGCGAATGACAAGGCAGGGAGTGAATGGCAGAGTGGTTATAGCAAGGCTACATTGAGGCAGATCTAGAGAGAATTACAACCAAAAACAATAGCTAACTCCTATCAACACTTCAAAACTCAAAGCCAAAGCTACTGTTAGTTAGGATGATCTCGTGATAGATAAATTAAACCAATGATGTCAAAGAAATGGGAAATGGGCAAGAGAAACCAAGAAATGTGTGAGTAAAACATGAGGTTAGACATATTATTTATCTTCCAATCAGCTAAAAATATGTAACTGTAGTATCACAACCAAAAAACCGGAAATGAAGAAACAGAATTGCTCTTGACCACTAGTTCTGCTTTTCCAATGGATTAGGAGATGGGAATAAATGGAAGACAATCATGAATAGTCAAGACATCCTAGCAATGCCCTAATTCACCAACCCAGTTAATAAAAAAACCACAAGAACTTGATGTGCATGGGACACTAAAAGCCCACATAGTAGTCAATTCCCTTAGAACTAGCTTAATCCTATGCAGTCGGACATAAGACATTTGATTACGGTAGAGGTCCCTATATATTCTACTTATGAATGAAACATATGCATACATCTCTACAGTACAAATAATGATAACTCAGTATAAGTATTTAAACAGATTGCAAAACAACGTAATAAGAAAAAGAGAAATGCTTATTGCAAGATTATCTTGCAATAAGCTGATGTTGATTGCAAGACTAGCAATCCCATTGGTTGAAAGGACCTGACAAGACCGCTCCCTACTTCTCTTTCTCAACCATCGGATTGCAATTTGCAAAAGTCTTGCACTAAGCTGATGTTGATGCAAGGCTGCAATCCATTGTTTGGAGGACCTAACAAGGCCTCTCTATCTCTATCTCTCTCTCTCTCTCTCTCCTCTACTCCAATCCACATCAGCTTTGTGGAAGGCTATGTTATCAAAGGCGATTGAGACAATCGCCCAGGTCATGAGGCGAGGCGAGGCGACCTCAGATCGCCTCAACCCGGGCCCATTCGCTCAGCATTTCAAGCCACCAATTCCACCCTTTTTTCCCTTGTCCAGCCCATATATTGGCTCACTTGGCCTACTTATTTACTTACAATTTAGTTTCTTACATTTTAGTTACTTTACATATAGAAATGAATAGATTTAGTAAGTCATAGTCACATACATATACCTGATTCTCTTCACATCTGAATAATACCTTATAATAAAGAACTACCCTCCATTTGAATCTAATCAAAAATTAAAAAAAATCATATCTCTTATCAATAAAAAGTCAACTCTCCCATCTAAAAAGAAAATCGTGATTTTGATGATTCCATCAAAATAACGTCTTTCTAATCTCTTATAATTTAGTCTATTAAAAATTTAGCAAAAATGTTAGTATTTGTAGCTTCATTACTAAGATATTACATGTAAATAAGAAAGTACCCCATTTAATCCATAAAAAAAAAAAAAATCATATCTCTATCAATAAAAGTCAACTCTCCCATCCAAGAAGAATATCGCGATTTTGATGATTCTATCAAAAAAACATCTTCTAATCCCTCATAATTTGATCTATCTAAAAATTTTATAATTCAAATAAACTATAAAATACTAAAAATCGAAAGTCCAATGAAAAAAACAAATGTGCATATGACTTCTCCAAAGGAGCCACTCTCCTACTGACAGTAACTAAGTCCTAGTCATAGTCCACTTTGATATTCAAATAAATAAGATATTTTACCATGGGTTCCCATGTCATGAATTAATTTTTTTTATGCTTACAGTAAAATCCTACAGATTGAAAAGTGAAGACGCACATCCCAAATCCCAATTCCCACACTCTTATTGTATGATATATGTGAACCTATGTCATCCATGGATGAGATTTGAGAATGTATGCAATTTTCTATGTTCCTTAAGGAATTATCTAAGTGAATCTATGTGATCCACACTTTATGTTATCTGATCTCTCGAGATCTCTTCTCTTTGACCCTCCTGAGACAAAGCCGAGATCGATATGGCAAACATTGATAAAATACTAAAAATCGAAAATTCACTGGAAAAAAATCAATATGCATATGACTTCTCCAAGAGAGCCACTCTCCTACTGGCAGCAACTAAGTCTTGGTCAGTACGAGAGTGACTCATTTGGAGAAGTCACTGCAAGTTTGACCTTTTTCACCAAAATTTTAATTTTAGTGTTTTGTTGAATTTATTTGAATTAAATTTTTAGATAGATCAATTATGAAGAATTAGAAAGACGCTCTTTTGATAGAATCATAAAATCACAATTTTCTTCTTAGATTGGAGAGTTGACTGTTATTAGTAAGAGATATAATTTTTTTGATATTTTTATTAGATTCAAAAGGAGGGTACTTACTTATTTACATGTAATATCTGAAGTAAATGAAACTACAAATATTAACATTTACTTAAATGATGTTCAGGTAAATAAGATATTTCACATGGGGTATCGCCCGAATCGAATCGAACCAAGAATAACTGATTCAGTCCGATCAACGATGCGACAAACCATGAGTCATATAATAATTTGACATATATAATTATATAAATGATTAATTTTATGAAATATACTACTTTCATATACATATTTAGATGATATTTATAGATATCTTCATGTTTTTTTACCTATATATATATTGCTTTATAATATATCGCCTCAATCACCGAGGCCATCGCCTAGGCCTTTGAGGTTGAGAGGACCCCTTCATCGCCTCAGTTGCCTCTTGCCTCTGACTACATAGGTTGGAAGACTAGTCTTGCAATAAGTATTTTCTCTAAGAAAAATGATTAGGTAACTAGAATCCTGCTTGGACAAAAATTCCAGTTCACACTATCAAATTTACCTAAGAGGCAAAAATTTCCTGATGAAAAAGGCTCAAATCTAAAATGCCCAAAGACTCAATTCAACTCATCAAGGACACTTTGATATTGTATTTTGTTTTTAAATGTACGATGATCCAAAACAAGATGAGCGGAGACAAGTACAGATCCCATACTATGAAGGTAAAAGGATTACAATTTCACATATATGATAAAATGACATGCAAAATTTTCTTGCCAACAAACATTAAGATTCAACAATGTCAAAATCATAATAGGCAAACAAGGATGAAACTAGAAGTGGATATTTTTCTTAGATGCCACCTAGCACACACTGGAATGACTATTGGCCAAACCCTCAAATCTGGTGAAAGAGATGATTCATTTTCTAGAAAACTGCTTAGAAGACAAGCAAGAAACAACAGAAAGTAAGCAAAATCTACACTTATATGATCATAAACAGCAGAAAACCATGATAGAAGCAATAAAGAAAAACTAATACATGCAAGAAATCATCAAATATGCAATTATGTACATTATCACGGGCGAGCCATCAACTGTTTGACATATATTTACAGGGCGCAGATAGAGAGCAGATGAATCATGTCCAAGAACAAAGATGGATTTTTATCTCTAAAGCACTATGAACTCAACTCAAGTAAAACTGGATATCCTATCGAAGGTCGAAAATTTTATGGAGACACAAGCGAGTGAAACAGCCAGGCTGATTGGAGTCTCCGATGATGGCATAGACAAAGGTTTGAAATCCACCCTACTTTTGATCAAACGTAGGTGGATGGCAGACATTGCTAGAAAGGCAAAATCTAATGCGGCTGTTAAGAAAGGATTTTTGACACAGTTTGAAGCGTAGATGGTTTGTGTTACTAGGAGAAGTTTCGTAGGGTTGCATGTCCTTGTTTTGTATGATGTCTGTTTTTTGGAAGATGTATAACGGGGGTGGGACTCTTAGTCAAAGTGTGGTTCTGTTTTGGGGTTCTGGGTGTGATAAGCTGGGACTGTCAGTGTTGGTCTGGTTTCCCTTTTTGCTCCCTTGGCAGACTTTGGTTTGCCATCTCTTGTTTCGGGGAACTTTTTGAGAGCTCTCCCCTCTTCATGTATATACTTTTTTCTCCTTTATAATACCAGTGGTACTATCCACTTAAAAAAAAAATTGACTCGAGTAAAACTGCAAATAACAACCTTGAAGTTCCAAGTTCCAGTCGGCGGTCCTATCTTCCAACAAAATCCTTTATCATCACCACCACCAGTCGCCACCAAAGATGCATCACTTGGACTGCATGCGACTGTATACACTTCATCTGTACAAACAAAAAATGCACCAGTAAGACATCATTAATCTTATGCAACAAGTTCACACACACATCACCACATAACACACATCTTTCCAATAATAAAAAAGAAAGTGCACATATAGAATTTCGGGGATGGCACTAACACAAAATTGTGGTCATTGGATAAAAGTTAGGTACATAAGCTACCTGTATGACCCGTGAATATGTGTATTGAATCATCAGCGTCTTCTGCACGAACAAAGGAACAGAAGTATTCAGCAGTTGTTGATTCAAATAGAAAGACAAACGTATGATGTTTAAGATGAACCATAAACGATATGACAACAGAATATGGGCATCTTAATACTCTTTTTCTTGAAGTGAAGAAAAAAGAGTATCAAGATGCTCATATTCTGCTTGGTTATGTTATGGTGTAACTGTGTAAGAATTAACAGTCCATGTGGAGAATCACAGCCGCAAACACCCATCAAAATGAACCTAATTATGAGCCACAAATCATAACAGACAAAAACAGTGTGAAAAAAATCAAACTTAACTAAAACAACGCATATTGCTGTCACCGTCGCCCTTGTGATACCTCTGTTCTTGCGCCTACTCAACTTTTTCTCCAAGTAAGCGACAACGAAAAAAACATGAACTCATGACAATTCAACGGGAAAAATGATCGCTGAAAACAAAACCCTACCTTTCCCGAGTTCCCCATCGGAATTTTCACCCACACACAAGAAAACTCACACTAGGCACGGAAACTCTAGTAGAATTTACAGTACGTGAATCATACCATCGTCTGCATCCGAGCCTATCTCATCGTCCGCGTCTGGAAGATCTGCGCAATCCACACACATACACACAGAGGAGCACGAATGTCACGATGAGCAGGTGGAGAGACGTGGAGCGTAGAGAACGGGAGACGCCGCGAGGCACGAGGGAGGGTACCTTCCTCGTCGACGGCGATCTCCTGGATGATGTCGTCTTGATCGAGGAAGACCTCTCCTTGCTCGCCATGGCCGCCGTTGTGGTCGTTCATCTCCGCAAGCGGGTGTGGGCTTGGGCGATGGTGATTCGAACTAGAGCTGGGTTTAGTTAGCGTCGAGGGCTGGAGGAGGCTTCTCGTCTTCTTCCTCTTTGGAATCACTCGGATCCGATTCACGACTTGGGTAAGAAATAAAAAACTTTTTTGGGTAAGTAAGTATGCATGTATACATATATGAACTGTATAAAAATATATGATTAGATAATATTCAGACATATCTGAGCTACTTATCTATAAAAAGTGTAGAGATAAGATGACATGACCACACAAGTCGTGGTCAAATAGTAGTAGATATTAAGAACTGATGCAGAGATCAGGATTGAATTATGCAAGAATTTTTGCACAAATATCTTTCCTAAATAAAAATGATATTAAAATGTGTTATATTTTATATTTATTTGTATCTTTTTCTTTAATCGTACAAATTATTTTGGTGAGAAAAATATTTGATATTTACTGTGGACGTATTATCATGTTCGGGTCTGGGCCGAACGGGCCTCCACTAAAAGTAGAAGGAAGAGACGGTCGCCGGTGTGGACGATGGCCTGCAAAACTTAGAAGAGATCAGGGGGGCCCGGTTGAAGAACCGTGGAGAACCCTCCGACGCCCAAGTCAGATCAGACTGAAAGGGAGGCAAGAATGGAAGGTTCTCTGGTGTGTGTTTGCGCGTGGGCGAGTGTGTATGGGCAATGTTGCGTACCTTTGCATGGGGATTCCCTGCGCCTTTTATAGGCAAAGGAGATGAAGGGTCCGGACGCAATCTCCTTCCATGATGTTCGAAGGGACGCATCAGTTGGAGTCCCTAGGCGGGAAGTTGTCCGTTTAAGGCGTCTGTTGGGCTCCTTCGTGGTTAATGCCTTTTAACCATGGACGAGTGTCGCGCCGTCGTCATAACTGCCTTCGGGAGGCGAAGGGCTGTTTTGAGTCCTCTGGCCAAGAGGCGCCGAGCAGGGGCCTGCTCGGTTACCAGGCAGGCTGTGCGGTACCCGATGCTCGAAAGTGGTGTGTGGCGTTCGGCGATGGACCGCGAGAGGTTCAAGCAGGAGGCGCATGGTCTGTTCGATAGACCGTGCCTTGCTCAAATAGGGTGCAGGGTGTCCAGAGACGTCCCTTGGGAGCCTTGGACGCCTGGTGGTCAGAGCGTGTTCGGAAGCCTTTGGCTGAACTCGAGGACGCGTGGCTCGATGACCGGAACCCAAGTGTCCTCTGGGTCGTGATGGGCCTGCAGGCCTAGGAGGTTAGAAATTGCCTCCACACTTGCCCCCCACCCTCTCAAGCCTGCTCGGGTACTGGAGCACTTGAGAGGGGAGGTGTCTGCTCGACGTCACCCTCGCATTAAATGCGATATCGACCGCGGCAGTAAGCACGGCCACAGGGCAACGCCGTTGGAGCTCTCCTCGGGGATAGCATTTCATGATGGCAGAGATGATGTGTCGTACTGCGAGCCCAGAGCGGCATGTTTGAACGGCCCGTTGGGAGTGGGAAAACCATCACTTTCGCCTTCGAATTTCGCACCTCCCTTCCTTATAAGGAAGAGGAGGGGAGAAGGCGGGGGCTCGCGTTTTCCTCAACTAGAAGAGCTATTTCCCTTGCCACTGTTCATCGTCTTCCTCCTGCCCTCACCACTCCTCTTTTCCTTCTCCCCCGCTTGCGAGAAGAGATGTCGTAGAAAACGGGCAAAGAAGTTGCTGCCACCGGGGCGAGCAGAGCGGCGCCGGGAGCGACGAGGGGACCGAAGTACAGATACTTCGACGGCCTTCGAGAGCGTTTCCGCATCGGCGAGGAGTACGGCATCATTCTCGCCAACGAGAATGAGTCATACCTGCTGAACAAGCTTGGAGGCAGGGTTCCGACTGCCGCTGCCGGAGGTGGCGAAGGGGATCCTGAATGCTTGGAGGATCGCCCCCATCTAATTGACGCCGAACTCGTGGAGAATGATAAGTGTCTTCTGCATCATGTGCAAGCTGCGGGATGTAGTGCCCACCGCGGACATCTTCCGGGGGCACTTCATCCTCGCGGCGTCACCACAGTCTGGAAATGGTGTCTACTACATCAAGCACCAGCCGAACAAGATGCGGATTTTCTTCTCGCCGAAATATTCGAATAACAAAGGCTGGACGCACAGAGTCTTCTTCTTTGGCCTCCGTCAAGGAGCCGGAGTGGAAGAGTGGGGGTTCCCCACTCGAGTTCGGGACCCTCAGAAGAAGGACCTAGTGCCCCTCTTGATTGGAGAGGCGGCGAAGATCTCCGACAGCCTCAACAATGTGCTGGCGGAGCGCGCGGAGGGCTATCTGACGGAGGCCCAATTGGTCGAACACGGGCTCAGCTGAGCATGGGGTAGGTACCGTGCTTCGTTTTTCTTCCGTTCTGGGTTGTTAGGGGACTGTTTTCTGACTCCTTTCTCCTTCTGTGCAGATGCCGCCGAGCTGGCCGCTGGTAGGGACCAAGAGGACATGGCTCACTATGCCGAACAGATACTCGTCACATCATATTTGACGTATCTGGGCGAGGGTGCTCCTGAGGCTGTATCCGGAGAAAGCCGACCTGTCAGTGGTCAGGCCGCCGAGAAGAGACCGTTGAAGATAAATCTTCGGAGGGGATCTGCATCTATGATGGCGGCGAAGACTACGCAAGAGGCTGAAGAGGAGGCTGTGGAGGAAGAGGAAATCCCCCAGCTCCAACTTCGGAAGAAGAGGTGTAAGACCTGGCTTCCCGGCTTTGCTTCCGGTGTCCTGGATGACTGGTGTCGCGTCGGAGGTGCCCGACGCGACAGTTATCCATGTCGCGACAGGGCGGTCTGTCGCGTTCTTGTCGCGCCCTGGGTTGCCGTCGCGTTCTTGTCGCGACTGGTCAACGGGTCGCGACAATGTTTTGTCGTGTTGCGCTGGCCGGTCGTCTGACACCTGTCAGAGTGGCAGGTGTGTCAGTACGACCTGTCGGGTTGTCGCGGCGTCCTTAGGGGACGCATTCTGGTCGCGGTCCGTGGACCCGTCGCGTTAAGGTCGTTAACGCGACGGGGTGGTCCGTCGCGTTTTGGGTGCCGGGCGCTTAAGGCGCAGGCCGGCTACCCCTTTCCCCTTATCTCTTCTTCTTCCCTTCTCCCTCTCCCTCCGGCGGTGCTCCGCCTCCCCCTCTCCCCTTTGAGTGTTTCAGGCGAGGAGGAGGGCCGTGCGTGGTGTCGTGGCGTCGTGGACCTTGCGTGGAGCGAGGAGGTGGCCAACCGACGTGAAGGGCACCTCGTGGGTTCGTTCTTCGTAAAAGGTAGGGATTGCTTGAACTATTCTCGATCCGGGTGGATCGGGAGCTCCTCGTGGTTAGCAGTTAGTTTTACTGCTTTCCCCATGCTCCCCTCCCCCGTGTGCGCTTGTGTGTAGCTCGTGGGCGGCCCCGGGATTGAGGATCCCGGCGGTCTGCCTCCCGGCTGATGTCGCGGCCGTGCGACGCGCCGCGACATCAGTAGAGGCGTCGCCCCGGTCGGGCGCGACCTTATTGCGGTGCATCGGGTGACCGCGATAAGGATCGCTGTCGTGACCTAGTTTCCCGTCGCGACAGGGTTGCTGTCGCCACGCGCCGCCCCATCGCGTCAGGCTGTCGCGGTGCCCTCCCCCATCGCGATGGTGTCGCGGTGGCCTTGGGGGTCGCGACAGTACCTGAGGGCGCCTCGGGTGTTTCTGTGGTCCGGTTGTGTGTCGACGTGTGCCCCAGGGCAGGCTTTGCCCTCAGGACCTTCCGGTAAGGAATGCGGCTGGTTGCCTCTCTACGTTCAGTGACCGAAGGTGACACCTTCGTGGTCGTGTCCTGGCAGTGGTGCCAGGAGGGTCGTGTCTGCCTGATAATCGATTGACCGACGGTCAATCGATTATTAGCAGAGCGACGGGTTTTCGTACTGTCCGGTGGTGTTCCGAGGTTCTAGCCATCCGTGCGTGTTTGGTTGGCCGACGGCCCTCCTGGGGGTCCGTGCGTGCCTCTCGCTCGCTGGGCTTGTCGTGTGTTACAAGCCAGTGGTTCGGCGTGGTTTTGTTGTGCTGCCCCGCCTGTTCGCCCGGTGCTTGGCACTTGAGGGCTTTTCCCGTTCAGAGGTTGTCTCCGTTGCCTGGGACCCCCATCCTCGGGAGCCTGTTGAGGGAGTACTCCGGGCTACGAGCGTGCTCGAGTTGGCAGCCGACAGGGCGGACTCCGGAGCTGAGGGGAAAACGAGGATTGGACAGCGGCGCTGAGTCGTTTGTAGAGCTCTCTTGTCTGGGTCTGGGACGTCGAGGTGTTTGGAGTTCCTGGCGCAGACCAGACAGTCCTTTGTCTCACTGCCTCTCTCTGCGTTGGTTCCGGAGCCACGTAGTGGTGTCAGGCGTGAGGCCATAGCTTGGCCAGGCTGCGGTGTTGCGTGAGTTGGTGTGTTTCTGTGGCGGCTCTGTCTCGTCCTTCGCGAGGGTGGAGGCAGGAGCTAGGCTAGCGAGCAGAGGGCATGGACAACATGTCCCCCTCTTGGCTGCTAGCGGCGGTGGCTTGGTTGCTGTTGCTGTGACGACGTTTCCTCACGACGTTTCCAAGTGTTCCTCGTTGCCCGAGCTTGCACGGCGGTTATAGCCCGGCTGTGCCTAGTTTCCGTGGGCGTCGTTGGTCTGGCCTTGGGCAGACCCGTGCTTCTGGTGGTTCCCGCTTCGGTGTTCTCTCGGTTCCGTGGTCCCGTTATTGGGTGCCAGCCCGTGATGGCACTAGCGTGTGTGGCTCCCCAACCTGGTGGCGTGTCCACGGTCCGGGGTGGTTCTGCTTGTGGGCCCTCAACCTTGTAGAGGTCTGAGGTGGCCGTGCTTGCTGTGAGACGTCGTTCTCACTTGGTTGTTCTGTGGTCTCGACAAGTGTGCCGAGGGTTGCTTCCGCTTTGTGCCCAACTCCGTTGGTTTCTACGGGAGTCATGTGTGTGGCGCGACCTCGGTTGGTGGTCGTGGCGTTGCGTTGTTCTCTTCCGCTGCTTAGTAGTACCCTGTTGTAGGTGTTACTCGCTTTACAGCTTTCTAGTGTAGTTTCCTGTTTTCGGAGTTCCTGCTGCTCCGGCCGGTGAGGGACTGGTAATCCCTACTGGGCCTTGTTCGCGAGGCTCACCCCCCCTACTTCCTTCAGCTAGGGGCTCGTCGTCGCGGGAGCTCGGTGTTGGACGGGTTGCGCGGAGGCGGCTGTGGCGCCGTGTTGTTGTCAGCAGCAGTGAGAGCGAGTGTTGTGAGCTCTTGTAGCCGAGTGAGCTGAGAGCTGTGTTTTGCAAGTTCTCGGGGTATGCCCCTTAAGGACTGCACCTTTCTTCTTGTACCTGTGCTTTTGCTTGGGACGCGTTGTACAAACTTTTGTATAATGTACATATTGTTATAGTTATTTGAATTCACTATATATCTCACTAGACTAATTCTTCTAACCCTTCCGGATCTTCGGATCCGTGGGTGGAGACGCGAATTTCGGGCCCCTGGCGGGGGGTCTGGGAGGTCGGGTCGTTACAGTTGGTATCAGAGCGAGGGTCTACTGAGATTTGTAAGGAGTTAATAACTATAGCTGTCCCAAAGGAAGGTACTAGTGCACTGCTGACACCGTCTGACTAGTGTTAGGCTTATGCTTTCAATGTTTTGCAGGTGTGCGGTTTCCCTGCAAGGTTCGCGTGCGCGTTGCAGCAGGTTGCAGTTGTTACTGTGTCACGTGTGTGGTGAGTGTTGTCGCTCGGCGTGTTCGTGTTGTAGCGGCGCGGTTGGCGCTGGACTCGCTGGCAGTGGTCTTCCCTTATGGAGGACACTTGCAGGCAAGTCCAGGTGCGTTGCTCCTGGTCGTCGTCAGCGCATTTGAGCGTGTGTGTGCCACGGTGGCTGAGAGAGCCTGCGCGTGTGGTGTGGCCTTCACCAGTGCAGAGTTGTGGTCTGTGGAGCCGGTCGAAGTGTCCCGGCCTTGTTGGCTGCCCCTCTGTTGTTGGGGTGTGTGCTGTGGTTGTTGTGTGTTTGGCCTTGTGTACCTGTGCGCCGTTGTGCGCTTTGCTCGGGACGCCGAGCTGAGCAGGTGCCTTGTGTGCTGTGTTGCACCGCTAGTTGAGCGCTGCGACACTTGTCTGCGTTTGTTGTCAGCCTGGTGCTGACGGGTTGTGAACTCTAGTGAGGTGCTCCTGGAGTTCTTCTCTGTTGGTTCTGGCGGGAGTGAGGTTTCCCCAGAACTGTGTTGTGCCCGTTTCTGGTTGCTGTTGCGCTGCCCTCGAGGCTGAGGTGCATCGCTTGGTTGCCCTGTGTTCTGGTGAGGTTTCCCAGAACTATTTGTTGTTGTCTTGGTGAGTGTTTCTCGCAGGACTGTTCCGCGCTCGTTTCTGTTGTTGCCGTGCTACCTCAGAGTCTAAGGTGTGCTGTCGGTTTGGCTGGTGCGTTCTGGAGGGTTTTTCCCAGAGCGGTGCCTTGGTGGTTCTGGTGAGGTTCTCCCAGGACCGGCTTGTGTTGTTTCTGCAGTTCTGCTGGCTGCAGTATCCTCTCTGATGGTTCGTGTTGTTTGGTCGTTGGGTTGTGCATTCTGGTGAAGGTTCTTCCCAGGATCGCCCTTTGTCGCTTCTGGTGGAGGTTCTTCCCAGGAGTGCTCTGCATTCGTTTTGGGCCACCGTTGTGTTGCCCCTGTGGTTCGAAGTGTGCCGTTTGGTTGGGCTGTGTTCTGGTGAGGTTCTCCCAGGACGGCTCTTGGTGCTTTTTGGCGGAGATTCTCCCCAAAGCTGCCTTGTGTTTGCTTTGGTCGTCGCTGCTCTCTCTCTCTCTGTGGAGATGAGCTGTCGTTGTTCCTGTTGGACTGTCTGTGTTGCAGTTTGTTTGGGCGTTCTCGGTCAAGGTGTTGTGCGCTTGGCCGTGCGTCTAGCTACTGCGTTGGCCAGCTTGTCTCGTTGTTCGTTTCCAAGTTTCTCGGCTGCGCTGGCGGGACCTATGTGGCTTGGATGGTTTGCTGCGTTTCTCGCGCCCGGCGTGCTCTTGCAGATGGTGGTTTGGTGAGTGCCTTCAGTGTCTGGCGGGCTGTGCTTCTTATGGAAGTGTCAGTCTCGCGTTGTGGTTTTGCCTCTCGCGTGTGGAAGAGACTCGTGCGTGTCTCCTTCCTCTGCTTTTCGTCAGTTGCTCGGGGTGGTGGTGCTCCACTATGGTGTTGTGTTGCCGGGGTGCGCATCGTTGCGACCTTCTGGTGGAGTCACATTCCCTGGAGTTGTTTTTGGGTTGAGTTGTTTACTCCCCTCGTGTCGTCTTTTCCGTGTGGCACCATGGGTCAGTGGACCTGTTTGTGCCATTTGTTGTCGAGATGGGTTTTTGCTACCTGCCTAAACAGTTGGGGCGTTGGGTCCCTGTTGGTTTAGTGCGAGGTAGTCCCGTTTTCTATTGGGTTGCAGGCGAGAGCATTGCTCTGCTATGCACCGGTTTTCTGGTTGGCTTGCTCGTGCAAGCGTTGTTCCGCTGTATGCTCGTTTGTGCCTCGGCTTGTGCCTTGGAGGCTTTTTGTGTCATCGTTTTGGTGTTCGGCCTCTCTATCGATTGCGATAGAGGTGGTGCTTCTTGCTCCTGCGCGCTAGGGAGTCGCTGTGGCTTTCGCTCCCCGTGCGGCGGAGTCGGTGCTTCGTGTTTTGTGTGCTTCTTGGAGCGGACGTGGGTGTTGCGCTCTTGAAGAAGTTGTTGGCTTTCTGTGTGCTTCCGTTGTGGGTCTCTGGTAGAGAGTCCCCTTCGGCGGGCCCTGTGTTGTTTCGAGCAGTTGGTGCAGTTGCGTGTGCTGCACCTTGGGGCATTTTTCTTCGATGCTTGTGCTTTGTGCCTCAAGGGCTGGGTCCGACGTGGCCTGTTGTGCCCTTTTAGGCTTGCAGTCCTTTGTGTGTGGCTTTTGGCAGGTCTCTTGTGGAGAGTCCTTCCCGTTAGTCGTGGTGTTGTTTCGGCTGTTGGTGCACCTGTGTTGCACTTCGTTTAGTTTTGGTGCTTGTGGCAGCACCGTGTGCTCGTGCCCGAGTGTTTCGGTTTCGTGCCGTCTGGAGCCTTGGTGCATTGTGTTGTGCCTTGAGTGGCTCCTGGTGCTTGTGATAGCACCATGTATTGTGTCGTGTGCCCGATCGCGAGATTTATGTGTCGTTTCCCGAGTTTGCTTGGTGTTGGAGGTGTTGGGCTTTCTGCCTCTGGGGCACGTGTGCTAGCCCGAGTCTTGTGGTTGTGCCGTTACCGTTGTGGGGTGGCTGCTTTGCCTTGCCTAGGTATCCCTATTGGTGGTACGCCAGGCTTTGGTCGTAGCATGTGTCTGAGTTTCCCTCTCGCTTTGGGAGCGAGTGCGTTCGGTTGTGGTACCCTGCTTCGGTCTGGGTCCCTCTGAGGTCGACGCGTTGTCCTCGACCTCTGCAGTTGTTTTGGTTTCCATGTGATTGCGCGTGGTGTTGGTGAGTCTAGAAGCCGATGGCGGAGTCTCCGATCGGTTCGTCTGTTGACAGTGAGGTCTATTGGCTTGCTAGTACTCGACCGCGTGGTCTGTCGACGTTGGGAGGTGTCCGGTTTCGGCTTAACCTCTGGCGTCTTCCGTGTCTTCCGTCGCGGTGTGCCACGTTGTGGAGCATGTGACTCCTAGTTTTTGTGGCTCCGCGTGCGTTTGGTATCCTTGTCGGACCACGAGGGAGGTCTGGGTGAGACCTAGTGGTGACAGCGGATGTCGTTTCCACGTGTTGAGGTTTCTCCGCGTGCGTTTGCTGTCCCTGTTGGACCGCGAGGAAGGTCTGGGTGAGACCTAGTGGTGACAGTGGACGTTGTTCCGTGTGTTGCGGATCCCTCGCGAGCGTGACATGGCTCTAGTCCTCGTCACTCGCGTGGTTTCTCGGTTGGGCTGGTGACCGGTACTAGCTGCTGCTAGTAGCGTGAGGCCGTTTCCCTGAGACTTGTGGTTGGCTCTCAGGTGGTTCTTGTGTGGTTGTCAGCAACAGTGTGCTCTGTCGGGTTTTGCTGGCGGTAGAGTGAGTTGCTGACCGACTTTCTTGTGTTGCTGTCGGCAACTGCGTCCTCTGTCGGGTCTTGCTTGCGACAGAGTGGGTTGCCGATCGGTTGGTCCCAACAGTGAAGTATGTTGGTGGCTTCAGCCGTGTAGTTTTCGGCTGGCGTTTTCCGCTGTTCGGGCCGGATTTGGTGTCGCTCGGCACCGGTGGGGTTGTCGTTCCGTTTGGGCGCCCCACGTGCGGCTGGAGTGAGCCATTGGTGTCTCGGCTTGGTGCTCCTGGAGTGTTGGAGCATGTTGTGAGCCGTTGGTTTTCCGGCTTCGTGAGTTCCGCGCGCGTTTGGTGGTGCGATTATTGCCACGAGGAAGTCGTGTTGAGACTTAGTCGCTTTTTCGCGCGGGTCTTACGGTTACTCCCTGTGCTTCGTTTCGTGCCTCGGGATCTGTTGGGCTTGTCCCAATTTCGAGGACGAAATTGTTTTAAGGGGGGTAGAATGTAAGACCCAGCTTCCCGGCTTTGCTTCCGGTGTCCTGGACGACTGGTGTCGCGTCGGGGGTGCCCGACGCGACAGTTATCCGTGTCGCGACAGGGCGGTCTGTCGCGTTCTTGTCGCGCCCTGGGTTGCCGTCGCGTTCTTGTCGCGACTGGTCAACAGGTCGCGACAATGTTTTGTCGTGTTGCGCTGACCGGTCGTCTGACGCCTGTCAGAGTGGCAGGTGTGTCAATACGACCTGTCGGGTTGTCGCGGCGTCCTTGGGGGACGCATTCTGGTCGCGGTCCCTGGACCCGTCGCGTTAAGGTCGTTAACGCGACGGGGCGGTCCGTCGCGTTTTGGGTGCCGGGCGCTTAAGGCGCAGGCCGGCTACCCCTTTCCCCTTCTCTCTTCTTCTTCCCTTCTCCCTATCCCTCCGGCGGTGCTCCGCCTCCCCCTCTCCCCTTTGAGTGTTTCAGGCGAGGAGGAGGGCCGTGCGTGGTGCCGTGGCGTCGTGGACCTTGCGTGGAGCGAGGAGGAGGTGGCCAACCGACGTGAAGGGCCCGTCGTGGGTTCGTTCTTCGTGAAAGGTAGGGATTGCTTGAACTATTTTCGATCCGGGTGGATCGGGAGCTCCTCGTGGTTAGTAGTTAGTTTTACTGCTTTCCCCATGCTCCCCTCCCCCGTGTGCGTTGGCGGCCCGGGGATTGAGGATCCCGGCGGTCTGCCTCTCGGCTGATGTCGCGGCCGTACGACGCGCCGCGACATCAGTAGAGGCGTCGCCCCGGTCGGGTGCGACCTTATCGCGGTGCATCGGGCGACCGCGATAAGGATCGCTGTCGTGACCTAGTTTCCCGTTGCAACAGGGTTGCTGTCGGGATGTGCTGCCCCGTCACGTTAGGCTGTCGCGGTGCCCTCCCCCGTCGCGATGGTGTCGCGGTGGCCTTGGGGGTCGCAACAGTACCTGAGGGCGTCTCGGGTGTTTCCGTGGTCCGGTTGTGTGTCGACGTGTGCCCCAGGGGAGGCTTTGCCCTCAGGACCTTCCGGTAAGGAACGCGGCTGGTTGCCTCTCTGCGTTCAGTGACCGAAGGTGACACCTTCGTGGCCATGTCCTGGCAGTGGTGCCAGGAGGGTCGTGTCTGCCTGATAATCGATTGACCGGCGGTCAATCGATTATTAGCAGAGCGACGGGTTTTCGTACTGTCCGGTGGTGTTCCGAGGTTCTAGCCATCCGTGCGTGTTTGGTTGGCCGACGGCCCTCCTGGGGGTCCGTGCGTGCCTCTCGCTCGCTGGGCTTGTCGTGTGTTACAAGCCAGCGGTTCGGCGTGGTTTTGTTGTGCTGCCTCGCCTGTTCGCCCGGTGCTTGGCACTTGAGGGCTTGTCCCATTCAGAGGTTGTCTCCGTTGCCTGGGACCCCCATCCTCGGGAGCGTGTTGAGGGAGTACTCCGGGCTACGAGCGTGCTCGAGTTGGCAGCCGACAGAGCGGACTCCGGAGCTGAGGGGAAAACGAGATTTGGACAGTGGCGCTGAGTCGTTTGTAGAGCTCTCTTGTCTGGGTCTGGGATGTCGAGGTGTTTGGAGTTCCTGCCGCAGACCAGACAGTCCTTTGTCTCACTGCCTCTCTCTGCGTTGGTTCCGGAGCCACGTAGTGGTGTCAGGCGTGAGGCCGTAGCTTGGCCAGGCTGCGGTGTTGCGTGAGTTGGTGTGTTTCTGTGGCGGCTCTGTCTCGTCCTTCGCGAGGGCGGAGGCAGGAGCTAGGCTAGCGAGCAGAGGGTGTGGACAACGTGTCCCCCTCTTGGCTGCTAGCGGCGGTGGCTTGGTTGCTGTTGCTGTGACGACGTTTCCTCACGACGTTTCCAAGTGTTCCTCGTTGCCCGAGCTTGCACGACGGTTATAGCCCAGCTGTGCCTAGTTTCCGTGGGCGTCGTTGGTCTGGCCTTGGGCAGACCCGTGCTTCTGGTGGTTCCCGCTTCGGTGTTCTCTCGGTTCCGTGGTCCCGTTATTGGGTGCCAGCCCGTGATGGCACTGGCGTGTGTGGCTCCCCGACCTGGTGGCGTGTCCACGGTCCGGGGTGGTTCTGCTTGTGGGCCCTCAACCTTGTAGAGGTCTGAGGTGGCCGTGCTTGCTGTGAGACGTCGTTCTCACTTGGTTGTTCCGTGGTCTAGACAAGTGTGCCGAGGATTGCTTCCGCTTTGTGCCCGACTCCGTTGGTTTCTGCGGGAGTCGTGTGTGTGGCCCGACCTCGGTTGGTGGTCGTGGCGTTGCGTTGTTCTCTTCCGCTGCTTAGTAGTACCCTGTTGTAGGTGTTACTCGCTTTACAGCTTTCTAGTGTAGTTTCCTGTTTTCGGAGTTCCTGCTGCTCCGGCCGGTGAGGGACTGGTAATCCCTACTGGGCCTTGTTCGCGAGGCTCACCCCCGTACTTCCTTCAGCTAGGGGCTCGTCGTCGCGGGAGCTCGGTGTTGGACGGGTTGCGCGGAGGCGGCTGTGGCGCCGTGTTGTTGTCAGCAGCAGTGAGAGCGAGTGTTGTGAGCTCTTGTAGCCGAGTGAGCTGAGAGCTGTGTTTTACAAGTTCTCGGGCTATGCCCCTTAAGGACTGCACCTTTCTTCTTGTACCTGTGCTTTTTCTTGGGACGCGTTGTACAAACTTTTGTATAATGTACATATTGTTATAGTTATTCGAATTCACTATATATCTCACTAGACTAATTCTTCTAACCCTTCCGGATCTTCGGATCCGTGGGTGGCGACGCGAATTTCGGGCCCCTGGCGGGGGGTCTGGGAGGTCGGGTCGTTACAAGAGGAGGCTGGTGAAGGCGGCCGAGCAGACGAGGCAGCAACCAACGACCGAGACAAGGCCCTTGACCGTCGAGGGTGTAATCTCGGAGTTGGGTCTTGGTGGAGAGGAGTTGGTTGTCTTCAGCGACCACTCTGATGGAGGCTCCGGCGGGGAGCGGACCGGGGCGCCAACACCCCCAGATCCTGTCGGGGGCTGTGTGGTGGAGACGGGAGCAGCGGAGGTGCCGAGCGTCGTGGTGGAGGGTGAAGCCACCCCTGTGCGGGGGTCCGTCCCCGGAGCGGCCCCTGAGACGACAACTGCGGGGGTCGGGTCGGAAGGAGCGGCGAAGCTTCTGCCTTCGACTGGTGCTGCCGCGGAGGGTCATTCGCAGACGGTGGCCGCGTTCGCGCCCTTCACCAAGCAGGTGGCCGAGATCGAGGAGACATGACCTTCTCAGAGGGTGCCTGCCAGTGGCGATGAAGGCCAAGAGGTGGCGGTTGAGGTGGCCTTCAGCCAAGTGGCAAAAGGGGCGAACCCCCCTGTCGAGGAGACCACCGTTGCTGCCGAGGCCAAAGCTGGGTCCGAGGAAGACCGGGCACCTCTGTCGAAGGTGCTGAAGGTGAGGTCTCCAGCTCGGCCTACAGAGGAACACTTGGAGGCCGCACTGGAGTGCTTCCAAGAAGGCTCCCTGAGGAACCTGCCCCCCTGCCCGACCGCCTCCCAGCTCGAAGTGCTTGCACAGTGCCAGGGATTGAGCTCGGAGGAAACTCTCTAGCGATCAGAAGAGGTTCTGGGGGAATGCCGCTCAGACGACGGTGGTGACGTTGACATCGGGGAGCTGGTCGGCAGCATTGCGCGATCGCTGTAGGTACTTAGGAGGCTCGAGTCGCGAGCTCCAAGACCACCAGTAAATGTGGGATGCCGAGATCACGTTTTTCGAGGAGTGCAAGGAGCAACACTGTCGTCGGGAGGCCGAGCTGCTGAAGGAGAACAAGAATCTCCAAATTGCGCTCAAAGCCTCCGAGCGGGAGCTTATCATCGTCCGGGCGGAGAAGACTACCCTTTCGGGGGTCCTTACCGAGGCCGAGGCTCGGGGAGTTGCCGAGTATAAGGCCGGGCCAGAGTTCCGAGAAAACTTGGAACAATACGGCGCATCCTGCTACAAGGTGGGGCTTGAGGTTGGTGAAGACCGAGGATGGAGGCTGGCCACGGACGAATACGCCCATGAAGCATTCGAGGCCACCCTCCAAGAGTGCCAACGACGAACCCAGGATCCGTGCCTAGATGGAGTTCATTTCGCGAACTTTCGAGCAGGGCGGATGACCCCCGAGAACGATGAGGCAGGCCCCTCCGGACAAGCCCCATGATTTGTTCATCTTTTTTTTTATATATAACTTGGCCCTAGTGGGCTTTTTGTACTTTGATGAAATGAATAGATCATCTTTTTGAGTATATGAATGGCTCTTTTTCTATCTTCTTCCCTTCTTATGTTCTGTTCGAATCAGAATTCGTCGGTCGCTTAGAGGCTCGTAGGTACTGCGCAGGCCTTTGGAACTGAAAAAGTTTCGACCAGGGGTTTGTACCGAACACCTCTATTTTAGGGTTTGGGTATCGCACTAGTCTTTCGAGCTGAGAAGCTTCGACTAGGGATGGCCCGAATACCCCTTTTCTTGGACCAGAAGAACGGGAGGAAGAGAAGTAGAATGCCGAACATGAGGCTTTTATAGATAATAAGCCTTTAGATTGGATACATGCCAGGTTGTGGGTATGACCTCGCCGCTAGGAGTAGTCAGCTTGTAAGAGCCTTTCCAAAGAATCTGTATGACCTGATAAGGTCCTTCCCATTTCGGGGCGAGTTTGCCAGTTGCTCTTTGGGGATCCGATGTCGAGCAACAGCGTAGAACAAGGTCCCCTTCGAAGACATGCCATTCCCGAACTCGGGAGTTGTAGTATTGTGCCAGCCGCTGTTGGTAGGAGACTAATCTGATGCTGGCATCAGTTTGGCATTCACCCAGCATGTCCAGGTTATCCCTTAGCGCGCGGTTGTTAACTGCTTCATCGAAGTGAGTTGTTCGGATTGTGGGGAGAGCAACCTCTAGAGGCACAACAGCTTCTGTGCCGTAGGCCAAGTGAAAGGGAGTCTCTCCGGTAGCCACCCAAGCGGTTGTTCGGTGGCACCATAGCACATTGGGGAGCTCTGCGACCCACGAACCTCCAACGGCCTCCACCCTCGTGCGTATCCCGTGGAGCAGTGTTCGGTTGGCGTTCTCGACCAGACCGTTTGCTTGGGGATGTGCGACTGAGGTGAAGTGGTTGTAGATGCCGAGCTCCGAACACTTTTTTTTGAAGAATGCGCTGTCAAACTGCTTCCCGTTGTCAGAGGTAATCACCTTTGGGGCGCCAAACCGGCAAAGGACGTTCTTCCATATGAACTTCCATGCGGCCTGGTCGGTAATCGTGGCAACGGGATCTGCCTCGATCCATTTGGTGAAGTAGTTGATGGCGACGAATAGGAATTTCTTTCGACCTTGAGCCTCTGGGAATTGTCCTATAATATCAATACCCCACTGAGCAAAAGGGCGTGGTTCGAATAGGGTGTGAAGTTGTTCGGCAGGCTGACGGATAAGCTGCCCAAACTTCTGGCACTCCGGGCACTTCTTCGCGTAAGACATGCAGTCTTTTTGCAGAGAAGGCCACCAGAATCTTGCTCGGAGGATGCTTCACACCAAAGTTCTTCCACACAAATGGCTTCCGCACAGACCCTCATGTGCCTCCTCGATAGCTGGTGCCGCCTCGGAAGGACTAAGACACCGTAAGAGGGGTTTAGAGAGGGAATGCCGATATAACTGGCCTTCAACTAGGGTGAACTTCTGGCAGCACATCCTGATCTTGCGGGCTTCGACTTGGTCGGAAGAGAGCTCTCCTCGAAGTAGGTAGGCCAGAATAGGGTCCTTCTAGCTCGGAGCTGGTTGGTTGGTCTCGATGGCCGCTATATCTACTTCGGTGCTCGGTGTGGCTAGCTCTTCTATGAACACAGAGCGAGAAGAGGCGATGTCGCCGGAAGATGCTAGTCTGGCGAGCGCATCAGCCTGTGCCTTCTGCTCTCGTGGGATGTGCACGACTTCGAAGTAAAGAAAGCCTTCTGTATGGCGCTTTACTTGTTGGAGGTACTATGCCATGCGGGGCTCCCTGGCTTCAAACTGTTCGTTCACCTAGCTGGAGACCAGCTGGGAGTCGCTGAAGGCCCGCAGCCGAAGCGCTCTGAGGTGTCTGGCGATGCGGATCCCAGACAGAAGTGCTTTCGTACTCTGCTGCATTATCGGAGGTAGCGAAACGAAACCTGAGGGCATACTGGAATTCAAAACCCTCTGGGGAGGTAAGAACCAGGCCTGCCTCGCTTCCCGTGACGCAGGAGGACCCATCGACGTAGACCTCCCATGGGGGCTCGTTCGCCAATGAAGGGTCCTTCTCAGTAGGAAGAGTGCATTCTGCCACAAAGTTCGCTAGCGCTTGTGCCTTGATGGTCGTGCTTGGATGGTAGCTGATGTTGAATTCCCCGAGCTCGACGGCCCATTTGATGAGTCTGATGGATGCCTCTGGTCATTGAAGGATGAGCTTCAATGGCTGGTCGGTTAACACTGTGATCGGATGGGCCTGAAAGTAGGGCATGAGCTTCCGAGCAGCCGTGACCAGAGCCAGGGCGAGCTTCTCTGCTCGAGGATATCTTCTCTCAGCCTCTTGGAGCACCCTGCTTATGTAATAAACAAAATGTTATGTTGTTTCCTCTTCTCTGATCAGCACCGTGCTGATGGAGTGTTCTGTGACCGAAAGATACACGAACAACGGTTCTCCGAGCACATGTTTTGAGAGAATAGGTGGGGCAGCGAGGTATGCCTTCAGCTCGGTGAAGGCCGCTTCGCAGTCCTTGGTCCACCGTACTTGCCCCCCTTGCGGTGAGGCACCTTTGGGGACTCGCAGCAATTTGAAGAAGTTGAAGCTTCGTTCTGCTGCTCGGGACATGAAGCGATTGAGCGCCGCGAGGCGTCCAGTGAGACGTTGGACGTCACGTAAGGTCCTTGGATTGGTCATCTCCAATATGGCTTGGATTTTCTCGAGGTTGGCCTCTATTCCTCGGTTAGAGACAAGGAAGCCGAGGAACTTCCCCAAGCGTACTCTAAACGCACACTTTGCTGGGTTGAGCTTCATATTGTACCTTCGTAGGGTTGCGAAGGTTTCTTCGAGGTCGGTAATGTGGTCGGCGCTCGGTAGCATTTTGACCAGCATGTCATTGACGTACACCTCCATGTTGCACCCGATCTGCTGCTCGAACATCTTATTGACCAGCCGATGGTAGGTCGCGCCTACGTTCTTTAGACCAAACGGCATTCTAGTGAAACAGTAGAGGCCGAGGTCGGTGACGAACGTCGTGGCGTCCTGGTCCGGGGGATACATGCTGATCTGGTGGTAACCAGAGTATGCATCCAGAAAGTTGAGAAGCTCGTGCTCGGAAGTAGCATCCACCAGCTAGTCGATGCGCGACAGCGGGAAGTTGTCTTTGGGCATTGCCTTGTTGAGATCTTTGTAGTCCACGCATACACGCCATTTGCCATTGGCTTTGCGTACGAGGACCACATTGGAAATCCACCTCGGGTATTGGGCTTCCTGGAGAAGCCCAATTGCTCAGCTTGTGACGACGTGATCATGGATCACGGTCTGCCGTTCTCGTTTGACTGGTCGCCGCCTCTGTTGCATAGGTGGCACCCTCGGATCCAGGTTGAGATGATGGGTCATCACCCCGGGAGGGATGCTTGGCAGCTCGTCGTCCGACCACGCGAATACGTCCAGATTGGAAAAGAGGAAGGCTTTGTAGCGTTGCTGTTCGGCTTCCGACAAAAGTGCACCAATATAAAGGACGTGCTCGAGGTCGTCGTCCACCCGTACTGGTAGCAGATCTTCGGCTGGGGTTCCTTGACTGGTGGAGGGCTCGCTGGTCGGTGTGGGCAGCACTTCTGGGTCCACCACGGGCCGTTTGTCTCGCAAGAAGAGAACATAGCACCGTCGTGACTCTCGTTGGCTGCCGAGCACCTCTCCGATGCTGTGCGGAGTGGGGAACTTCATCTTCTGGTGTAAAGAAGAGGGTACTACTCAGATGCGGCCGATCATGCCCCTACCGAGGATGGCGTTGTACCCTGGCATGCTTCTGATTACCAGAAAGTCAACCATTTTGGTTATATTTTCGGTGCTGTCCCTAGGGTGATTGGAAGATTGATTCGTCCTATGGGATGCACTGAGACCCCAGAGAATCCGAACAGAGGCGATTCTACCGGGGTGAGCTGGTCAGCTTTTAAGCCCATCATGAGAAAATAGTCGTAAGACAATATGTCTGGGGTGCTTCCATTATCGACCAGTATGCAACGCATGGTACAATGGTTGATGGTGGCTGCAACGACTAGCACATCAGTGTGTGGAGTCGTAACTCCTACAAGATCATTGTCCGAGAAGGTGATTGCCTCCTCGGAACGTGCATGTGCTGGACTGTCATAAAGGGTTGGTCGTGGCACTGGGGGCCGTTCGACCTCGTGCACTCGACGAGCATAGTCGCGTCGGCTTTGGCTACTCTCCCCGCCTGCGCCGAATTCTCCCGCGATCATGTTGATCTCCTACCCATTTAGCTCGTTGTTGATGGGTTGCACGGGGGTACGTTCTCAATGTTTTGGGCGGTCTTCGTTTCGGTGCACGTAGCAGCCTAAGTAGCCGCGCTTGATCAAGGACTCGATCTCGTCCCTAAGTTGGTGGCACTCCAAGGTGTCGTGGCCGTGGTCGCGGTGAAAGCGACAGTACTTGTCTTGGTTGTGCCTGCGGGGATCAGAGCGCATCCTGGGTGGCCACCGAACATACTGCTCGTCCCGGATTTTAGCCAAGATCTGTTCGGGGGCCACCGTGAGGGGAGTGTACTCGGTAAAGGGGCGTGGTCGGCGAGACGAGTCCCCGTTACGTCGGCCCTTTTTCCGTTCACGGTCGGAACCGTTATCGGAAGGCCTCTTCTTGTCTACCTGCTAGCCCTGCTCTGCTCGACCGGCCGCCAAGCTCTCCTCGCATGTGGCGTGGCGCTAGGCGGTGGAGAGGAGCTCGGCCAGAGTGGCGGGCCGCTGTACTCCCAATGTCCTCCGGAGGAAGCCGTCGTGAGTGCCCTGGATAAGGGCACTAGTGGCTAACGGGATGTCCAGGCGTGGGATGCAAAACGCCTCGGTTCGAAACCGTTTGATGTAGTCCTAGAGCGCTTCGCCCTTCTTCTGCCGAACAGAAAAAAGTGAAGCAACTGTGCGCGGCTGTGATTTTCCGCCCAGGAAGTTGTCCCGGAAGGACTTCTTCAACTGGTGGAAGGATGAGATGGAGCCCACGGGGAGGGTTTCAAACCATGCGTGCGCGGTCTCCTTCAACGTGGCTGGGAAAGCCCAGCACTTGGCTGCGTCTGATGCTCCGTGGAACAACATGTGCAACTCAAACCCGTGGACGTGATCCACTGGGTCAGAGGTGTCGTCGTAAGGCGCGATGGAAGGCAGGGGCAGCTTTGGGGAGACTCGGGCCTCCACGATCTCTGTGACAAATCGGGAGCCGAAGTCTAGGTCATCATCCCCAGGAACTCTACCTTCGGCCTTCTGGACCATCGTGTCCATGCGACGTTCTAAGTCGACGACGCGACGGAGACGTCTGGCCAACTCCTGGTCAGAATGCACAGAGCCCTCACATTTGGACCTGTGGGAGTTGGCGCCAACGACGGAGGGTGGAGAAGGAGGAGCCACCGCAGACCGACGGGGTGAATTATCCCGCCGCTCTGGCGTTCGACGTGCCGACGGGGCCCTTCGTGAGCGTCGAGCTAACTCCTGGTGCTGTTCCTGTTGCACTGACGCTGTTCCAGTGGCGGGGGGATGGTCGGGGCCGGCTGCCTAGCCAGTTGAGCTTGGAGGCCTTGACAAACCCCCACGAGTTGTTGCACCTGCCCCCGGAGCTCTGCTATCTCTTGGGTTGTTGCCGGGGCAGTGACAACATGACCATTATCAGTCGCTTCGACGGGGGCGGCGTTGGCGTCAGTAGGAGGGGCTTGATCACGTGAGTCTGCGCGTGACTGACGAGATCGCGTCGCCCTACTACCGGGGTTCTGGTGAGAGGATCGTCCGCGAGCCATGTCAATTATCGTTCCCACAGACGGCGCCAAAAATGTGGACGTATTATCCTATTCGGGCCTGGGCCGAACGGGCCTCCACTAAGAGTAGAAAGAAGAGATGGTCGCCGGTGCGGACAATGGCCCACAAAACCCAGAAGAGATCAGGGGGCCCCGATTGAAGAACAGGGGGGAACCCTCCGACGCCCAAGTCAGATCAGACTAAAAGGGAGGTAGGAATGGAAGGTTCTCCGGTGTGTGTTCGCGCGTGGGCGAGTGTGTATGGGCAAGGTTGCGTACCTTTGCATGTGGATTCCCTACGCCTTTAATAGGCAAAAGAGATGAAGGGTCCAGACGCAATCTCCTTCCATAATGTTCGAAGGGATGCGTCGGTTGGAGTCTCTAGATGTGAAGTTGTCCGTTTGAGGCGCATGTTGGGCTCTTTCGTGGTTAATGCCTTTTAACCATGGGACGCGTGTCGCGCCGCCATCATAACTGCCTTCGAGAGGCGAAGGGCTACTCTGAGTCCTCTGGCCAAGAGGCGCCGAGCAGGGGCCTGCTCGATTACCGGGCAGGCTGCGCGGTGCCCGGTGCTCGGAAGCGGTGTGTGGTGTTCGGTGATGGACCGCAGGAGGTTCAAGCAGGAGGCGCATGGTCTGTTCGATAGACCGTGCCTTGCTCGAATAGGGTGCAGGGTGTCCGGAGACGGCCCATGGGATCCCTTGGACTCCTGGTGGTCAGAGCGTGTTCGGAAACCTTTGGCTGAACTCGAGGATGCGTGGCTCGATGACCGGAACCCATGTGTCCTACTGGGTCGTGATGGGCTTGCAGGCCTAGGAGGCTAGAAATGACCTCCACATTTACCAATGTCTAAATCATCGCGCACATATGGCATGGCCCTATAAAGAGCCTCAGGAGTGGAACACCCAATTAATAGGGATTTGAAAGGCCATTTTGCCCTCATCTCTCCATCCCATGGCCCTATCATAACGAACTCCTCTCTCTTTCTCTCTCTCATCGTCTCTCTCTCTCTCTCAACAATCTTTTTCTTTTCTAGCACAATTAAAGAGTGGAGAAACAAGTGTTCCAAAAAAATAGACTCTCTCTCTCTCTCTCTACAGTCATTTACTTCTCTGGCACAGTCAAGAGTGGAGAAATAAGTGTTCCAAAGGAACGGGCTTTCACTCCTAGTAGTGAATCATCAAGTAAATTTCCAAACTTACAAATACTTGAGTGTAAAATTTGTATTTAAATGTAAAATTCTCTATTCACTACTTACTTGAAAAAAATATGTTAGCGTTATCATGCATATGCCACGTTATGTAAGCATTTGGTAGTGTTTCCCTACCATCATTTTCTTTGCATATGCTAGGTTTATTGTCTTTGTCTTCATCTTTCTATTATTAAAAATTGCATCCAAGAGAAGGAAGCGCTATCCGAATAACACCCTAGTCACAAGATGCTCTTTAAAGTGCTATATAGGAGACAAAGAGTAAATAAATATTCGAGAATGCCATAAGAAATTGACGAGGGCAACACCATTCGCAGTGTACATAGGCATCTCTACATGGAGAGTATTTAGCATAAAATTTTTGGAGGACATTGTTGGCTACCATATATGGGGAAGGCAATTATGTGTTCTTGGTTAGGAGCAAACCAATAAAATTAATTTACAGCTGATGATCGATGTTGCTCTCATACTCAAAGTGTTGTAGACTACCTCAATTGCAACATCAGTACGTAAGTTCATTGCACCAAATGTTAGAGAAGAATGCCATTTTTGTCACCTCATGGACCTAGTTAGTTCAAACAATGAAGAGGACGATGTTCCAGACAAAATTCATCTGTGAGTTTTATTTTTACTGATCACATTCCTTGCACCCCCCAACCCCCGTGACTACATACTTGGATGACCTAGAAGGTGCTTTGCACTAGGTCATACTGCACAGGCTTGAGGTGTGGCACCCCCTTCTCGATCCCATTCCGAGGACGTCACATACAAATACCAAATATATATCATGAGATTATGAACATATATACTGCATGGCACATAATACCAAACCATCTATCATTCCAATTACATCACCATACTATAATCATTAGCATAAGTTTACATGATTAATTACAACCTTTACATCACTATACATCTCACTTCCCACATAATAAACTAATCTTAAATAAGTACAAAAGGAAAAACTGATACCTACGTTCTACTTATGCAGCGGGTCAGCTCTCTCTGGATCGCACATAGCCTAATAGGGCTAAGCTCCATAGTCTCTAGAAACACCCGAGAAAAAGTTAATCAATTGGGTGAGTCTTAAGATCCAGTAGACACACTCAGAACCAACACATGTTTATCATATAATCAGATGCTACATATATCATATGATAATATCACTTTAACAGGAGTGTAATCACATTCTAAGTACACAATAGTACTCAAGTACAAGTAATCAAATAAATATGAATTCATCTCGCACAAAACTTTTCATTTATAACTCTAAAATATGGTTGGCAGAATTCATATCACAAATGGCCTAAAAGTTATACTCAACCAAAGCATATTCAAATTGTTACCACCGACAAATTTAAATAAGTAATTAAAGTCATTATTCTATATGAAGCATGGTGATAAGGCTAGTGAAAGAATTAGAACACTTTAGAAGAGTAAGAAATTCGATTAGCTATGTCCATCCCTTAAAGAAGAGATTTAGGTTAGAACTAGAACTGAATTTGGACTAGAAGTGGATTCACGTCAACAAAGCCACTGCATTCGACGACGTGAATGTAGCCGACACATAGACTGCGACGTGAATGTAGCCGACCCGACACCCAGTATGACCACATTCATAACCGGACGCCAAATCAGTCATACACTTCTTCAAATCACAAGAGTAGAAAGAGATGAAGAAGCCAAACTTCGCATTATTGTTGACCGTGTTTTGGATTGTTAGCTGAGACTGTTCCAATTGTGATTGACCGGGTGTCTAGGGGTCAGTCCATGTCACATCATCCACGACAACCACAAGCATCATAGCAAAGGAAACAATAACGTAGTCAAGATCAGTGTCGCATCCAGAAAGTATCATCCACGGCTACTGCGACCATCACAATGAAGAAAAAAAAAGAATGTCGTCCCATTGGTGACTACGTTCAAAACGTGTCACCCTTGGTAACTGCATTCTATCACGTCGCCCACTAGGTTAACCCAACTCATCTAACTCGAATTGAGAACCATATGAACATGGCATATCGCAGGACCCTGTTTAGAATGCAGTCATTGATGCATAAGCGTTCGTATATAGTATGTTTGATAGAGCTCTTGCTCCCCAGATTACCTCCATTCTGACCCAAAAACCACCAAAATGAAGAAGAAGACTGGGAGAGCAAGGGAGAACATTCATCCATACCACAAAACACATTTTTCAAGCTAAGAAGCTTATAAATTTGCCCACACTCTTTCACATGGAACACCCCCCCCCCACCCCCCCAAAAAAAACCAAGCTATTAAACCTATAACTATCACATACAAGCTTGTACATGGTGAGGAACATAAGAACCCACGAATTGGGAGCTATAGGATCATCACCCTACCTTAAAACACTGGCACCGACCCATTGGGGCTTTCACATAGGTTGGCCATCTCCTCCTTGTCGTTTCCACCATGTTCATGCCACCACTATGTCTAGGACGAGTACCCTGTCACCAATGCCAGGTCTCCAACTTGTAGTCAGCCACCAGACAAAGAAGAGAGAGAGAGAGAGAGAGAGAGAGAGAGAGAGAGAGGGCCGAGGAATCAAAGGAGAAAATCATCTAGAGGGAGTCAGTATATATAGAAACCAAACTCCATAACGTGGTTGGTTGACTGTCAGCATTTAGAATGAATGTGGCATGGGTCGTGATTACAGTTAGAATGTATTGTTTGTCCCAACCGTGTTTAGACTCTGAACACCAAAGACATTTGACACGCATGTAGGCATCTGGTGCTGACTAGTGCACTATCAAGATGTGGTGGGATGACCAACCGTGTTCCTAACCATGCAAAACACCACATGGAACTTCCAATCAAATATTTTAGATGACCAATGCACGCAGATTGTGTTTTGCTGACCAACCACAACGGAAAATAACAAACTGAGAACACGACCCTCCATCTGACTATGTTCATAATGCAGTAGCCCTAGCAGCAGTGTTCAAGAGCTCACAAAGAAAACCTCTAAAATGCACAGGATCATGATCACAACAGGGTTACACAATAGCCCCAAGCCCCTAAAGGGTTGGGTCGATACCAAAATCGATATTCGAGATCCAAAAAATCTGGGATGTTACATGATTATGTCTCACTGTAGTCTTGAAGTTTCATTTTCTGACTAAGCCATACACAGTGCGTACTAATTGATTAAGTTGTCATGATAATCAATTATGTCTCATTATATATGGTGGTGAAGTTCTATTTCACAAAGTTCCATTAGAAGCATAATCTATACATCTCTCGATAATTGATTATGCCATACCGTGGAGTTCCCATTTTTCAGCTTTGTCCCAATAGGAGCTTAATCGATTAAGTTGTCTCGATAGTTGATTATGCTATACTATGGAGTTTCTATTTTCTAACTAACATATCTCGAAAATTGATTATGTCATACTGTGGAGTTCTCATTTTCCGACTACGTCCCAATAAGAGCTTAATCGATTAAGTTTTCTCGATAATTGATTATTCATATAGTGGAGTTTTCATTTTCCAACTAAGTCACAATAGGAGCTTAATTGATTAAGTTGTCTCGATAATCGATTAAGTAGTATATGCAATTGATTAAGTACTATGTATGTAAGGAGTTTTGGTTCCAAGGACTATGTTGGCTTTCGATAATCGATTAAGTACTATGTAGGTGTGTTCTACCTTTCACGACTAAGTATGGAATAAGTGCTTCATTAATAAATTAAGTCTCATTGTGATGTTTCAATCCATTTTTCAGCTATCCCATCGTGTGCATATAATCGATTAAGCCACATTAATCGATTATGTCACACTTGTGTTCTTTTTCATTTTTCGACTAAGTCTCAATAGGGTGTACATAATCTCTTATGTCGAACTAATGTTTTGGTCGATTCCACGACTAAGTACTAGGCAATGAGAATGTAATTGATTATGTATGTGTGTTGATGATCGATTATGTGTAATGTGATCTTATTTTGGTTTCTGTGATTATGTATAAGTGATATGTTAATCAATTCAGTTGCATTCAATTATCGATTATATGATATGTGTGGCTTCTAGTAGCCATGTCAATCTCGTTGTTCGATCAAGTTCACTAGTACCATAGTGAGTTAGTCGAAGTTTTTCCTATGTTTTCTCAATAATCGATTATAACCATGTGATAATTGATTATTGGAGTTCAACTTGTTTGTAACTATAAGATAATTGATTAGTCACATTGTGGTAATCGATTATCGATCAGATTAGCTTGTGTTTTAGGGATATTTAGATATGTTTGTCTTGGCTTCCATGGTTTTAAGTGTGGTGCTCGATTATGTCTAGTTTAGGATTTGATTTCTAGCAGATTTATAGTATACGACTTTGAATAAGTCTTTTGTGGTTTTAAGTTTTAATCCAGCTAACAAAGGTATTAATCTCTGGTGTTTCTACAATTGTGAACTTTGTTATCTTATTGCATTAGGTTATGTGTGTTCATGTTTAATGCATGTTAAAACCCTTTAAACTATGTTGATATCTAACTATATATATATATATATATATTAACACAATATCTGAAAGTATGGAATTTGATATGTTTGCTTAAAGGGAGTTGCAAATTGTCATAATGAGTTGTGAGATCGTTAAATTCCATCCATATTTTTTAGGAGGGCCTAGGTGAAAGTTTATATGAGGTTTCAACTATAGCATATGTGGATTAGTTATGTTCTAAAGAGATTTTTCTAGTTAGCCATAGAGCATCTATAGGTTGAGCATAAGGAGGACTTTTCTCAAAACTCTAGTATGTTTGTTCATGCAGATCCTAAAGTTTGCTCTTCTAAGTAAAAATTTTATTTATTATTCTACCTCCTTCATTTGCATGATTTTGTTCAATCCACTCCCACCTTGGTTCGATCTAGTTTGAGTTTGAGGGTGTGGTGGTATAGTATCAGAGATAGGTTGGAATTACAACAAAGGTAGTCTCGTTCTTCTCATAAGCCTCACTCTACGAAATTTTGGAGCTAAGGAGGGGTGGATAGGCATGTGACTGCAGCTAGGCCAAGCTGCGGCACTACTAGTGTGTAGTGTTGAGTCCTCACATGTGTCACTTCAAGGGCAGGAGACATATAGGCATGGGGCAATAGTCTAAAGATGAGACGCTAGTGGGCGCTCTAACTACTAGTGGTTATGCTTCCTTTCCTATAGCTAGTGTTTTTGTGGCTAGATCGGAGGTCAACTATTGTGGAATGACTAGTTTGAGTCCTAATGTGTGGTGCTGAGTCATTTGCTTCTCAAGAGTGTGTGTGAGTCGTCCATTTATTGTTTGGTGGGGTTTCTTGTTTGTTCCTTGTTGTTAGTATAGTTCCTTTGTGAGTTTAGTTCTTATTGTAACTATTGTTACTCTATTATATTGCTCTTGCTCACTATTTTGGTTTTGAGTGGGGGATCAGGGATCCCTATAGGCATATGACTTCATGAGGCTTATTCCCTACTTTTGCATATGAGGGTTCATGAGCACAACATCTACCTCAGACTAGGCCGTTGAGTGCGGAGGCGTCCTCCTACACACCAACAATTAGTTCTTTTGGTACTTCCTTGGGGTATGCCCCTTAAGAAGATGTATTTCATTATTGTACTTTTATTATTAATTAGGACATTATACCCTTTAAATAATATAATTTTATTTTTGTTATAATTATTTTAGTTACTAGTTCATCTCTCTAAGTCTATACTTCTGAGTCTTCAGGCTCATGGGTGGCAAAATGAGATACGGGTCCCTAATGGGTCGTGTATCCCAAGTCACTACATCAATGGCCTTATCTTAATCGATAATTATTATTTTCGGTGCTACATCATCATTTGCTTCTAGCTAAGACTTGAATACACATAAAAATTATTCAATCTTTTCATTTGAAAGTAGCGCACAACCAAGTAAGATAGATTGTAAGTGATGATTAACCTCCACAAATAGAGTAAAATGCACCTCATATGTGTTAGTTAGATAAGTAGTATAAAAAATAATCACATCTAAAGAATAACTACATACCATGCGAAACCTTCCACCAATCTAAAAGACATTGAGTAATTGATCATTGTCATTCAAGTCTAACACATAAAAGAACATAGCATTTTAAGGTTGTATCTAGTGAAAATGCTTAACCATTGTGTATGCATCACCTTCTAAATTGAGATTATCACTCCCTATCTAACAAATTTTGGTACTAGTCCTTCTTTGTAAAATCTAACTAATAAATACCACCAATGGTAAATATTATCTTTGAAGTTGAGATGTCAACACACACCACATGTTTTTAATTTCTGTGTTTTAGGGAGTGCTTACTCTTATGTGTGACCTTAAATATCTTATAGTAAGTGGATTCAAAGCATGATCATTCTCTAGTATTACTTCATGAAATATGAGATTCAAACTTCTTTTGTCGACCCTTACTTTCATTGATGCATTACAACCTATCTTTGAGGAGCCTCTTTATTTTTTTTGCTTCAAATTTCTCCTTGATTCTTTGTTCTTTGAACAACCTAAATGTCAATAAACACATTTTCTATCCTTCCAATTGTTGAAGCATGTGTAGTTGTTAATTTCTGTACCTTAATCATGCTTAATTAATATTAGTTTTAATGATGACAAAATGCATCTTTGATATGAACATGTTGATGATAAAAAGAGTCAATTGTTGCCAAAATGTTTTTAAGAACAAACAAATATCATATCTTATTAGTTACTTATATTGCTTTGACTATAATTATTATGCAAGTGAACTGAAGAAAAATCGGTTAAGTGTTATATCAACTGAAGAATATTTCCTTCTAAAGTTGAAGTCCCTTCAGCAGTCGAAGTTCATTTCGATTGAAGACAAGTCCCTTCAGTAGTCTAAGTTCATTTCGATTGAAGACACGTCCCTTCAGTGGTCGAACTTCATTTCGACTGAAGACAAGTCTGTTCAATAGTCGAAGTTTCACTTTAACTGAAGTAAACTTCCTTCAGCAATCGAAGTACCACTTCGACTGGAACAAAGTTTCTTCAACAGTTGAAGTCCCACTCTAACTGAAGAAGACTTGCTTCACGAGTTGAAGTTACACTCCGACTGAAGAAGACTCGCATCACGAGTCGAATTTCTACTACGACTGGTGACTTCAATTGAAGATTTATTCCTCTGGAGTCGATGTTCACTTCGACTGGAGAAGAGTTTCACAACAGTTGAAGGTCTACTTCAACTAATGTTATGTTTGTCTTCTCAAGTCTAATTTCAAGTTAAAGTTGATTTATTCACTCATATAATTAGGGCTGTTCACAGTTCGGTTCGGTCCGATTTGGACCTTTTTTTTGAAAAAACCGAACTGAACTGAAATTATATTCAAACCGAAACCGAAATAGAGAAAAAAAAGGATTTTAAGGGAGATTGTGAGCATCGAAGCGCCCCCAACCACTACGCTATTGACTTTTTTTGTGATATATTATATTATTTATATTATATATACATATTTTCGATTCATATCGGTTCACCAGCCCCAAACCGAACTGAATTGTGAACCCCTCCAAACCGAACCGAACCGAACCGGTCGGTTCGGTTCAATTTTTTAGTTTAGACCATTTAATGAACACCCCTACATATAATACTATCAGTCAAAAATTTATACTGACATTAAAATATTTGTTATTTCCTATATATCATTTTAGCGATAGAATTTTTTCATGAAAATTTCGCATAAGAAAAACGTATTTCTTCTTACCATAATAAAACATGGTATTTTGATAATTTGGTATAGTGTTTGAAATATATATTGTCAGTAATATAATGCAAGCAATACATCTGATCGTTCATTGTGAAAATTTTGAAATATTTGTATATGTATATTTGTCATTTAAGAATACTAGTAATATTGTCATGTCTAGAAGATTTTTAAATATTTCTTTTCTCTCTGTAAGAAAATTAATTGTGTTGAAAGGAACTTTTCAGAGTAGACTGCAAAAAAAACGAAGAATATCTTATATACGCAAGTTGTCTACTCACATATCTTTCTGTAGGCATACATTTAAAGAAATGTACAAATATTTTTACAGAAAGTCAATATCTAACCTTTTCTTATCGTATCATCCTGTGTATATTTAAATTGCACCTTTGATAACCTAAGATATCTGCTTGAAAAAAATGTTCTCTTTTTATGTCTATATATACTTCCATGTAGAAACATTAAATGCACAAGGTCACATATGTATGAAAGAGTTGTCCAGACAAAGGAAGAAGCACGTTACTCACAACTTCAAAGATGTTACTATGATATAATTCAAATGTCTATTTTACAATGGATATTTTGATCAATAATAGACGTCGACGAAAGAAGTTGAAGTATATAAAAGAAGAGTTGAAGCCAACTGAACAGATATATATGAAACAATGGAGAATCACGGCACACCACGAGCTCTTCAATTCCAACACACTCAATTTTTCTCTCTAAGCTTCTTCGTGGACTTGAGCGATTTTAGAAACACTCTTAAGCGAGTCCACCATTGTAGAGAGAGAGAGAAATCACAGTGCCAATCAATCTTTTCCCTCTCTTTCTATGAGCTTCGCTAAGATCAAGCCTTGTAGTTCTTTGTAGAAACTTCTTGCCTAGGTTCTTAGGCAGTTGAGGCGGCCCTTTCTTTTATTGAAATTTGTTTGAGTAGAATCGGAGAAAATTTGTGCCTTGTGTGTATCCCCTAGTGAAGGGAAGACTTGTTTATGAAAGTGTATTTGTACCTCTCTAGTGAAAGGGAGATCGAGTAGACTCAGTGGTTGTAACCAGCTGGTTGATAAGTTAGTGGAATCTCAAACGTTCTTAGAGACTGGACGTAGGAGGGGAGGTTTGAACCAAGATAAATTTTCATGTCTTATGTGTGATTATTTCTACTTATTTATATTTTTACGCACGTGATTACTAGTCATTAAATAAATATTTTTAAATATTTATTATTTAAAATTAGTTTTATAGATCACCCTATTCACTAATTAGCTGCCTACTGATATCCAACACCAGCTACTCGTAATCACACTTATGCTTAACTTTGTATTTCTCGCATGTGCTTGTAGAATGTCATGACATCGTCAACATTATCAAATGGTGGTACTCTATTAGAGTCTCTTACACTCAGACGACGATATTTTTACTGGGCTTTCAACACAAAAGCATCTGACACGAAATTTTATCACTTACATATAAAAGTGACACACACATACGTTATATATCAGACAGTGTGTTGTATAAATTGGACGTCTGTGAATGTATATGTACGGGAATATAAGATATCTATTTGGCATATACAAAGATGTGCAGTGAAAATATGCATATTGAATTGAAAATGCGCATATATATATATATATATATATATATATATATATATATATCGGCTGTATATATATATCGGCTGTCATTCACTTGTATAAATACTTGACTAGCTTATACTATCATTACCTAATATATATAGGATGCCATTAACATATACCCTTCTACTCACGTATGTATATGTGACACCAAAAAAAGTGGTCGAAAATAAATTATATGCACACTACACATTTCACTAACTTATACACTTACATCACTAACTTATGATAATATATGATTTTACTGATATGTACACCGTCACTCATATATGTAAATGTGACATTAAAGAAAAGACCAACAAAAACCATCTGGCAGGATTTTTCACTAACATATATACGTACTTCACTAACCTATACTAAAATTAGCTAATATATATTTATTATTTTACTAACATATACTCTTTTTTCTTGCATATGTAAAGGGCCTAAGGGCCAAGGAAAACTATCTAGGCACTACTCTTTGTGGGGAAGATGACAACCACAAAAGCTTTTGTGTGCTTGTAAAGAGGTTTCTACTTTGCAATGTGCTTGTGAACAGAAAATAAAAGGAGCATCATTCAATGCAGAACCAGATGTTTCTTTGAAAATGATTTTTTTTTATTGTATTACAAGGTGCCTGTGGGGCATAAAAAAAGGAGCAACATTAATTCTATATAGTTATCAATGCACTGACCTTGTTTCATGTCTTAAATTACAAGTACCAGTGCATAGGACACAGTTTGCAATAACACAAAGTGGTGGAGGTGCAAAGGTCACGATGTTTCGAACCCATGGGTTAATCCAAGACTTTCGCCTATCGTAACCCATTAGTTCAGCTCTTGATCGAGAAATGGCAAGAAGTCTTCCCGTAGAAGATGACAAGGGCAAGGAGAATTTTTTTCTCTAGAAAAATATTTGGTGCACATCAAATATAATAGTGCACATCCAATAGTGACATGCCACTTGCAAGAGAGGGATGGGATGAGTGTGCAAGTGGCATTCATCCACACCCTTGGTACCTTATAGGGTTCATTAGGGCAATATATTCCTCTAAGAGGTATCTATAACCAAATGCAAAAAGTTGGAGAATTTTTGCTAAATTTTTATTTCAAAAGAGTTTTTATGTAAAAATCCCAATGATTTATTATACTTTAATTTTTGTAAAAAAATTTGAACTTAGTTTTCTAACACATCTTTTGACGCCGAACTTGACTCCAACCAATCAAAACATTCCACATCAGCATATAACAACAAATACATGATAGGCGCTTCATAAAAGAGGAGGTCCTATTGCATACACATTACACATTAGTGTATTAATTAGAAGTCGAGTCAAGAAAAGTGAGTAATTAAACCATTTTCCATATTATATGGCTTTTTTAATAAACATCCATCTTATATATATGACTTGGATACAAGAGCAACGTATCCGGACGTACATTACCAATAAAATATAAATATTATAAGCAATACGAAATGTTCAAACAAGTTCGGTTATTACAGTAATTTCACTTCAAATCTCGACTTCGGTAATAATCCCATCACCCATCCTGAATCATATATTCTAGTTTTAATTTGCACAACGTTTTGTGACTTAACTAGTTTATTTAGTTAAATTAGATCATTGCGTGCTGTCTCAACGTTGTACTGATGTTACCTTATACCAAGCAATACCAAATTTGCTTTTCTCCTTTTCAGTTAACAAAAAAGAGAAGGGACACTCACAGTGAGTTAGTAAGTTTTCTTGTTTAAAAACTAGCCTATTACATTATTTTTTAAATTTTTTTAAAAAATCTTTTGTAAATTTGATCTCAATAAAAGTTGAACCTTTGATCTTTTTTTGATATACATGGAGGGCTGCCATTAAGTTATTCCTAAAGTACAGCGAGTTAGCTAGTCAGTTAGTAGAGGCATACAAGACCAATCCAATTAATATAGAGTACCAAACATATAATCTCATCAAAAAGTAATTTTCAGGTTGGCGAAATGTCCATCTTCATTAAGGTTTAATATAATTTATAAATATGATCGGCTGATAAGTACCACAAAATACATACATGTCCGGTCATCTGATGTTCCGTTATGAAATGATCAAAGTGTTAGTATCTACCACCAATTTTTCACTCTCGCCCTGTGAGGAATACTGAAAGGAATTGCAACGAAGAAGAAGAGGGTGATGGACAACTTGTTCGTGCAAGTTTTCGCCATAACATTATATAGTTTCATTCATAATAGAAGACATATGCTCATCTTAAATTGAAAAGATGTAATATTTATCCTAAATTTAGTAAGTGGTTCAATAGCTAGATCCGATCTATGTGGATCTGACATAGGTTCATATCTTCATCTTCACATTGCTTATTAAAATAAATCTATCTTTAATTTGTATATATATATATGATTACGTATGTGGATTTTTATCATGTACTTTGTTTTTATTATTTTTTATTAATATATGCTACAAATTTCATAAAGAGTGGTGTAGAAGAAAACATAATCTTCCATAGATATTTCAGTGAAGAATTACCACAAATGTGTTGTCGACAATTTATTGACGGATAAAACAAATTAGACGCATACATGATAAGTTAGTTTCACTTTAAAAAGAGTACTTATTGAGTATTGTTTTGCTCTCATGGGGTGAGAGAGCAAATCTTAGCTGAAATAGTTTGGTGACCTTTGATTAGTTGTCTTAAGATGTAACATAAATCCCTACAAAAGTAACATTTAATATTTGTCAAAACATAATAAAATATATAAGTGAAATAAATAAGTGCATAAATAGAACAAACAAATAATTAAGTGGAACAAATTTATTTTGTTCCACTTATCTAACTATTTATTTCACTTAGTTACCTATTTGTTCCACTTATGAGTGGAACAAATAGATAGATAAGTTGAACAAATAAATATACATATAAGTGGAACAAATAAGTATGCAAGCGAAACAAATAATTTTATTATACTTATCCATCTATCTATTCCATTTATTCACCTATTTGTTTCACTTATCTATTTGCACTTATAAATGGAACAAATAGATAAATAAATGGAATAAATAATTAGATAAGTGGAATAAAATAAATTTATTCGACTTAATTATCTATTTGTTCCACTTATACATCTATTTATTTTACTTACATATTTTATTAGATTCTAACAAGTATTAAATGTTGGATATAAAGGGTGTAAAAGTGACAATATAAAAGAAAGGTAAAACTCAAGGTTGATAAAGTAAAAAGGTACCTCAAAAGTTGTGTTATGTTGTCCTTATGTGTGGGGTCTTTAGTCCCACATGGGATACTCCTAAGGAGTTAAGGACTTCATAACCCCTATAGTCCATGAGACTATGTCTTATAGACAATGGTGAGGCTATGCTAGACCATATCACACGCGAGCGTCGCAGGGCAGGGCAGGGCTGGGTGGGCGGGCGCGCGCGTGTGGTGACGCGGTCCAGCCGGCTTGACTTGACACCTTTTTACTTCTTATTTTTACGTTTTGGGCCTTTCTTGGGGAGACTGGAGCTGTTTTGGGCCCGTTCTTTGAACCGGCCCATTGTCTTGGTCTGCGCAGGCGTTGGGCACTTCATATGGTGATTAGGTTCCCCTAATTTCATTTGACTTCCGTACTGGAAATCTTGAAGCGCCCTTTCGACTCTCGCATGGAGGAACCGCTCGCCGTCCGGTCGCTCTCTCTCGTTCCCTTCCGGTGACTGCACCGCTCGCTCCGGCGTCACCGACTGCGTCTCCGGTGTTCGCCGCTTCGTCGTCCTCCGCCGGTGGCCGGTGCATGATCTCTGTTCCCGATTTCCATTTTCTGTAGATGAGGGTTAGGTTTACCGTAGCATTGTTTACGAAATTAAGATAAGTGCGATTCTTAATTTCGTGGTGGTAGTCGTATCTTGGGAGGAGATCGCCTTACCCGACGCACTACTCCTGTGGGGGCAATATCTTCTCTAAGGGGAGTCTCCTTAGAGGCGCTTCTACTGCATTCGTTTCTGTCTTATATAAGCATGTTCATTTCTTCAATCCGTCTTATGTATTTTCCTTTTTGGTTGTTGTTATTTGGATTATTTCCATATACCTATTTGCTATGGTTTTGCATGCATATGTGTGTATCCGATTTTTGCCATGATTGTGCCATACTCCACGTATTGTTTACAACAGTCTTGGAGAAGATATCATTCATGGCAACTTCTTCAGTGGGTTTTAGAGCAAGGGTGGACCTGTCTGGGATGCCCGAAAAGTTTTCTGGACAGCACTTCAAGCGTTGACAACAACGCATGAAAGTCTGGTTCACCATGGTCGGTCTAATCTCACTGATTGAATCGGATCCCCCTGTTTTGGATGAGAAAGATCCTGACAGTGCAAAGAATGTTGAAGAGTGGAAGGAAAAAGACAAGCTAGGGCATGGGTGCATTCTCATTGCACTGTCCGATGTCCTCTTTGATGTTTACAGTTCCTCCACCTTCAAAACCACTAAGGCACTTTGGGATGAACTTGACCGCAAGTATAACACCGAGGACCAAGGTCTAGAAAAATACTCTGTGGGAAAGTTTCTCAAGTTCCAAATGGTTGAAAACAAACCTGTGGGGGAGCAGGCTCATGAACTTCTTCTTATGCTCCAAGGTCTGGCTGAGGCAGATATGAAAATGCCTGAAAAGCTCCAAGTCATGTGTATCATAGAGAAATTGCCTAGATCCTGGGAGGATTTTGGGATGTCTCTTAAACACCGTAAGGAGACTATTTCTCTTGATGATCTGATGAGGGCCATTGCTATAGAAGAGGAGTATAGAAAGGAGAAGCCTTGTATGCCTGTTGATGCAAGTGCAAACCTAGTAATGAGGCATAAGGAGAAAAAATCTAAAGGCAAAACCAAAGTTGATTCCACTTCACAGATGAAACCCAAAGGAAAGATAAAGAAGAAGAAGGTACTAGGAGAGTGTTGGATCTGTGGTTAGAAGGGTCATATGCCCAACGACTGTCCCAAAAGGAAAGAGAAGTTGCTGAACAAAACTCAGCAGACCAGTCAAAATCCAGCACAGGTCAATGTTGTGACTGCTGGACCTTCTTTTGGTGATGAGTATGTTACTCTTAATCCTCAACTATTTACTATATATGAACCAAATGAATGGTTGGTAGACACTGGGGCCAATGTACATTTGTGTGCTGACAGGTCTAACTTTGTGTCTTATCAGGCCACCCATGATCGTTCTGTGACAATGGAGAATGGGAGCACTACTAGGGTGCTTGGAGTTGGATGAGTGGATCTGAAGTTTTCTTTAGGACGTGTTCTTTCTCTTTCCCTAGTGCACCATGTTCCTGGTGTTAGAAGGAACATTTTATCTGGTTCTGTTTTAGTAAGAGAGGGTTATGAGCTTAACTTTAAATGTAATAAAGTTGTGATACTCTATTTGAAGTCTTTTATTGGAAAAGGCTATCTTTCTGATGGATTGTTTAAAATTTATGTGGATCATGTGTTGAACAGAAAATTAGATGAAACTACTTCTAGTTCTGTTTCTGTTTCTGTTGCTTATAATGTTTTAGATTCATCTAATTTATGGCATGGACGTTTAGGTCATCTTAATTTCAATTCTTTGAAACACATGATGAACCTTAAATTGATTCATGAGCATGCTATTGATAAAACAAAGAAATGTGATATCTGTGTACAGGCCAAACTACTTAGAAAACCTTTTCATTCTGTAGTTAGAGATTCAGAGATTCTGGATCTAGTGCATTCAAATATCTAAGTTTAATGGCGCGCTAACTAGGGATCATAAGAAGTATTTTATTACCTTTATAGATGATTGTAGTAGATACTGTTATGTGTATCTGCTCAAGTCTAAAGATGAGGCTTTACAAAAGTTCATCATCTTTAAGAAGGAAGCAGAAACACAAACTAGTCGGGTTCTTAAGAGGTTGAGGTCTGATAGAGAAGGAGAGTATACCTCTAGTTTCTTTGTGGAATTTTGCCAAGAACATGGCATTGTTTATGAAACAACTGCCCCATACTCTCCACAGTCTAATGGGATAGCAGAAAGGAAGAACTGCGTATTCATTGACATGGTCAACTCTCTCCTACAGAGTTCTGGACTACCTAAGTATATGTGGGGGGAAGCATTGAATACAGCTTGTCTTATTCTGAATCATGTTCCCCTAAAACATAAAGATAGTAGTCCAATTGAACTTTGGAGAAATAGGAAACATAGTTTGAAATTTCTTAAAGTGTGGGGGTGCCTGGCAAAGTACTTGTCCCTGAGCACAAGAGAAAGAAACTAGGACCTAAGACAGTTGACGCTGTTTTCCTAGGCTATGCTGAAAACAACTATGCATACAGGTTTCTGATTATTAAATCAGAAATTCCTGGCATAGACGTTAACACCATAGTCGAGCTTCATGATGCTACGTTCTTCGAAAATGTCTTTCCCATGAAGACTGGTTTACCTCAACATCTGTCTTCTGAGACTGTAGCCTCTACATTTGATTCTATTCCAGAACATGTGGAAAGAATGACAAATGTGGGGGCTGATGCATCCAGACTTTCTTCTGATTCCAGTGATCAAGAAGAAGTTGAACCAAGGAGAAGTAAGAGACAAAAGGTTGCTAAGGATTTTGGAAGTGAGTTTGTCACTTACCAGATCACTGGTGACCCTCCAACCTTCCAAGATGCCATGGCTTCATCCGAAGCAAGGCATTGGAAGGATGCCATTAAGAGTGAGATGGACTCCATTCTTGCTAATGGTACTTGGGAGTTAGTTGATCCTCCTCTTGGTTCAAAGACCATTGGATGCAAATGGGTCTTCAAGAAGAAGCTTAAACCCGATGGAACCATTGAAAAGTATAAAGCCAGGCTTGTTGCCAAGGGTTTCAAACAATTAGAGGGAATAGACTATTTTGATACTTATTCCCCTGTCACTAGGATGACCACAATCCAAGTGCTTATAGCATTGGCCTCCATATATAATCTGAAAGTCCATCAGATGGATGTCAAGACTACCTTTCTTAATGGTGATCTTGATGAAGAGATTTATATGGATCAGCCTGAAGGATTTATGGCTCCAGGTAGTGAAAAGAAAGTTTGTAGACTTATTAAGTCTCTGTATGTTTTGAAACAAGCACCTAAACAGTGGCACCAAAAATTTGATATGACTATTATATCTTTTGGCTTTATGGTCAATGAGTTCGATAAATGTGTTTATTACAAAGTTAAGGGTGATGAATGTATAATTCTTTGCCTATATGTAGATGATATCTTACTGTTTGGCAACACTTTGGAAATAGTAAATGCGACTAAGTCATTCTTAAATAGTAGTTTTGAAATGAAGGACATGGGTGAGGCAAATGTAATTCTGGGGCTGACTCATACTAGATCAGCTAAAGAAATAGCAATTTCTCAATCTCACTATGTTGAGAAAGTTTTAGAGAAAGTTGGCTATGAGAATTGCAAGTCAGTCTGTACATCTTATGATCCTTCTAGAATCTTCTGCAAGAATAAGAGTGGCACTCTTGTGTCTCAGTTACGATATTCTCAGGTTATAAGAAGCTTGATGTATCTAGCTAATTGTACTAGGCCTGATATTTCATATGCAGTGTCTAAACTTAGTAGATACACAAGTTGTCCTAACCAAACTCACTGGGATGGGCTTGATAGGGTTTTGAGATATCTAAAAGGTACTATTACCCTAGGCTTGCATTTTGGGAGATTCCCTGCTGTCATGGAAGGATTTAGTGATGCAAGCTGGATAGCCGAAAACTCAGGGAGTAATGGTGTTTCAGGATATGTTTTTACTCTGGCAGGTGGTGTAGTCACCTGGAGGTCTTCTAAACAGACCATCTTATCTTGGTCTACTTTTGAGGATGAGTTGTGTGCTTTGGATACCATTGGGTTGGAGGCTGAGTAGATTAGGGGTCTTCTTTCAGAACTTCTTCTAATGTGTAAGCCTGCTCCTGCGATCTCTGTGCATTGTGATAACATGACAACAATTGCAAAGGTCAAGAGTTCAAAGTACAACAAAAAAGAAAGGAGACATAACCAAATCAGATTGAGATCTGTAAGGGATTTAGTGTCTCAGAGAGTGATCGCTGTAGATTTTATTGGTACCAATGACAATTTAGCTGATCCTCTGACTAAAGGACTTGATAAAAAGAAAGTCTAGAAATTCAGGTTGGGGATGGGACTGAAATCCATCATTTATTCTTCTGCAGAGGCAACCCAACCTATCTGAGTGGAGATCCCACAAAGAAGGTTCAATGTGGTAACAACAATCTGCTGAGAGAATTTGGAGGCACTTACTACTTTGATACATTGTATCTATGTCTATCCCCTGATAACCTGACCAAGTGCCTGATACTGCTGTATAGGAAGAGTTTTTATTACTCTGAATGGGTTCAAGCCTAGTAAGGTAGGATATTAGCAGTATATCCTCGGAGAAGCCCACCTAAGTGAGTACTACTGTGAGGCCGCAGTTAAGGGAATTGGGTTGTTCCTGGATGTACTTATGATACAGGATTGGGCGCATGGCCTTTAAAGCGCCAAGTTTATAAATTGCTATCAAAAAGCCTTATATAATGTTGTTTTTTGACAAGTAATCCTCACATCAAAGAATCAAGTTCAAGATTTAATTCACTTCGGTTCTGTGAGGGTAAAAGTTAAAAATACTTAGGTGAAGGTTCAAACCCGAAAGGTACATTTTACTGAAAGCATGGTATGTTTATCCTCTTCTATTTATTCCCCGTTATCAAACCTTGAGTTTGTGGGGGAATGTTGGATATAAAGGGTGTAAAAGGGGCAATATAAAAGAAAGGTAAAACTCAAGGTTGATAAAGTAAAAAGATACCTCAAAAGTTGTGCTATGCTGTCCTTATGTGTGGGGTCTTTAGTCCCACATGGGATACCCCTAAGGAGTTAAGGACTTCATAACCCCTAGAGTCCATGAGACTATGTCTTATAGACAATGGTAAGGCTATGCTAGACTATATCACACATGCGCACCGCCGGGCCGGGCTGGGCTGGGCTGGGCTGGGCTGGGCGGGCGCATGTGGTGACGCGGGCCTTTCTTGGGGAGACTGGAGCTGTTTTGGGCCCGTTCTTTGAACCGGCCCATTGTCTTGGTCTGCACAGGCGTTGGGCACTTCATATGGTGATTAGGTTCCCCTAATTTCATTTGACTTCTGTACTAGAAATCTTGAAGCGCCCTTTCGACTCTCGCACGGAGGAACCGCTCACCGTCCGGTCGCTCTCTCTCGTTCCCTTCCAGCGACTGCACCGCTCCGCTCCGCTCCGACGTCGCCGACTGCGTCTCCGGCGTTCGCCGCTGCGTCGTCCTCCGCCAGTGGCCGGTGCATGATCTCTGTTCCCGATTTCCATTTTCTGTAGACGAGGGTTAGGTTTACCGTAACATTGTTTACGAAATTAAGATAAGTGTGATTCTTAATTTCGTGGTGGTAGTCGTATCCTGGGAGGAGATCGCCTTACCCGACACAATACTCCTGTGGGGGCGATATCTTCTCTAAGGGGAGTCTCCTTAGAGGCACTTCTACTACATTCGTTTCTGCCTTATATAAGCATGTTCATTTCTTCAATCTGTCTTATGTATTTTCCTTTTTGGTTGTTGTTATTTGGATTATTTCCATATACCTATTTGCTATGGTTTTGCATGCATATGTGTGTATCCGATTTTTGCCATGATTGTGCCATACTCCACGTATTGTTTACAACATTAAATGTTATTTTTGTGAGGATTTATGTTACTCCCAAAATAATTAATTAAAGACCACCAAACTATTCCAACTGAAATTTACTCTCTCACCCTACTGGAGAATAACATTTCTCATAAAAAAAGAATCTTAACAAAGAGCCTAGTCTAACTCTTTACCGTGTCGACATAAAGTTAAGTCGTAGTAAGTGCTCATGGGTAAAGCGACAAGGATTTCGGGTCCACAAAGGGACCACAAGTACATAAAGATGAGTAACCTGTAAAAAAAAACACACACACAAAAATGAGTAGAATTTTTTGTCGGCCTGTAGTGGCTCCGTCTCTTATCCATCAAAATATAAAATATAAAAAGGTGAACCTTGCAATATATTGATGACTATAAATTTTACTTTATTTATGTCTGAGATATATAAAGAATGATATGTAAGTGTTTCCCCATAAAAATTATGCACAAAGCATGACTCAACTTTCAATAATTGAGATCAGAAGTTTTTCTGACGCAACTTACAGGAATGTGGTTATCCTAAGCAACTTGACATTTTCTTTATATATATATATATATGTATATTAAATTGGCCATCTTACGCTTGAAGGTTAGGAGTTCTACCCCTAGTGACAATAGATTTGCAAGAATTTTAAGAAAAATTTATATTAATATTGTTAAGGGTTTAACCCCCATGATCGTAATAGATTAGTATTTAATAAATATTTTTTAAAAAAAAATAGCCATATTGCTAAATATACTCTTCAAATTTTGAACTCATCACTTTAATGTTATATTGATAAAAGAATTGATGGTTATATTGTTGGGTAAAAGGGGGTTCGGGGGCAATACTAAAAAAGGAAACTCAATGATTGATAAAGTAAAAATGTGTGTAAATTTTATTCTTTATGTGTGGTCTTTAGTCCCACGTGAGGAATCTCTAAGGAGAATGAGGAATTTATAATCCCATTAGTTCACGAGACTGTCTTATAGAGTATGATGTGGTTATGCTAGACTACATCAAACACATGTGAGTTGGGCCAGACAGGGCTGGACGGACGTGCGCGTGACGTCATGATTAATCCCCTTATACTAGACACATTTTAACTTCTTCTTCTTACGTTTTTGCTATTTCTTGGAGAGATTGGGTCTGTTTTGTGCCTGTTCATTGAACTAGCCCATTGCTTTGGCTTTGGCAAGCGTGGGACGCTTAATATTGTGATTATTGATGATCAGTATGTCCCCATGTAATTTTAATTAATTACACACATATATATATATATATATTTTAATGATTAACAAAACCAAACAAGAGTTTATCAATTATATCTAATGAATATTTCATAAGCCTTAAGTACAGGAAAAATACCAAGGTCAAACAAGCCAATAAAGGTATGCATTACTTCTCTGAAGCTTTAATCTTTTCAACATGAATTCTCTAAGTCCATATCGATTTCTGTTGAAGTTCATAACGATTTCCTTATAAGACTGAAAAGTCATGTTGTTTCAAACAAATCGATGCCATAACGATTCTATATATCGATTTCGCATAACGATTTCCTTACAAGACTGAAAAGTCATGTTGTTTCAAACAAATCGATGCCATAACGATTCTATAAGTGATCGCAATGATTTCCTTACAAGACTGAAAAGTCATGTTGCAAGTCGATGCCACAACGACTCTATAAGTTACCGTAACGATTTCTTTAGAGCCCGTAACGACTTGCTCGTCACAACGACTCTATAAGTTACCGTAACGATTTCGTTAGAGCCCGTAACGACTTGCTCGTCACAACGACTCTATAAGTTACCGTAATGATTTCTTTAGAGCTCGCAACGACTTACCTGTCGCAACGACTCTATAAGTAACCATAATGATTTCTTTAGAACTCGCAACGACTTGCTCGCCGTAACGATTCTATAAGTATTCGTAACGACTTCTTTAGAACTCGCAACGACTTGCTCGCCGTAACGATTCTATAAGTATTCATAACGACTTCTTTAGAACTCGCAACGACTTGCTCGCCGTAACGATTCTATAAGTATTCATAACGATTTCTTTAGAACTCGCAACGACTTGCTTTGTATAACGATTTGTTAAGTGTTTCACAATGATTTCTTCATTAACCACAACGACTTGTTATGTCTCATAACGACTTGGTCAACCTGACTTATTCATAACGATTTCATAAGTCATATAGCCATCGATTTCATATCTTAATATCTTATTCATCTTAAAAGCTTTGACTAGTCAAAGTCCACATAGATATCTCTCTGACACTTCTGCATTTATGAGATCTGAACGTATCTCTGCATGCATGCAGACAATATCATCCTTTATCGTGCCTACTCGGATTACGTCTTTTAGACTTAAGTTATTTGGCATTACTATTTTCATGTCTATTGTTACTGACGTTGACTGACATCAGAGACAGTTTAGCTGTCTGCTATTTGAGATTGACATTTGTGCAGACCTCTGATCTAGATTCATGGCACAACGTTAAACAAAATGGAAGCCAAATAATATTTCTGAAGATCTCATCTCTTTGCGTGCTCAAGTGATCAAAAGACTGTGACTGGAAGCTTCCAAGACTCCAGGTGTCATTCAGTCTAACGACTACTCAAAAGAGAGACAACGGACACTTCAACGTCTAGATTTCAAATTGAAGATATAAATACAAGTCAGAAGAACAGAAGAAAATCAAAACGAGCATTCAAGCATTCAAATTCTTCTGAAGAAAGTCCAGAGCCAAGAACTTCATTCCACTTAGTTTTTGCTCTTTTGCTCTCCACCAGTTTGTGAAAATCTTGAGAGAGCCCGTGTAGTTCTGAGAGTGTGCCTTGTTTAGATCTTTGCTCTCAGTTCTAGTTGCTTCAGATCCTTGCTTGTTAAAAGCTTGATCTAGGGGCTTGAATTTCATTCATTCTCTTTGTGTTGTTCCCTTCGGTTGTGAAGGAAGACCTGGTGGTATCCAGGGTGTTGTTCCCTTCGGTTGTGAAGGAAGACCTGGTGGTATCCAGGGTGTTGTTCCCTTCGGTTGTGAAGGAAGACCTGGTAGGGGTATCCAGGGTGTTGCTATTCCCTTCGGGTGTGAAGGAAGACCAGCTGAGCTGGGTGTTGTAACGTCCTTAGGGGGACTGTACCCTAGTTAGTAAAATCCTGAGTTGTTGCTCAGGGACTGGACGTAGGACTCCTAAGGAAAGGAGGTCCGAACCAGGATAAACCTTGTGTTGTGTGATTGTCTTCTTTGTGTGTTTGATATTTAAACTAACAGTCACTGACCTACTTCGAAGAACGTTTGTGTGAATGTTTTTAGTTACAGGTAACTTCTAGATTAATTTTTAAAGACCTATTCACCCCCCCATCTGGGCTCGTCAACTGGGCAACAATTATGACTCTCTAATCATGGGACTCTAACTATCGAAAAGTGCTTTTTCAACTCTCCCAAGAGAAATCGCTGGCTGTGCCTATGCTCGTTCTCTTGTTCCCCTCTGACGACTGCGAACGTCACCTTACACTCCTCACCAACAAGGTCGCCACCCGCGTTGGCTGTTGACCATCCTTGCGTTCGTGAGTATGATCGCCTTCTTCGATATTCGGTGCATGTTCTTCTATCCATACCTTCTTTCTTTTGTATAGAAGAGGATTAGGTTTCATGCATAATATTTTTACGAAATTAACATAAGTGTGTTTGCTAATCTCATAGTAGTAGTCATATTCTGGGAAAAGATAGTCATACCCGATGCATTGTTCTTGTGTGGGCGATATCTTCTCTAAATAGAGTCTCTTCGATGTGCTTTTACTGAATTCAATAATTTCATTTATGAATATGTACAACATGCTTAACCTCATAATTGAACTTATATTTGATGTCTTCTAGTTGTTGTTATTTAAATCATACCCAAGTAGATGTTTACTATGGTTTGTCATGCACTTGTCTATATCCGATTTTTGCCATCATTTTGCCTTGCTACACACTTTTTGTACAACATATATCTCTTTAGTTATTTAGTTGGCAAAATATTCATCCTACGCAAATGAAGTTGTCAAATGAACTAAAGAAATTAAAATTTCCTCACTCAACATTGAAGAGTAAGAAACCAAAAATTAAAATATGTTAGAAATTTTTTAAAATGAGAAACAGATTACTCATGTTATTTCATACGGCTCAACCATAACCGAACAAATCTAATGAAATGAAATAATAAGAATGGGATATATGTCAACATTTCAAAAATATATATGAGAATTTAATGTATTCTAAGAACATCTATGTATTTTTCTCCTTCGTTTCTATGAAGCATGAGATGCACATAATAACCAATTGCCTAATCTAATTTCATAGGTTATCTCACTTTCCTATACTTTATCATCTATTTTTGACATACAGATCGGGCAAATCAATGAACATGCACCACAAATGTTTTTATGAAATATTTTTCATTTTTTACTGTCAAAAGTGATTTCGTAAGTTTTTATTTATTTGCATCAAACTTTATGCTCAGGAGTTAGTATAAGATTCGGTCTCTTGGCTGACTCACCGTCTCTGTGTCTATCTATACGCATTTGACGAGGCTATCCAGATATTCTAGAAAATCAGAACAGACATCATAACAAGAAAAAACGGAATTGTCAAAGGCAATATTTCGTCGGAAATTCGTCGGAAATCAAGTTTTTCGATCGCTTTTCGACGATAATCCATCGGAAAAATGTGGTAGAAATTTCCAACAGACAATTTTTCGGTAAATCCGTCAATATTTCTAACGGAAATAACCCTCGAAAATGTCTGTCGAAAAATAAATCTTTTGACCGTTTTATCGAACAAAAGCCATCGGAAAATTTCGACGGAATAGTTGGTCAGGATATCCGTCGGAACTTCCAACACCTTGACCGACGGAAAAAAGCGTCGAAAGTGGGAAACTTCTGACGGAAAATTTCCGTCGGGAATCTGTCGAAAATTCTGACAGTTTTATCGACAAATATGTTCAGTTAGAAATCATGTATGTCGATAATTTTTTCGATGGAAAAGTTCCATCGAAAAATCCGTCAGAAATACTGTTATTATTATTATTTTTTAAATATCAATAGATAACAAAGATAAATTCAAAAACCTACTAAAAATAATATTCATAGGAACATCCACAATAATATAAAATCATCAATCACAACAAATATAGAACATCCAAAATAAATAACAAATAACATAAAATTATCAAGGAAAAATTAATTAGAAGTCCCTGACTGTAATAGGGAGGTCCTTACTGTAACATGATTTAACATGTACTGTAATAGGAGATAATACTTACTGTAATGAGTTACAGCTCTGTCAGGGACTAGAAAATAAGTCAAATATCTATTAGGGACTCTTAATTAATTTGCCCAATTATCAATCACACCAAATATGGATCATCCACAATAATAACAAATAAAAAAATCAAGAGAGATCTGCTGGATCGTCCTCTCTCCCCGCCGCATGATCGTCAGGTGCTAGAGGATCCTATATTATAAAAATAAATATTAGAAATATAAATAAAAATAATATCATTAAATTATTTTTAAAAATTAAATTCAGAATATATGAATATTCACTAAGTGCAATTACAAAATATTTCAGACCCTTTACATTTGGATTTTTTTTTAGAATTGTGGTTTGAGCACTGAACCCAAATTGGGAATCCGATTAAGATTTGCCAGTTTTCACATGTCGCCCTCACCCACCCAGTCGTGTCGGAGCGAATGGCACGCTGATCGGAACCCTATTTCAGATTTTTGACCTGTGACTTATGTGTTCTAACCCTTTACATTTAGATTTTTTTAGATTAGGGGTTTGAGCATCGAATCCAAATTGGGAATCTGATTAGGATTCCGTCAGTTTTCACACGTCGCTCTCACCCACCCAGTCGTGTCAGAGCGAATGACATGCCGATCGGATCCCTATTCAGATTTTGGACCCCCGACTTGCGTGTTCTAACCCTTTACATTTGAGTTTTTTTTAGATTGATGGTTTGAGTGTCGAGCCCAAATCGGGAATCCGATCAGGATTCTGTCAGTTCCCACACGTCGCTCTCACCCACCCGGTCGTGTCAGAGTGAATGACACGCTGATCAAATCCCTATTTCACATTTTGGACCTCTGATTTGCGTGTTTTAACCCTTTACACTTAGATTTTTTTAAGATTAGTGGTTTGAGCGCCAAACCCAAACCGGGAATCCGATTAGGATTCCATCAGTTCTCACATGTCTCTCTTACCTACTCGGTCATGTCGGAGCAAATGACATGCCGATCGGATCCCTATTTCACATTTTAGACCCCCAACTCGTGTGTTCTAACCATTTACACTTGGATTTTTTTAGATTAGTGGTTTGAGTGTCAAACCCAACCCGAGAATCCAATTAGGATTCCGTCAGTTCTCACACATCGCTCTCACCCACCCGGTCGTGTCGGAGTGAACGACATGTCTATCGGATCCCTATTTCAGATTTTGGACCTCCGACTTGCGTGTTCTAACCCTTTACATTTAGATTTTTTTTAGATCAATGGTTTGAGCGTCGAACCCAAACCGAAAATCTGATCATGATTCCATCAATTCCCACACGTCGCTCTCACCCACCCGATCGTGTCGGAGTGAACGACATACCGATCAGATCTCTATTTCAGATTTTGGAACCCCGACTTGTGTGTTCTAACCTTTACATTTGAGTTTTTTTTAGATTAGTGGTTTGAGTGCCGAACCCAAACCAGGAATCCGATCAGGATTTCGTCAGTTTCCCACACATCTCTCTTACCCACTCGATTGTGTCGGAGCGAACGACACACTGATCAAATCTCTATTTCAGATTTTGGACTCCCGACTTGTGTGTTCTAACTCTTTACACTTGAGTTTTTTTTAGATTAGTGGTTTGATTTCATTCAAACTATATGAAATTAAAAGTAATACTGACCTGCTACTGTGAGATTCCTGCTCTTCGGATGGCATCCACCAGCTACTCGACCATGGCGCCAAGGTGCAGCGGCAGCGGCTACGACAGCTCTTCCCAGATGAGGGATCTAATGTCCTCTCCACCGCTGCAAGGCATCGCAGCAAAAGAACTCGCGTAGGCTAGAGGAGGGACTAAACTCGCATATGAGGACAATATCTAGGCTATCCCCAAAACCGTACACTCGGCCCTTCCTTGGCCCTCCGGCTACGTCGACCTAGGCCTCTGGATCCAAGTCTGGCTGGGGAGTGCCCTCTGCATAGTGATCCGCCATAGTCCTATCATAGGTCTCTTGCAGAACAAATTAAAAATGTATTATTTATCTCTAAATTGAATAAAAAAATTATATATAGACTTATGGCAATCATGCGAGCACTCTCGCTGACATAGTCATCAGTCCCCTTCCGCTTATGAGTCCGATCAAATAACTCGCGAAATGTAGGGGCACGCTCGAGCTCATGACGCTTACAATTCAACAAAAGTAGTTAGTTTCACAATAATAATGTATTAATAAATTGAAACTAATTAATATACTTACCAATTTCTGGTTGTGGGTCGCATAAGACACCGACCCACTAGTATGCACATTCTTTTCCAGATGAGCTGTCCGATTGCGTTTAGTTGCCTGTGACCTCTCCTGCCATGGTCCAGTAGCCCAATGATGACAAAGGGACTCCCAATAGTCCCTCCTCATCCACATCGGGCCGTAATTCATCCAAGCCGTGGGATCCTAGCTGTCTGCAATCTTCGCTACCTTGTCTCAGGCCTCCCACAACGACTTTTTGAAATTAGTCTGGGCAGTAGATTTCCATATGGCTTGGGCTCGAGGGAGATCCTCCTCTCTCGTGAACATGTACCTCCGCTGTTTAGAAATTAAATTACTCCAAGTTAGTCCACTAACTGAGAGAGATAGTAATTAAATAAATAACTTCAAATGAGTAAAAAGTAATAATACCGTGAACATGTCAAATAACAGATCCCGGACGGACATGGGAACTCTTTTGACGAGTCCACTGGTCCTAGAATGTCTGCGTGTAGCAATGATGTAATATAGCGGGAAGTAGTTCCTGGATCTATATTCCCCTTGCAATTGCACATTAATTTTCTACATGAACCATATAACGTAAATCATCATCATCATCATTATCAGAGCCTTATCCCATTATTTGGGGTCGGCTACATGAATTCTTTTCTGCTAAAAATTTCTATCAAGTGCTATAGTCGTGTTTAAACTCAAGAAGTACAAGTCTTTCCTAATAACATGCCACCATCTCATTTTAGGCCTTCTTCTAGCTCTTTTACTGGTATCCACTAACATAAATAACAAATATAATAAGTTTGAAGTGATTAAGTTTACCTAAAAATCTAGCATGGCTGACGTCCAGCTGGCTGAGCCACCTCCTCCGCCACTGGATGATGACTTTCTACCTCTGTTGTAAATATTAAGTACACTATTATTAAAATAATTGGAAGACAAGAAACATACTAAAGTATGGAAACAGGCACTTGCTGTTGAATGGGATGGGACAGGTGACACTATTGGGGGTGATGCAGATCCTACAAAATTATATGCATGTTAGAAAATATAAAGTTAATATGCACAGTAATATAGAGAGTTTTGTGTTTGGGTACATGTATATATACCTGTCGTCGGGACAACCGACGTAGTCGGGGAGGCGGATCCTGTAAAATTATTAGGATATTATAAAATATAAAGTAAATATACACAGTAATATAGAGAGTTTTGTGTTTGGGCACATATATATATATATACCTATCGCCGGGACAACCAGCGTAGTCGGGGAGGCGGAACCTGCAAAATTATATGCACGTTAGAAAATATAAAGTTAATATGCACAATAATCTAAAAGAATTGAGTTGAGTACATATATACCTATCGACGTAGACCCTCGGCCTACAGAAGTAGAGGGTGCACTAGACGAGGTGGACCCCCTCCCACTACGTCCTCCACGCACCATATCTCTATTGAGAACAATAAAGATATAACATGTCATCAACACTCAAATTTGAAGTAGCTATTTAATAACATATAACTAGCAACAACACTCAGTTCTTACAAAATTTTAGAATATTATCTATATTCATCATCAGATGTTGAAGATATGTCTAATTCAGTGTCATCTTCGTCATCCTCTTCGTCCTCATCACCGGTCCACGCTTCCTCCTCATCAGACTCCACCTCTCGCTCAACAACCTGATCATCTAGGGCATTTGGGTCAACTTCTTCCTCTTCGTTATCCTTATATAAGCAAATTAGTTCATTTATATCATCTACATTGAACTGCATAGAAGGAGCCAACTCTCGTGCGTCACTCCGGTCTGATTGGGAAAAATTGTCATTAACATCTTCGAGTTCTATATCAGCCGAGATTAGCTCATACTCAGGAAATAGCCTTGTTTTCACTCTACAAGCAGCCCACCAATCTCTCAATTTGAGAGACAAATAGTTCAAATAATAAACTTGTTGGACTTGTGTCACCAGAATGTGTAACGGCCCTGGATATTTATGCCCAATAAGGCTCCATATCTAAGTTCGTCTCCCGCGATCATACCGAAGTCTCGTAAGGGATATCTCACACAAGTGTCCAGTAAGAATATAAAAGACAACAACAACTGTATAAGACACAAGAAAGTACATGTGCTCATACCTGTATACAACAATGTACAACTGTCCCAATACATTATTACATGTCCAAGAGAAAAGTACAACTACCTGGGGCATATCCCAAGGGAGCACAAGCTCACACAACACAACAATCTCTACTGTTGGTGGTACAAGTCTGCCACAACACCTCCGCAAGTCACACAAGCGGCTAACACCTGAAAAGAGCTGTAGGGGAGTGAGCCTCAACAAGTCACTGGCTCAGTAGGGACCTCCCAGAAACAACACCCAAAAATTGAAGAGACCTCAACCCCAAAGGGTCTCACTGGCAACACCGATAGCCAAACCATAACATGCTCACAACAAACATGATTAAACTGCAATTAAAATATAATCACACCACCT
>CM024764.1:60140471-60207798 GCA_014218235.1 Colocasia esculenta | reverse complement strand
GTACATACATAACTTTTTATCATGCTTTAGGTTGCTGGTTTCACATGGTTCAATGACTATAAACCTACACATGAAAGCTACACGTTGCTTAAACATAACACATGAACAATCATCATGCCATTTTACTCACATACTCATTTGTTGTTCCTAACATGGGTTCTAAACGCCTTTGCACACATAAACATGAGAATAATAACATGCATTTTCTGAATTCACTTGGTTTCAATTTAGTTTCACATGGTTTCTATAACACATTTACATATCTAAGATTTCACATTTTCTTTACACTAGTTTCCTCTTTCACATGGTTCACTTACACATACACATTCACATATCACTTACACATTTACACATGGTCACATACACTTTTACACATTTCTTTACACATATTTTAGGTGCCGTGACACATAGTCCAAACCACCAAAGAAGGACACAAAACATCACATCACATAGACGCCATCTAGGCAATACAATGGCGACTCTTGGACTGCGCAGACCGGGAGAACAAGTCTCCACCCTAACCAGTGGTACTTGTCCACCTCCAGGATTTCCCCTAATGCCCTTAGGGTCACTTAACACAATGAACTTTCTCAGGGGGACTTTTCCCTGATACGGCTCCACTGTCCTTCTCGGAAGCAGTATCACATTGGCACAGTTTACACTTTTACACATTTACCGTTTTACACATGGTTTTACACTTGACACTCTTCATTACATTCACACTTTCTTACTCACATGAACACCTCTGTTTTTCCTAACATGGTACTAAAGAGTTTTCAAGGTTCAACACACAGTAAACACACCAATCATGCTGGGTTTAAACAAAATCAATCACATTTCGATCATATGTACGAATTATCCACATTTCACATGAAAGCACATAACTTTTTATTTACTGTTCCAATTGACCTGAAATTTTAACCACATGCTGTTTTCGGGTTCCAAATCATACCCTCAATTTTTTAGATTTTTCTGAGCTAAATAGGATTTACAGAAAATCAAACACCTAATTAGCATATTATTCACAACTTAAGCTAACATGGGTCTAACACATTTTGAAATTTATCCACTTACTGTTTTGCACAGAGACCACTAATGCATGATTTTAGAATACAACATCATCCTAATTCATACATCTATAAATCCGTTACCACAAACCATTTTTACATGCTTTCATTTTACCGAACCGAACTTATAGCAATTCCACAAGTATGCATGAATTACCAAAATTCAGAACATACATACATGTCCCACAATCTTCATGAATAGACTGAAAACAAGACATTCAACTAATCCTAATCATGGAACATTGATTTGCAAAAATTATCTACAAGTTATGCTCACAATTTTACAGAATGTCATTACCCCACATTCACCATCACACTACATTCATCCACAACCACAATGCACAATATACATAGAGTATAAGGTGTACAATATATCCTCATCGCATAAAACATACCGAAATTAATATACAAGAGGGAGAACAGCTCACTGTTCTGTTCAGAAGAACTAGACGGCGGTCTCTGGCCGCTGACTCAGAGTCAGCGGCATGGTCGATGGACGCCAAGGATGAACTGGGCGTCCAGGGACCTTGCCGTCTACTCAGGTCTGTGCAGAAACACAGACCCGGCTCTAAATCTTGAGTGAATTGGAGGGTCTAGGACTCGAGGAAAATTCCATAAAAATGTCAAAAACCACCTAGACTCATACGGGGACACCATAGATAGGTCACTTGCCTCTCTAAAATTCCTCCAAGAGATTTATGGCTCGAAGAAGACCTCCTTGGGCAGTTCCAAGAAGTTGCAGAAGTGCCTCCAAGATCGCCTTCCTCCGGGCTCCTGGGTGATCTCCACGCCGAGGGGATGATGGAGAAGCCTTCCCCTTTGCTTTAGCTTCCTCCTTGTTGCAGAAGATCTCCAAATCCAGCTCCAGGGGGTCGGATTTGAGGGTTCTAAAATGGGGTTTCTCACAGAATGCTCTAGGGTTTTTCTCTCTTCTTCTCTCCTCTTGCAAGGGTGAAATGAGAAGTGGGAGAGGCCAAATCCGGGTTCAGACCTAATGAGAGCCCCTCACACCACCATACTGATTTGACAACTGAGAGCCGTTGGGGGACATCCCCCCATGGAGGCCATGCCTTGCTCCCGGATTTTCTGGCTCTGCAACGCATGCAGGTCAGAGAAGTTGACGTCCATATCGCTGGACGCCGGAGTTAGTGTTGGCGTCCACGTCTGGACGCTGACACCAGATAAACGGCCTAGGGTTGACGCCAAGGTGGCCTTCGGCCAGAACCCTAATTATGCAGAAAACCATGCATACTAAGGTTATATACATGCAATATACATATGGTATTGTATCCACACTATCATCATGCAATATATACATTTTAATGCTTAATATAAACACATGCATACGTAATTATACTAATTAATGCGTACGTAAATATGTACATACATACACAAGCATAAACATACACACATAATTGCAAACAATGCAACGGAAATTAGAGGGCCTTACAGCAGGAGTCAGTGTGAATGGTACAAAGAGATTAGCCAGATAGCAGATGATGAGAAATATTTTGTAGAAATGATATCGTGGTTTAGTGTAGTTGGCAGTACAGATCAGGTTAAGTGTTATTGACAAGAGAAAGAAAGAGCATAGCAGATTAAGAAACGTATATAATCAGATAGTTTAGGAATGTTCAGTAAGAGTTTGCATGCCAGTGCACAAAAGTGATTGCGTTGAGCAAAAGTGTACTTTAATAAAGGTATTCCTGAATTTGATGTGAGAGCAAAAGCCGATCAGATAAAGAATATTTTGAAAGGTTGTGAATGCAATGTGATTAGTCAGCCAGAGAATATGATTTAAAGTCAGGAAGGTATAAGAAGAGCAAGATATGCCAGTAATAGTATGACAGAATTCAGAATTTAAATATATGGCACAATCAGAGTTGGAATATTAAGAAAAGTAGTTCAGAAATTCCAGTATTTTCTTCCAATATTAATTGGTTGAGCAAGACAATTTGGGAAGCAAGTAAAATTAGAATTGAGCCCAGCTGGAATCAGAGTAATAGTGAAAGTGGAAAGTAATTGAAAGCGATAGTGGAAACAGAGTTTATGAAATATTTTGTCAAGTATCCGGTGTAATCAGAGTAGCGTAGCGGAAGCATGAAAGATTTAATGTTCGCAAGTGACCAGATATTTGGTTGATTGAAGGAAAGTTTGAGGTCTTTGCACAGTTGGGCAAGAGACAGAGGTTTTTAGCTAGATATGAGTTAAAGCAATATGAACATAATGGTATAAAGAGGAAGGAAATTCAAGAATGGTAATTGGTTTCTTTTGAAAAAGCTGGCAGTTGAGAATATGAATAAAGATAAAGAAGAGTAACAGTTGGCAGTGATAAGCAGATAATGGAATGGCACCGAAAAATTTGAGAATTTAAAGATGATTTTATATGGCAGAATACTTGAGAGTGGCACTTTATGATAAATATATTCAAGTAAGAGAAATGGCACAAAAAGAAATGTTGCAAACACATCTAGGAAAATGTGGAAGTAGGTCGAGTCCAAGGAGATAATGCACCAACAGCAAGGTAGAATTGCTTACAGTTGAAAGATAAAGAAAGGCAGATTGACACAAAGAGTAGAACAACTATGAAAGGATTTAAAGAGAAAGGAAAAATAGAACAGGCATGGAAATGAACAGATTGAGTCAGCCAGTGTAGAGTGGCTTGAAAGGCAAGTGCAGAGAAAGTGTATCTTACTTGTTCTGTATATGGTTTAAATTCTTTTTAGGTGATAGTCTGGCTTGCCGAGGTTTCGTTCTGAATGTCGAGGATGACATTCCTTTTTAGGTGATAGTAATGTAGTGACACGATCATTCGGATCTTGTTTAACGGGTTATATGTGTGGTGCTCTTGACCAAGAGGTGGTCATTGGGCCTTAGTCGAGGTTTCCGTGTGTTGTGTGGGCATTAGGGGCCTTAGCTCTCAGCCCATTTAGTCCACAGGTTCACTGGTTGTGAACACGATGGGGCATGTCGTCGCGTTTGGAATGCGACGTCTTACTACGTCGCGATTCACAGAACCGCCTCTATGATGCGTAGCGCGCCGGGTTCCGATTGGCGACTGTCAGGGTCGTCGCGTTTAACTCTTAAACGCGATGTCTGGCTACGTCGCGATTCAAATGTGACTTAAATGCTCTGTTTCGGCCAGACAGAGCAGAGGAGCTCTGTCCGGCGCTGGGGGAGGCTGTTGCGGCGTCTCCTGCGGTGTTTTCCATCATCTGGTGGTAACTTTGACATTCTTAACATGAATCTCACTTTATCTACAATGGCCATGTTCATTCTTTTAGCCACTCCATTGTGTTGTGGGGTGTCGGGTTCAATTTTCTCATGTCTAATATCATGGCTTGCACATTAGTCTTCAAATTCTTTGGAGGTGTCCCCCCCCCCCCCCAAAAAAAAAACAATACAAATATATTTCAACTATTTTCTTATCTCTCTCCACCATAGCATGGAATTTCTGAAAATTTTTGAAGACCTAGTCCTTTGTCCTCAATAAATAAACCCACACCTTTCTAGATGCATCATTGATAAATGTAGCAAAGTACTTATTTCTATTGAGTTATGGTTATGTGAATAACCATAATTATTGTTTTGATGATGATGATTTGATATATTTTGATGCAGACATAATCATGGCTCATCTTGTTGTCATCATAATATCATTGGTTTGTTGGCCACTTTGACATCATGCTCAAATGAACATCGGATGTTCACTTTTGATCGTAGTCAACCGAAGCACAGACATCGGATGTATAGTTTTGGTCGTAGTCAGTCGAAGCAGAACTTTGTCATATACGAAGCTGGACTTCGGATATGACAAAGTCACTTCGACTGATTTAGACTAAATCCAACATTGACTTCGGATGTACTAACTTGTTCATTCGTCATATAAAGCTAGACTTCGAATATGACAGAGTGGAACTTCATCATATACGAAGCTAAGCTTCGGATATGGCAAAGTCACTTTGGCTGATCATGATAAATTTAACTGTGCCTTCGAATGTTCTAATTTGTTCCTTGTCTAACGAAGTGTAACTTTGTCATATACGAAGCTAGACTTCGGATATGACGAAGCCACTTCGATTGATGAAGACCATTTTGACGTTGACTTTGGGTGTTCCACTTTTTTTGTCCAAGTCTTGGACAGTCGAAGTCTGGACAATCAACTTTTGAACAGTCAATATCTAACTCTGACTTCTTGAAAGTCGATGGTCTAACATCGATTATCTCTTGGCAGACATCTATTGCTTCATGTTTAAACATCGACTGTCGATTACTTCATGTTAGTTCATGTTAGACATCGATTACTTCATGTTAGTTCATGTTAGACATCGATTACTTCATGTTAGTTCATTAGACATCGATTACTTCATGTTTAAACATCGACTATCTACACATTAATTACCTCATGTTAGACATCGATTACCTCATGTTTTTTACTTTTTGTCTTCTAGTTGGTCAGGTGACCAACCTGGGAAGGCTGGGAACTTGTATGGGACATGGGCTGTCCACTAATGGGCTGGACTGAGCCCATTTAACCCCAACAAGTGAATTAGTATTTCTCCTCTACTAAATAGTTACATATCTAACAAATGAGAGATAATTGTAAGATTGTGTATGATGCAATGCACCTCATCACAGGACTGTACAGGACATCATATATAAATGAAGGGAAAATTAATTAGAGGTCCTTGTCAGAAGGGTTTGACTTAATTTATAGTCCATGTCAGAAAACCAGAAATCATATAGTTATTTTTTTTGTGTTGTTTAATTTCTAGTCTCTACTTTTAGTTTCTCAGCATTTATGAGTCTTGGGAGACGAGTTGTCCTTTTAACATTAACTTTTTCTTATTTTACCCTTCCTTCTTCTAGTCTTTCCCTATGTATACTTACATTCATTACAATTAGTGTACATATTACTTACAGTAAGCTTTGATATCACTTACAGTAAGTCTATATATCACTTACAGTAAGTCTTTGATATCATTTATAGTAAGCCTTTGATATCACTTACAGTAAGTCTATATATCACTTACAGTAAGCCTTCATATCACTTACAGTAAGTCTTGGTATCAATTACAGCCTACAACTATAAGTTTTTAGAAAACAAAAAAACTCTATTTGTTTGTGAGTGCTAGGATTCAAACTTAGGTCTCCACAAACCCAACATGGGATACCCTTACCACTAAGCTACAACCACATTTGTGTTACAATATAATATCTATTATATTTCACTAAGTATTGATACCACTTACAGCAAATATACACATCACTTATAGTATATGTTAAACTCAATTATAGTAAACGTATTCTCTATTACAATATATGTTTATTCTCTATTATAACTATGTTAAGTCTCATTACAGTAAATATTATTCTCTGTTACAATATACATTAAGCTTTGTTACAGAATAACATAGGTTAATGTATGTTATTCTGTATGTTAATGTATATTGTAACAGAGCTTAATATATATTAACCTACATTAATACATATATTAACACAGATTAACGTATGAATATTAACACAGGTTAACGTATGTTAACATAGGTTTTGTAACAATAATATAAGTTAATGTATGTTATTAATGTAGGTTAATGTATATTAAGCTCTGTTACAATATACATTAACCTATAGAATAACATAGGTTAATGTATATTATATAACAGAGCTTAATGTATAACATAGGTTAATGTATGTTAACACATGTTATTCTGTAACAATAATATAGATTAATGTATGTTATTAATGTAGGTTAATGTATATTAAGTTCTGTGACAATATACATTAACCTACAGAATAACATACATTAACATACATTAACCTATGTTACTCTGTAATAGAGCTTAATGTATATTGTAATAGAGAATAATATTTACTGTAACAAGACTTAACATTTGCTGTAATAGAGAATAAACATATATTGTAATAGAGAATAACATTTACTGTAATTGAGTTTAACATATACTATAAGTGATGTGTATGTTTTCTGTAAGTGATATCAATACTTAGTGAAATATAATAGAAGTTATATTATAACACAAGTGTGGTTGTAGCTTAGTGGTAAGGATATCTCATGTTGGGTTTGTGGAGATTTGTGTTCGAATCCTTACACTCACAAACAAATAATTTTTTTATATTTTCTAAAAACTTATAGATGTAGGTTGTAACCGATACCAAGATTTACTGTAAGTGATATGAATGTTTACTGTAAGCGATATATAAACTTAATGTAAGTGATATCAAATACTTACTGTAAGTGATATATAGACTTACTGTAAGTGATATGTACACTAACTGTGATGAACATAAGTCTACATAGAGAAAGACTAGAAGAATGAATGGTAAAATAGGAAAAATTTGATGTTAAAAGGATTTCGTCTCCCAAGACTCATAAATGTTGAGAAACTAAAAGTATGGATAAAAATTAAACAACATAAAAAACAAAGAACTATATAACTTTGATCTTCTGACAGAGACTATAAATTAAGTCAATCATCTGACAAGGACCTCTAATTAATTTTACAAGAGTGTATGTTACAAAAATATAAACATGGATCGTACATACGTCATCTTTGCAAAAGTAAGGTAGGGGAGCAAGTTTAAAAGGAGCTTTTAAGGGTATCGTAACAGGCGCTAATTTTGTAAAAAATGATGTAGAGAAGTAAAATCTTTGATTTTTTGTAAAAAAATAATTTGTGCCGAACTCAATATAAATAATTATCGTTGTTATATTAGGAAATCATCTCTCTGCTCTAAATGAAAGATGACAAAATTTGGCTTTCTACATATTTGTGGTGTTTCAGTTGATATGAGTTAGTCCATTACTCAGCAATAGCAAGGGGCCGGGCTGTCATGCCCACTATAGATTGATCATGTTTGTTGGAAAATAATGAAGACACCACAAATGTGTATATCTCAAAATAATTGGCCTTTTATAAGGTTTCGAAGATAATGATAAAAGACTCTAAATAATTAACCGACAACAAATAATAAGATAAGACCTAAAAGAAGATGGTGCCCTTGCCATCTATCGGGATTCCTTCTCTTTTAAGTCTTGTCATTTTATTTAAACTAATCATATGGTAACCGGCAACAAATTCACACACACATATTCTAAATGTGCATTAAATATTACTCTCTATAAATATAAATATTATTTTTTTATGGTAAAGACGAATCATATAGCCTCACATGTGAAAAAGGCTAAAATTTTGTAAAAAACTTGAGCACCATATTACAGTACAGCTTTTTGCAAAAAAGTGATAGAGAACCCACATTTGATGTGGTGGTTCCGCAAGGAAGAAGATCATGGTTTCAAATATCTTTAATAAAAAAATTATTGAAAAATAAACAGAAGGTTAAAAAATCACTTACAAGAGGGTATTAACCAAATGAAAAGTACAACCCTTCGAAACCCACATTTAATGTGGTACTGGTTCAATTTGTTATCCATAAGGAAGTTCTTGTTTTCAAATGTCATATCATGCAATCGCTAGAGAAAAGGGTTCTAACTCACAAATCTATTTAATGTCAAATAAAATTAACGAATCTATTAACTTATGTTTGGTATTAGAATGGATTGGAGATAGAGTTAAAATATTTTTAAAATTTTAAAAATATTTTTAAAAATTATCCTCGATTTATTTTAATATCAAACAACCCTTTAATGCTTGTCTTAAAATATTTCCTGCAAAGACAAATGAGATTATTAAAAAAAGGAGAATTCATTATTCACCCCTGGCAGGGGCGAACCTTTATTTTTCCATCCCTGTCAATTTTTTCATAGACGCCCGGACCCTGCTTTATGCGGGACTTATTTTCCAGTCCCTAGGACTTAACGGACGTTATGCCTCTTCTCGTAAATACCCATTCTACCCCCAGCCCTAATGACGCGTGACCTTGTTTGACTTTAATGTCTTTTGAAGAAGGCAGGCAATGGCGGAAACCTTCCCGTCGCAGCATTGCGAAGAGGAGACCAGGGTTGCCGTTTGGGTGCGCTGCGAAGAGGAGAGCATAGATTCTGGCTTCCGGTGAACGTTTCTAACTAATTCTCACTTCCTTCTATCCCCGGTGTAGGTGAGTTTTTCTTGGCGTTCCGATGCACATTGGTTCCACCGATCCCCTTTGTCCTCTGTAGATCCACATCCGTTAGTCGCTAGATGTTTTTCTTGCCAACGATGTTTCATCCATATCCGTTTGTCCCCCGACTATTTGTTATTTACTCCACTTTTGGTTACCGACGTTACTACAGAGTTACAACTTTCGAAAAAATTATATATTTTGTCTAAGTTTGTCTAATTGTAATTGTAACAACTTTCGAAGTAATTACACAGTTAACTCTGTAAGTCAGTAACTGTGTAACAATGTTCTAAGTAGTTACACAGTTAACTGTGTAACTTTTTAATTGTATAACAACTTTCTAAGTAGTTACACACTTAACCGTATAACTGAGTAACTGTGTAAGAACTTTCTAAGTAGTTACACAGTTAACTCTGTAACTGAGTGATTGTGCAATAATTTAAAAAATAGTTACGTATGTTAACTGTGTAAGTATGGCATTACCTACTACCTACTGTTTTTGTAAGTAAGTAAGTAAGTGTCTAACTATTTGTATTTTTATTTGTGTAACAACTTTCTAAGTAGTTACACAGTTAACTGTGTAACTGTGTAACAACTTTCTAAGTAACTATGTAACTGATTAACAAGTAAAAAAATAGTTACATATGTTAACTGTGTAATTATGTGATTACCAACTATTTTTTTGTACGTAAGTGTCTAACTATTTGTATTTCTAATTGTTTAACATCTTCTCAAGTAGTTACATATCTTAACTGTGTAACTGTGTAACAACTACTTGAAAAATAACATACGTTAACTGAGTATGTATGTACTTACATAGTTTTTTCTGTACGTAAGTGGCTAAGTATCTGTCTTTCTAATTATGTAAGTAGTTACACAGTTAACTGTGTAACTGAGTAATTGTGTAAGAACTTTCGAAGTAGTTACACAGTTTACTAAGTAACTGTCTAAGAACTTTCAAAGTAGTTAAATAGTTAAGTGAGGAACTGTGTAACTACTTCAAAACTAACTGTGTAAGTATGTAAATACGTAAAAATTCTCTTTTACGCACCACTTTAAGTTTTTGTATTTGTAATTGTGTAACAACTTTCCAAGTAGTTACACAGTTCACTGTTTAACTGTGTAACTGTGTAGCTCTATAACATTTTGTATTTGTAATTTGTAGCCGCATTTTCAATGGTTAAGGACCCATTGAAGGGGTGTTGAGAATTTTTATTGCAATCCCTATCTATGAACTTGTATTTGTACTGCACAAGAATGGGATCATTTTACACACCAAAATTGCAGGGTATAGAGAAATTACCACTTTGGCGATGACATCTGCTAGTTCTTGCTCGATGACAATACCACCTCTGTGATGTCCATGTGGATATGGGTGGTGTGATATATTTACAAGTCACACTGCTAGCAATCCTAATCGCAAATATTATAAGTGCAAGGTGTGTATATGCTGTGGACATTGTGGCACTGATTATTTGTTTGTAATGCTCAGTATAGGTGAGAGGCCTGACATTGTTGAATTACCATGTTGAATTTTCTTTGTTGTGCAGAAAGGATCATGCAACTTCTTTATGTGGTGTGATGATTTTTTGGCCCTTGGCCGATCATGCAGTGGAAAGTGCGAATGTAACAGAGATGAGGTGATGCCGAAACTAGTTGAAGAGAATGAAATTTTAAGAAAGTGAGTACAAGAACTTCAACTTCAGCTAGAGAAGAAGACTAGGATCGCTGCAAGTCTTGGTCGAGTAATCTCCACCTTGACAATAGAGGAGGCTGATAATTAAAGGATGTTCAAGCTTCTTGTATCTCACATGTTAGTCAAGAAATGAATGTAAATTAAGAATGTTGTATTAGGGAAGGCAAAGAAATGTGTGCTTTCCAGAACGGGTTCTATTTTGTTTAGTTTCACAATATTGTATAAATTGAGCATGTCGGATTGTGTAACGCAAAGACATATGTACTGACCACATTTCTGTATAAGAAAGATCATGTGGTTCCTGGGTAATGTTGTTTAGTTGAATAATGTATCTGATAATTAAAATACAACAGGAGCCATAAAATGCTTGTAACTCACTACTATAATAACACTTGTACGTATGCAAATCCACAAGGGGAATTTACTGTTAGTACTTATGCCAGTAATTGTGTAACAACTTTTGAAGTAGTTTAAGAGTGTAACTGAGTATGTAATTACCTACTATCTTCCTCCATAAGTATTTAAGTACTTATTATCGTAAGTGTGTAACAACTTTCCAAGTACTTACACACAGTTAATTGTAACTATGTTGAAGTAATTACCGACAGTTAATTGTGTAACTGTGTAACAACTTATGAAGTACTTACACATTTTAACTGTGTAATTGCGTAAAGTATTTAATTACGTACGTCAGAAGTCTGTAAGTACTACTTTTGGTAACTGTGTAACATTTTTTGAACTAGTTACACAGTTAACTGGTTAACTGTGTCACTGTCACTGTGTAATTATGACCTTTTTTGCTACGTAAGTCTGTAAGTACTTCTTTTTGTAACTGTGTAAGAACTTTTTAAGTACACAGTTACACAGTTACACAGTTAACTATGTAACTTTGTAACTATGTAATGCACATGAAAAGCTACTTCTGCTCATATTGTCAGTGGTTGTCAACAGATGAAGTGCGGCTGTCGACAACCGGAAATCCGTTCGGTTGAAAACTTGAACCGGTTCAGATTCGGACCGGTTTTTGTTGTGTCGTTTCACGTAGAGGGTTATAAATAACCCTAAATGTCGACACACGCCCCTTCACCACCTCATTTTTCGGTATCTTGTGTATCCTGAGGTTTTTAACAGAAACCCCTCCATTTTTCTGTTCAGAGCGCCATCTCCACTCTCTTTCTCTGCTGCTATCCTTCTCCTATCTTCGCCATTCCTCCTTTTGCTCCATCTCACCATGTCAACCAGGCGGAAGATGGTTGTTGTTCGTGAAAGAAAACCTTTACAAGAGGCAGGCGACACTTCTAGGGCTACTGCAGAGCTGCGGAGCAAACACAGGGCAGACTGCACCCCAGAGGTTCATGTACCGTAGAACTTGGATCTCTGTAGAGTTCGTGGTGTTTTCAAGAAAATCATGCAGCCACGATACGTGAATTTTGCCTCCCCTGAAGATATGTTTGAGGGCTTGGAAGACTTGTTCGAAAAGCAACACTGGCTTCGCCTAGTTAAATCGCAGAAGAAGTACTCACCAACTGCTGTTACTGAGTTCTTTAACAACTTGGGTTTGTCACATGAAAAAAACGTGTACACTACAGTGAAAGGCATCACCTTTGAAGTTACCCCCAATCTTTTCAGTCGTGCCCTTCAAATACCCAACAATGGGGCTAACATTCTTGACACACAATTACATCCTTCTGACTATTATACTCTTATCACTCAGGAACCCTATGACTCCACAAAAGCCATTGCCAAATTGAATGCCAACACCTTTCCACCCCTTCATCGGATGATTCATCATATATTCACAACCCTCATTGTTCCGAAAGATGGTAGTAGAGAACTTGTAACTGAAGTTCACAAAAATATGTTCTACTTTTTTCTTAAAGGCCGACAAATCAACTTGTCACAGCTCATGTTTGACCTCATCATGCATTGTTACAAGGATCCAAAATGCTCAATGCCTTACGCCTGTCCCATCACATCCGTCATATGTTATGTTGGCATTCCCCTTACAGCAGGTGAGACTGTTACCCTCAAACCAAGATGTGCATATGATATCGCAACAGCTAAGAGCATGGGGTACAAGATGGTTGAAGGCAGAGTCATAAGGACTCTGAAAGGGCAAGAAGCTGCTGAGGAAGACGAAGACTCCGAAGAAGAAGACAGCATTGAGGAAGAGGAACAATCAGAAGAAAATATGGACATTTCTGGAGGCAATGAGGATGTACCAGACATTCAGAGTTCATCTCAAGTTCCATTGTCTCAAGATATAAAAGACTTCATCTCTGAACAACTGCTTCAATGTCAAACAAGAATCACACAGCATATAAATACTCAATTTGATCAGTTGAACCAGCATTTGGATCAGTTGAAGTACCACATGGACACTAGAATGGATGCCATTGAACAGAGTCATGGTCATCTTCAAAGGCATCTGGATGGCATGGATTATGGGTTAATGCACATTCGGTATGATTTTCAACATCAACAAAACTTTTACAATCCTCCCTACCCTGAAGATGACAATTTTTCCAACTTACCATCTCATGTTGCTCAGGGTCCCCGTCGTCCCACTCCTCCGAGGGATGACAATCCTTATACATGAGGTTGTATAGGGAGATTTTTCTTTTGCAAAGGAACAAATGTTGACAATCCTTAGACATGAGGTTGTCATATTTTGAATTGTCTGTGTATGATGTATGGCTGTATGGCACATGTAATGAAAGATCAATCTTTTGAATGAAATTAACTTTTGTCTCGTCCATGACTTATTGTACTTTTTATCCTTTTGAATGTTATGCACAAATATGTACATATGATCAATCTTTGGAATGAAATTAGCACTTGTTGTTTTCGACACCAAGGATGCATGTGTCGACAACCAGTGATGTCCATCAGACAATAAGGTTCTGGCAAAACAAAAAAAAAGTAGTAGTTGTCGACACCAAGGATGCATGTGTCGACAACCAATGATCTCCAGACCTTCTGGCAAAACAAAAAAAAAAAGCAGTAGTTGTCGACACCAAGGATGCATCTGTCGACAACCCAACAAACTCCATCAGACAACAAGATTCTGGGAAAACCAAAAAAAGCAGTACTTGTCGACACCAAGGATGCATCTGTCGACAACCCAACAAAACATTGTTCACATATCTTTAAATTAGACTACACTATGTAAGTGTTAGGACAGACGTATGTACATATGTTTCCTCATGTAATGAGAAGTACAGAAGTATGTACATATGTTTCCTCATGTATTGCATTTACAAAGTTATCTGTCATCTCATTTACAAGAGGGTAAACATCCAGTACAACTGTCTTACAAAAAATGACGAAATACTATAATAGAGGGCACAAACATCTTTAACTGTCTTCCTGTAGCATTGGGTTTCTACAGGTCCTCCTGTTATGGCATTCTTGCTTGCATCTTGAGCAAATGTATATGTGTTCGGCTTTGCCTCTTGATGGTATTCATTTCTTCCTCGGCCGTCCGGGAAATCTCTTTGTAATCGGCGGCTTCACTTGAATATCATTGATGTTCATACAAGGAAGGAGGACAGGTGATGGTGGACATGTCCAAGGAAGAGGGAGGTCAGGAGGTGGACGTGATGTCCAAAGAGAAAGAGAAAGGAGGAGAGGAAGAGGAGGAGCTCTCCAAGATAAAGGAGGAAGGCAGAGAAGAGTCAGAGAAGGATGTGGGCCAGGACATGGACACTATCATGCAAACCATGGATGCATTGGTCGAGAATATTGTGCCCCCCACAGAAACTGCCAAGATGCCACTAGCAGGGGAGAAAAAGAGGAAAGTGGTAAAAGCCATCTCACCCTCGTCGTTGACAAGGAGGGTGAAGGAAGCTCGAAGGACCAGGTCACAGTCCGCTTTATTGAAGGTAGATAACTAATTCTGTAACCTGCTGATTATGTTCCTATGTGACCATTTAATTTTCAAATTGGTGTAACCAAACAATTGTGTAATCACATATTTCTGTAAGTGCTTAAGTCATGTATATTTATGGAAGGACTTGGACTACGAGTTTGACGGTAAGAGAAAGAAGAAGGTGCAGGAAGATGTTGCAATCACTGTGCCTTCCCAATTAACCCAATTAAGCCAGGCATGTCCCCCTCGAGCATGTTCCATTGTTTCTGCTTTGGTTATTTCATAAACTTTCGTTATGCATGTTTGTCTCATGTATTTCTCATAATTTAGTTTGCCCAGTGTGAAGTCCGTCGAGATTACCGCGGACGAAATCAACTATCCACAGAGGAGGTTCGGGTTATTGACAACGTCCTCGATACCACCAGATGTTGCCCAGTTGACGAGCCCAGAGGGGGGGAGAATGGGTCTTTTAAAATTAATCTAGAAGATACCTATAACTAAAAACATTCACGCAAACGTTCTTCGAAGGAGGTTAGTGACTGTTAGTTTAAATATCAAAGACACAAAGAAAACAATCATACGACACAAAGGATTATCCTGGTTTTGACCTCCTTTCCTTAGGATTCCTACGTCCAGTCCCTGAGCAACCACTCAAGTTTTTACTAACTAGGGTATAGTCCCCCTAAGGACGCTACAACACCCAGCTCGGCTGGTCTTCCTTCACACCTGAAGGGAACAACAACACCCTGGATCCCCCACCAGGTCTTCCTTCACAACTGAAGGGAAACAGCACCCTGGATACCACCAGGTCTTCCTTCACAACCGAAGAGAAACAACACAAAGAGAATGGAATAAGATCAAGCCCCTAGATCAAGCTTTTCTAACAAGCCAAGATCTGAAGCGGCTAGCACTGAGAGCAAAGAATCTATGCTAAGCACATTCTCAGAACTACACAAGCTCTCTCAAGATTTTCACTACAGTGAGGAGAGCAAAGAGCGAAATCTAGGTGGAATGAAGTTCTTGGCTCTGGACTTCTTGCCGAAGAATTTGAATGCTTGAATACGAGATGCTTGTTCTCTACTTCGTTGGTTGTTCCATTCTTTTCATTCTGTCTTTGAATTTATATCTTCTATTTGAAATACTGCCGTTGAAGTAACTGTTGTCTCTTGAATTGATAGACGTTAGACTGTTTGACATTTGGAAGCTTCAACTATCTTTTAACCATTTGAGCACGCAAAGAGATAGGGTCTTCTGACGTCTATAGGTCCAACGTTGTATGATAGAAAGTCTTCAGGACCCTGCACACATTAAATGCTAGAACAGTAGACAACTCAAACTGTCTCTTGTTGTCAGTATACGTTGATGTGAGTATTCACTAGAATAGCAATCCAAATAGCTTGTTTTAAGAGATGTATACAGAGTAAGCACAATAATGGACGATATTGTCTGCATGCATGCAGAGATACGTTCAGAACTCATAAATGCAGGAGTGACAGATAGATATATGCGTGACTTTGACTAGTCAACGCTTCAAGAGATAAGATAAAAATCAAGTTCATATAAACTGTAAAGTCGTTGTCTATATGACTCATGAAATCGTTATGAATACTAACAAGTCATTATAGAGAGTAAATCGTTAAAACAAGTGTATGTGTTCAATAGGGAAATCGTTATGAACACTTATCAAGTCGTTATGAGCTCTAAAGAAATCGTTGTGAGTGCTTAAAGAAATCTTTGTGCAAAGCAAATCGTTATGAGCGCTTAAAGAAATCGTTGAGCAAAGCAAATCGTTGTGAGCGCTTAAAGAAGTCTTTGTGCAAAGCAAATCGTTATGAGCGCTTAAAGAAATCGTTGCGCAAAGCAAATAGTTGCGAGTTCTAAAGAAATTGTTATGGTAACTTACGAAATCGTTACGGCGAGCAAGTCATTGCGAGTTCTAAAGAAATCGTTACGGTAACTTATGAAATCGTTACGGCGAGCAAGTCGTTGCGAGTTCTAAAGAAATCGTTACGGTAACTTATGAAATCGTTACGGCGAGCAAGTCGTTGCGAGTTCTAAAGAAATCGTTACGGTAACTTACGAAATCGTTACGGCGAGCAAGTCGTTGCGAGTTCTAAAGAAATCGTTACGGTAACTTATGAAATCGTTACAGCGAGCAAGTCGTTACGAGTTCTAAAGAAATCGTTGCGATGACTTATAGAATCATTATGACAGGCAAGTCGTTACGCTTTCTAAAGAAATCATTGCGATGACTTATAGAATCGTTATGACAGGCAAGTCGTTACGCTTTCTAAAGAAATCGTTGTGATGACTTATAGAATCGTTACAATATCGACTTGTTTGAAACAACATGACTTTTCAGTCTTATAAGGAAATCGTTATGAATTTCAACAGAAATCGATATGGACTTAGAGAAATATCATGTTGAAAAGATTATAGCTTCAGAGAAGAAATGCATACCTTTATTAGCTTGTTTGAACTTGGTATTTTTCCTGTACTTAAGACTTATGAAATATTCATTAGATATTATTGATAAAATCTAGTTTAGTTTTGTTAATCACCAAAATACATATGTAATTAATTAAAATTACATGGGGACAGACTTATCATCATCAGAATCGATGGGTAATAAACTATACACTATTATGAATAAGGCGACACAGTTACGTCAACTACCATTATAAACATGTTTATTGCATCTTGTAGTGACAATATCCTAGAACCAAAGAAGGATGGCTGGGGTGCCTATGTCAACCCAGAGCACATAATTTCTTTGTTGTTTGGAAAAGAGTTAGAATCAGCTATAATTAATATGTTCCTTCTTCTACTGCGAAGAAAAACAGAGGATCAACCATCCGAATATTATGAGTATGATTGTCTGCCTACCTATGGCAAGGTTTGTACTCCATTGATAGTATTCCTTCTCCATTTAAAATGAACAGATGACTATTATATTTTTGTGCTCGTTAGTGTTTGTAATAGGGATGGATAATGGGCTGGAGCAACAACAAAAAAAGAAAGGAATATTTGGACCACATTCTAAAAACACTGCACAAACCTGTAAAAGACATAGACATGGTCTTCTCTCCGATGCATTTTATAAATCATTGGGCATTGCTGGTCATTAACATAAGAACTAAACAATACGAACTTTATGACTCAATGATCTAGCACCCTAAAGATGATTTCTAGAGCTATGTAAGTGCCCGTACTCCTCCATACAATCTGTTCAATTCTCATTCATGTAAATGTGTGTAAGCGGTTCTATGTATGCAGGAAATTTGATGTTCACTTATGTATCTTTTTTTTACTGTAGGTCAAATTTCTAAAAGAATGTTTTCTTGAAATTTTTGGCCTGGATACAACCGAATGGCCTATCGTCGTGCCAAGCCCTTGTCTGCAGCAAGGAGCTGGGGACGATTGTGCGCTATTTGTTTGCAAATACATCAAATGTTTATAAAAAAAGAACATAATCGGTTTCCCTTTCTCCCAGGTAGCTGTCTTAACACATGTATATACTCCACAGTCCACATCATAGCCTACCCAAAATATTTCTATATTCTCATTCATTTATAATGACATAGGCTGATATGGACTTAATCGGGGGAAGCTGGCATAGGCGATTATTGAAGAGGTCAATCAGGAGAAGGCACACAAAAGCACCAGTGAAGACGCTGTGGAAACAGTTGTTTAATTGTTTGGATGAGGCATAAACATTGCCATCTCTTTATTAACTTGAAAACAATGTGATTTCTTTATTAACTTGAAAACAATGTTCCTGTGGAAGTATGTTTGCAAATGTGCACAACTGTTTTATTTTTTCTAAGTCTTTAAGTGATGATCTCTTTGTATGTATGTATGTGTTTAAGTACATGCCTCTATATGTGTTTTATTAAGGAAAATTTTCTTCCCGGAATTAATAATTAGTTACTGACACGACTGCATCACAAAGGTATAAAATTACAACTTACGTACTTACAGAGGTAGTAAATCAGTAAGTATGTAGGTCTGCCTAAATACAAATTGCATTCGGTCTGTAAGTCACAATACCTTTGATTACACCACAAATTTCTCTGTTGTTTGGAAACAATAGCGATCACAATATCATTACATTAACGGAGTACTGACTTAACAAAGTCATAACAATACTCCAACCAGTGCTTAAAAAAAGTAAGACAAACTCAAATACTACGTGCACGGATCCCATTTCTACAACATTGAAGCTTCAGAATTCATCGGTTTTGCCCATTCTCCGAACACATATAAGGACGAATATGATACATACGCCTCTTCCTACAATTTGTCGTACTCGGTCCAAACTTTCCTGATGAACGAACTGTTATAGACCTACAAAAAAACCCATCGTATCATTATAATAAGTGCATAACCAAGACATTCACGCATAAAACTTACAAAAAGAACATGTAAATGTTTACCCTTCTTTGCAAGCAACCTGCATTAGCATATATTTCTCATTCTCATTCTTATGCAATGAACGCATAACCTCTATGTCATCATTCACATTTAAGCAAACGTGATATTTGACTTCTCCAGATAACTAGTACTTAATACACCAATGAGGACCAGTTAAATTCCATCTTTGGAATATCCATTCCCTTATTTCCAATATTCTCATATCATCTTCAACATAAAAAATGAATGAATCGTTTCCAAATGCATATCGAGCAGGAATCATGTCCAAATTTCTTGAATTAAATAAGCCTGAGATGAACATGAGTTAACATATGTTATTTTTCAAGTTGTTACACAGTTACACAGTTACACAGTTAAGACATGTGACTACTTGAGAAGATGTTACACAATTACACAGTTAAACAGTGAACTGTGTAACTACTTACACAGTTAGTTTTGAAGTAGTTACACAGTTCCTCACTTAACTATTTAACTACTTTGAAAGTTGTTAGACAGTTACTCAGTAAATTGTGTAACTACTTCAAAAGTTCTTACACAATTACTCAGTTACACAGTTAACTGTGTAACTACTTACACAATTAGAAAAACAGATACTTAGCCACTTACGTACAGAAAAAACTAGGTAAGTACATACATACTCAGTTAACGTATGTTATTTTTCAAGTAGTTATTACACAGTTACACAGTTAAGATATGTAACTACTTGAGTAGATGTTAAACAATTAGAAATACAAATGGTTAGACACTTAAGTATAAAAAAATAGTTGGTAATCACATAATTACACAGTTAACATATGTAACTATTTTTTTACTTGTTAATCAGTTACACAGTTACTTAGAAAGTTGTTACACAGTTACAAAGTTAACTGTGTAACTACTTAGAAAGTTGCTACACAAATAGAAATACAAATAGTTAGACACTTACTTACTTACAAAAACAGTAGGTAGTAGGTAATGACATACTTACACAGTTAACATACGTAACTATTTTTTAAATTGTTATACAGTTACTCAGTTACAGAGTTAACTGTGTAACTACTTAGAAAGTTCTTACACAGTTACTCAGTTATACGGTTAAGTGTGTAACTATTTAGAAAGCTATTACACAATTAAAAAGTTATACAGTTAACTGTGTAAGTACTTAGAACATTGTTACACAGTTACTGGCTTACAGAGTTAACTGTATAATTACTTCGAAAGTTGTTACAATTACAATTAGACAAACTTAAACAAAATATATAATTTTTCGAAAGTTGTAACTCTGTAGTAACGTCGGTAACCAAAAGTGGAGTAAATAACAAATAGTCGGGGGACAAAGGATATGGATGAAACATCGTTGGCAAGAAAAACATCTGGCGAGTAACGGATATGGATCTACAGAGGACAAAGGGGATCGGTGGAACCAATGTATATCGGAACGCCAAGAAAAACTCACATACACCGGGGATAAAAGGAAGTGAGAATCAGTTAGAAATGTTCACCGGAAGCCAGAATCTTTGCGCTCCTCTTCGCAGCGCACCCAAATGGCAACCTTGGTCTCCTCTTCGCAACGCCGCGGCGGGAAGGTTTCCGCCATTGCCTGCCTTCTTCGAAAGGTATTAAAGTCAAACAAAGTCGTTCGTCACTAGAGTTGGAGGTAGAATGGGTATTTACGAGAAGAGACATAACGTCTGTTAAATCCCAGGGACTGGAAAATGAGTCCCGCATAAAGCAGGGACCGGGCATCCATGAAAAAATTAACAGGGATAGAAAAATAAAAGTTCACCCCTACCAGGGGCGAATAATTAATTCTCCCTAAAAAAAGATATTCCTGTATTTCGTATCCAAATGGTCGGTAGGACAAGTTAAATTATTATAATAATATGTAGAAAATGAAATTATCGATAAAAGGGGGGGGGGACTGCAGAGCGTAGACGAGGATATGTGGTACAATCGGACACGGGTTGCCCAGAAGTCAGGACAAAGACAGGCGTCATTTGGGCCAACCGTACACACGGCCGGGTCCAGCCCAGAGCCCCCCTGAACCGAACCGGGCCGGGATGCGGAGGTGGCGACCTGTCGCCTTCACGGCAATCAGACGGCTCTGATCAGTACAGGTCGCAGCCAGCCGCGGGTACTTTGCTCCCACCTCCCGAGGACCACCTATTTGACGGCTCAGATCAGAAAAGAAGAAGAAGAGAGGGTGGGGGGGGTTCTGCACGCGTCCTTCGCCCCGCCGCGGGCTGACCGTTGACCGCGGCCACCATCCCCGCAGAAAGCGACCGCGCCTGCTGTCCAACTCTCCCAATCAAAGCCGTTGGTCCCCCACCCCTTCCCCCATCACCCCGGATGTGGACGTCTTGGAGGGAGGGCACGGTGCCCGATTGGACAGCCAAACGTTGGGTGGCGTATGCGGCTCCAAACAATGCGCCACCGTCACCCCCTTGGCGCACGGTGCCGCACCAACAAACCTTAAAGCCAGTTTTATAGTAACCTTGGCTTGAATAAATAAAATTGAGATTATCTCACTCAAATTTATCATAAGTTCAAATTCCGCCATAAGTCGGATTTTCTGTAAATCAACTCTGAGTTGATTTGTGGTGAAAACTTATTCTGTAAATATAATTTGACATAAACTCACTTGTATTTAAGAAAAACTCTAAATATAAATAATATGATTATTATAAATATGTTTATGATAAATATATTTATAATTTTTTAAAATTATTTCCACACAGACTTTTAATTGAAAAATATTACGAAGTTTTGCAATACCCAATGTGGATTGGTATGAGTCAATAGAGTGTGGCTTTGTCAATCATTTATCACCCATCACTAATCATCGTTATAGTTCATTGTTGATCGTCACAGTTACGCTATGTCATATCTACGTAAATATGATATAAATATAATATAACGTGATCCACTAAATTTTAATCAATTCACATCATTTTATTTTAAAACCCATCTTATATATAATAGTCATTTCTCAAATAAATTTGTTTCGAATAGAGCAAGGGATCGATACATGTTTAGATCCACAAAGTCCAATATGACCTGTGCATTACTTGGTTCTTAAAAAATTATATTTGGATCATAAAGTTTGTGCATCCTTTCAATTTTTGGCCGGATCATTTGAATCCATACTTGTAGTTGGTCGGATCAAAGTGACAAAAAAAAATATGTTACCACAAAGCCAAAAGGAAATTAGATCCTAAAGTCGAGCTAGAGAACCCCTGGTCAGAGAGTCACAACACTGACCATAGGACCGGACATGATTTAGAAAGACCTTGACGGTGGTGAGATTCCCCTCCAATCAAAGTGATCGTTGACAATGCGAATAGAAATCAAGGTCAAAGATCCTCCGAATCTTAGATACTGTTTGTTAATATTTTTGAAGTGTAAATTTTAATCATTTAATGGTTAAAATTTTACTTTTTCTCCATCTAATTATCAAACAAGTAAAATAAAAATTGAATTGTGTAAAAATAAATTTTAAGAGAGAGGAGAGAGATTGAGAGAAAAAATGTAATAATGATGTGTTGAATTTTGGGCTTTAAAACTAATGTAAGAGAGTTTTTTAAGAGATTTGGAATTTCAAAAAAGTGAAATCCCTAATAGTGTTACCAAACAATCTCTTAATAACCTTGTGATTTCAAGTCAGTTCAAGTAGACTAAGAGAGAACATAGGTCCATGAACATTGGAGTAACAACCTGAACCCATCTTAATCCAATCTGGTTGGATTTGTTCCCCCCCCCCCTTTTTTTATCAATGTTATAACCCAAAATGGCATGACTTTAGTATGTTTAAACTATGTGAGGCCAGTATGAGTTATGATGTTCCCTTTTGAAGTCTGTTATTGTAGCGACCCTCGATATTTATGTCCAATAAGACTACATATCTAGACCCGCCTCCCGCGAACAGACTGAAGTCTCGCAAGGGATAGCTCACACAAGTGTTCAGTAAGAATATAAAAGACAACCACAAAAATATAAGACAAAAAAAATACATATTCTCATATTCATTCACAACACATTACACTATCCCAATACATTATTAGATATCCAAGAGAAAAGTACAACTACCTGGGGCATACTCCAAGAGAGCAAAGCTCACCCAAAATACAACTACAACTCAACTGTTGGTGGTACAAGTCTGCCACACATGCCACTGCAAGCCAACACATGGCTAGCACCTGAAAAGAATTGAAAGAGCGTTAGCCTCAACAAGTCACACGCTCAGCAGGGACCTCCCAAAAACAATAACTGAAAACTAAATAGACCTTAACCGCAAAGGGTCTCACTGGCAACAACGAAAGTCAAATCACAACATAATCGTAGTAAACATAATTAAATTGTAATTAAATAAAACTCACTATCTAACACAGTCTGCAGAAACTAAAGAAACCAAAAGGACTAGTACAGAAGCACCAGTACACAACAACAACAGCAATGCCTAGGCCACAAGCCTCACAGGCGAACCACAAGCACAAGGTAACATGACTACTAATAAGGAGCTAGTCCACCATACCCAAAAACATCACGGAAGGCTACCCTCAGGAGGGTAGAACACAACGAGTGGAAGGTCACACGACACGACCTCCACGAAGCACAACTTCACCTCAAAACTTGAAAAGGCTGGTACACAACGTACCACGACAAACAACTATCCACAAAGGGTACAGATACCTACCACCACGAGGTACCACCAAAAAACCTCAACAAACTGTGCCACCAACAGGGCACACCACAACAAGTCAAAACCACTATCAAAGCACGAGTCGAAAAGAACGACGCCACCACATGGAACGGACTACTGGTTTATGATGCTAGTATCCCACCCGGACAACACAGCACAAGAACTACCTCTTAGTCTTGTAGTCACAGACGAAAGGTTCAACTGCCGCTCTACAACCACACAGTAAAGCCAAAGAATAATGGAGACCAACCAACACCACACCTGCAGACCACACAGCTGCAGGCCCATGCATGGCACCTCTAGGGACTTTGACCCGAGCTCCCTAAGGTGAGGCACTGAAAAATAGGACTAGTTGGGGCCCAGCACGTCTACTAGTGTCCGTACCCCCAACCACGAGCGCGCTACAAGCGACTGCACACCCACAAATACGAGTCGCTGCCCACTATCGTCTTTCCCTCCGTCGGACGTACAACTCAAAGACAAGAGTGAGGGTGTCCAGGAAGACGACACAGACCTCTGTAGTACACATCATACCGGGACACGTCCCGAGCACAACGTGCCTGGCTCACAATGAACCTGGGGTTCCCAACTGAAGAGGCATTCCGGAATAGACGCCAGACCACCAAACTCTGCAAGCACACAAACCACAATGCATGCTTATACAACCTTTATTTATAAACCATGGTACATATACCATAATTAGCTCCTCACGAGTCACCATGTGACCTCCAAGCGGCTATACACTTATACACGTATATGCACATGAACCACATAAACACTTAATATCCTTGCCTGTCATTGGTCAACTCATGACCTCCATAGCAACACACTTCTAAGCACCTAAACCACACATATAAACCACATAGCCTTTAAAACACACTTAACATTGAGAATAGAACTTACTAATTAATCACAATCCATAATTATTAACCTATACATACCTTACTAATATAGAGACAACTTAAACACCTTAACAACACCCTAGAAAACCAGGGCTAGGTCAACACCAGACCATCACAGCGCAACCATCACAAACTACCTCAGAAGCCAAATCGCGACGAACACAAATGTCGCCTTAAGAACATGACGACCTACCCCGACGCGATTCAAAGCCTAACGTGACAGGGTCCAGTGTCACGACCATATCGTGACGGCCCGATATGTCGCCTTTAGGCCAAAAGGTCAACACCGACAGTCAAAATGCAAATCGCGACTGAACAATTCGTCGCGACAAAGACAACACTAAACTGTACACAAAATCGCGACGGACCACACCGACGCATTCACCAAGAACGCGATGGTCGAGTGGTTGCATCCAGACCAGTCGGTTCAACCCAATTGGGAACACATGAATGCGATGGCCCAAGGCATCGCATTCCAAACTAAAATACGACGGTTCAGTCCGTTGCCTTCTCAGGCAGGCGGCTGAACCCTTCTTCCTCCTCCAGAAACCACTCCACACACCTTACAACTCAAACATAAACTCATAAAATGAAAGCTAATCTACCACATACTATCATTCCACACTTTTAAAGCTGCAAACCAATTGAAGAACACAAAATAAAGGAGGAAGTCTCCCTTCCAACTCGAAGAACCTGTAGAACGCGAAAACCACCACCTCGCCGGTGCACCCACGCTACGAACACCTTCCTTGCGTGGACCCCGTGCTGCACGAACCACCAGATGCCGAAAAATGCCTCAGGAGCTCCGCAGCAGCTCCCCCTCACGCCGGACAGAGCTCCTCTGCTCTGTCTGGTCAGAACAAAGCAGTTAAACACTCAGTCAAAATCGCGACAGAGGCATACATCGCGTTTACAACATGTAAAATGCGACCACCCTCACCGGCGCCAATCGAAACTCGGCACGCCACGCGTCACAAAGGCAGTGAGAAGAACATGACGTAGGAGACCGTCACGTTCAAAATGTGACGTCCTGCTCCATCGCGTTCACAACCAGTGAACTTGTGGGCTGTTTGGGCTAGAACCCCCGGCCCACAACACCCACACAACGCACGGAGACCACAAGCAAGGTTCAATGACCACACACTGACCAAGAGCACCACACCAAACTGCTAAAACACGGATCCGAACAGTCGCGTTGTTACATTACTATCACCTAAAAGGAATGTCGTCCTCGACATTCAAAACAAACCATGGTGAGCCGGACTATCACCTAAAAAGAAACAAAACCATATACAGAACATAACAAGTAGGATACACTTTCTCTGCACTTGCTTTTCAACCCATTCTGCGCTGACTGCCTCAGTCTATTCATTTCTGTGTCGGTTCTGCTTTCTCTTTTCTTTAATTCATTTCACAACTGCTTTGCTCTATTGATTTAATTTGTCTTTCTTTACCTTTCAATTGTAGGTGATTCTATCTTACTGTTGACGCTTTATCTCCTTGGACTCAACCTACTTCCACATTTTTCTGGCTGTGTTTGCAACATTTCTTTCTGTGCTGCTTCGCCTACTTAGAACTCTTTTCCATAAACTGCCACCCTTAAGTACTTTGCCATATTAAACCATCTTCAAATTCCTAATTCCTTGGTGCTATCCCATTATCGGCCTATCACTGCCAACTGTTACTCTGCCTTACCTTTACTCATATTCTCAATTGTCTGTCCCTTGAAGAAAAATCAAAATATCATTTCTGAATTTCTTGCCTCTGTATTTCAATCTGATTATATCACTTTAAATTCATATCTTTCTAAGAACCACTGCTTCTTTAATTAGCTCTGCAAAAACCTCAAATTCCTTTTCCAAACAATTAAGCTTTTTAATGACCTAGGAGTCTTGAATATTTTATGCTTCCGCTGTGCCATTCTAATTACATCACATACTTGCCAAAATGTTCTATAAATTTTGCCTTCATTATTGCCTTTAGTTCTCTTTATTTCCATTACTACTCTGACTTTAACTGAGCTAACTTTACTTACTTATCAAACCATCTTACCTAATTAATTATCACAGAAAGAAAATACATGAATTCCTGAGCTACTTTCTTTAATGCTTCAACTCTATCTGTGCCACACTGAATTCTGAATCTTGACATACTGCTACTGACATGTTTTTACTCTTTACATATTTTCTTACTTCAAATAATATTCTCTAACTGACTCAGCAAATCAAATCCATAATCCTTCAACATATTCATTCTCATTATTGTGACACTGTACTCTTTTATCGGGAAATAAAACTGCTCAACTAATTTTTCACATACTATGCCTTTCATCTTTGCCAAACTCTTTGTCAATCAGATACCATCTGACCCAAAATTCTTTACTATTTATCTAATCACACTTTTCCTTTCTATATTCTACAATCCACTGACTTTAAAAATTCTAATTTCCATATATTTCTTGATATTTCTGCTTTATTCTGCCATACTTTAATTTGTTCACTATTCTTTAACTAATCTGCCTTTGCTCTTACGTTAAACTCTGGACATATCCTTACAAAAGAATATCTCTGCTCAATTAAATCATTTACTATATACTGCCATATAAACTCTTTCTGAATATTTCCTGAACCATCTGACTATCATTATTCTATAATATGTCACATTCTTTCTTCTTCTAATCAATAACACCGAGCTTTAACTTCACTGACAATCATATCAAATATAATACCATCTCTGCAAAATGCTTCCATTACTCCGCTATCTAGCTGATCTCACTATATCACTTATATTGTAACTTTTCTTAATACACATTACCTTTCACTGAAACACTACCAAACCGAAATCTGAATTCCCATTCCTTAAACACAATAACCTGCTCTGCTGATTCCTCTGTTCCACATTGCTGCTTCATAATTTCAACATTTATTTTCCGATTACCTTGTAATAACTGCCTTATTCTTAGTACTGAAAACACCACTGTACAAAATACTCTTTAATATCCCTTTAATTCAAACCCTTACTTTAATTCTTTCACAATCTGTCTTTCTGTTCAGCTCAATCTAACATTCCCTTATCAGCTTCTCAACTAACTCACCTCTCTTTTCTTCATACTGTACACAAATGCAATCATCACTGAGCTTATCTTTAACACCGCAACCTTTAACGAATCCTTCTGTTGAATATTCACAAATGTTACTTATCAACTGAATATCTTTTCTTTGAAATTCTTATAAAATTTCACTGAATACTGCTCTCCCTCTACTTTCTCTATTTCCAATGTTCACCTCTACACACACTTATATTAAGCTTTATATTAAACTTCCTATTACTATCATCACTTACAACAACATTATTCTCATACTTTCCATTACAATCATTTTTTATCACAAAAACACATTTAGCTCCACTACCACAAATCACTGCTCCTCTATTTACTAACACCTCATCTGAAGCTGATCTGCCTTACTTAATTATTCAAAATCTTCCATATCGCTAATCACATTATCATCCAAACTACTTCTTAACACTTATTGACATAAATCTCAAACATATCAATTATCTCTGCTGACTATTTCAATCGCAATCCTTACATTTGCCAATCTTTAACACACATTGTTCCACATTACAACATTGTTCCTGTTATAACTCTATTGCACAACTACCTCTACTATAATTGCCTCCTACACATATTCTCAACCATTACCTTATATCTGTCTCCGCTAATTCTCTACCTTGCTAGAACATTTTCATCACGCTAAATCATATCCTTCTCAGAACATAACTCTATCTTTACTGAATATCACAACTGAGCTTACTAATTACCTCAATTTTCCACAACTAAAAACCTCTACACAAATACCTTTCTGCAATAGATCAACTTACTAGCATAACTCAATGAGCTATACCATTACCAACCGTACCATTTCGCCACCACCACTAACAACTGCCAATCTGACAAACATAGGCACACAATTCACATGACAAAAACTCACGTGAAAACCCCACTAAAAATCACACAAAACCGCAGACTTACTATCAGCAGTGGACATTAAATCATGTCTTGGGACATTGTAACTTTAATGTCTTTTCATATTCTAACTGGACCATGCTCTGATACCAATTGCAGCGACCCTGGATATTTATGTCCAATAAGGATCCATATCCAGACCCGCTGTCACGTCCCGACAATTAACTATACTTATATATGTCGTAACGTAAGCAAAAGGGGGACGGGAACAAGTTTTCCTAACATGAAGTAAAACCTTTAATTACATTCGTCAGGCAGTGCAGCAGAATTATACAATAAGGTTTGTACAACTAAGGGTTCCAGTTAATATTTACAATATTCTAGGTTGCCAACATCTTGGGGATCTAGATTGATAAAGAAAAGGAAGTCAAGAATCGCTCGGCACACAGTCCCCAGGAGGGTTTGCCTCATCTGGAATTCCTGAAAGGACAAAAAGGGATACGTGAGCGGTTGTGCCCAGTAGGATTTGCCTTCGTAATGAAAGTAAGGTACGTGATAGCCTCACAAAGGAATTTTGAAAGTGCACATCTTATAACAAGAGATGGAAATAAATAATTTATAACAGTACTGAAACAAGGAAAATAGTGAAAAGAAAGAGTTGCTCTGAACTAAACAGTAGACAAGTGTAATCTATTCATGACACAGTTCCATGGATAGGTAAATCGAATCTAGTAGTAGGTGGTGTCATGCCAAACACCCAGATGATCCATCTTCGATCTTACGGCCAGTAATCGAATTCGGGTGCTCCTCCCAGGGCTGGACCGGCCCCATTTGCACAAGCATTATATTGGGAGAGTCCGAAGACCCACAGTATTTCGTACCATTTCCACTTGATCAATCTTTTAGTATGGTTTGGGCAGATCTCAAAATAACATTAATATTACAGCACATGCAAGAGTATCATGAAGGTAAGACCAATAAGTTGGGTTGGCCCAAGTTTAAGTACTGTAGACAAATACAATATAACTGGGGAAAAGGACAAGCTTGAACAAACAAGGGAATCAGTCGACTATTCAGGAGATCTCAGTTGGTTCGTCGTGCTTATTTTTTGTCTTGATCAGTAGAAGTGTCACTTTGTCATATCCGAAGTAACTTCATCATATCCGAAGTTACACTTCGTCATATCTGAAGCTAACTTCATCATATCCGAAGTTGGTACTTCGTCATGCTACTTTTTCTCTTGATCAGTCGAAGTCTCACTTCGTCATATTCGAAGTTAACTTTGTCATATCCAAAGCTAACTTCAACATATCTGAAGCTGGTACTTTGTCATGCTGCTTTTTGTCTTGATCAGTTGAAGTCTCACTTCATCATATCCGAAGTTAACTTCGCCATATCCGAAGTTACACTTCGTCGTATCCGAAGCTGGTACTTCGTCATGCTGCGTTTTGTCTTGATCAATCGAAGTCTCACTTCATCATATCCGAAGTTACACTTTGTCATATCCGAAGCTAACTTCATCATATTCGAAACTACGCTTCGATTGACCACGTTATATCTTGGCCAGTTAAATTGTCTTATTGCTTTGTTGAACCTCGATTATTTTTAAATACCGATTATCTTTATAAAACTTGGATTGTCTTTATATATTGATTGTCTTCATAAAATATTGATGGTCTTCATAAAACATTGATTATCTTTATATATTGATTGTCTTCATAAAACATCGATTGTCTTCATAAAATAAGTACAGTTGTTTCACATAATTATCTTATTATTTCTCTGTCTGACTACAGATCTTTTTATCTGTCTCATAAGATCTCTTCCTTCCAAAGGTAGAATCAGTCGACCAGAATGGTAAGATTGGTTGTTACAGGTTTCCTTCGCAGTGGTAAGTGAAAGTTTAGAGGAGGGCTCAAGGTTGTTGCCTGATACAAAAAGGGTTTCCTCTAACAAGAACAAGTATTCAGGAGACATTTGAAGAGTAGCCCAAGCGAGAAGGAAAAACAGGGTAGTACAGCGAGAAGGGAAAATAGGTAAGAGAGAAGAGAAAATAGAGTAACACAAGCGAGAAGGGAAAATAGGTAAGAGAGAAGGGAAAATAGAAGACAAGATTCCTACCTTCCAGAAAGAAGGAAATGGCAAAGCAAAACTTCGGATCCTTCTTCCTTTACCCAGCACCAAAGACCCTCCTAACCTTCTCCTTCCTCCTCTTCTTCCCCATACCTCAGTGGAAGCAGCAACAACAACAGCAACATGCGAGGTTGGATAAGGATTACAAGGATATAGCAGAGTTCACATGTGAGGGGCGTGCGAATTCTCCCAATAGGTGCACGATGGCGATGGATTTCCTCCGAAGATTTCATCCAATGTTAACACATAAGTGTGCTAATTACGTAACATGGGTTACGTAGGTACGTGAACAGTAAGTGAACAGTGAAATGACTACATAATCACTGTGTCACATGGATATTTATATATATCCATAATTATATATATATAATATCATTTTCTTTTAATCCTTTTCTATTAATAAAATTTTACATATTTAGGTTGTCAAAAGCCACAAATAATCACTGTGTCACATGGATATTTATATATATCCATAATTATATATATACGATATTATTTTCTTTTAATCCTTTTCTATTAATGAAAATTTACCTATTTAGGTTGTCAAAAGCCATCAGTGAGATACCACGCTGGAAGACCTAGAATTCTAACCTTGTGTCAAGACCTACGGGCCAAGGGACAGTCTCAGGTAGACAGTTTCTATGGGGCGTAGGCCTCCCAAAAGGTAACGAAGGCGTGAAAAGGTTTCCTCAAGCCGGACGGAGATTGGCACTAGAGTGCAAAGGCAGAAGGGAGCTTCACTGCAAGACCCACCCATCGAGTAGGGACGAAAGTCGGCCTTAGTGATCCGACAGTGCCGAGTGGAAGGGTCGTCGCTCAACGGATAAAAGTTACTCTAGGGATAACAAGCTGATCTTCCTCAAGAGTTCACATCGATGGGAAGGTTTGGCACCTCGATGTCGGCTCTTCGCCACCTGGGGCTGTAGTATGTTCCAAGGGTTGGGCTATTCGCCCATTAAAGCGGTACGTGAGCTGAGTTCAGAATGTCGTAACTCATGTATGCTTATTCCCAATGATTATTTTTAGGATTGGCGAAGTGGCTAAATTTCAATTAATTAGAACATTATCATACAATAAAAAATGACCAATTATTTTATAAATAAACCTGAGGTGTTATATCTCTCCCCCACTAGAAAAGAATTTGGCCCTCCAAATTCAACTAGTGTCAACTACTAACCTGCAAATAACTCTAGATATTTGACCTTGATAGCGTTTTCTAATTCCCATGTTGCTTCTTCTTGACCTCGCCGACTCCATTGAACTTTTACCAATGGTACTTCCTTATTCCAAAGTTGCCTGAGTTTTTGGTCGAGGATTCGAACTGGCTTCTCTTCGTATGCCAAGTTTCCTTGCACATCCAAAATTTCATATTCTATTATATGAGTTGGATCATAGACATACTTCCGCAACATAGATACATGAAAAATATCATGTACGTTGAATAACAGACGGGGTAGAGCAAGCTGATAAGTCACTACTCCAGCTCTCTTTAAAATTTCAAATGGTCCGATGTAACATGGACTGAGCTTGCCCTTTACTCTGAATCTGCGAATTCCTCTACGAGGTGATACTTTTATAAAGACATGATCTCCTTGTTGGAATTTCAATTCTCTTCTTCGTTGATCGGCTTAACTTTTCTGTCGATCCTGAGCGACCTTCATTCTTCTTTGAACTATCTTTACGATTTCTGATGTCTCTTGAATCATTTATGGCCCCAGAATTTGTAGTTCATCTCGCTTTGTCCAGCAGATGGGTGATCTACATTGCCTAGCATATAAAGCCTCAAAAGATGCCATCTGAATGGTGCTCTGGTAGCTGTTGTTATAAGCAAACTCCGTGATTGGTAAGTGATTATTCCAATCCTTCCCGAATTCCAGTGCACAAGCTCGGCACATGTCTTCAACCACTTGATTTAACCTTTCGGTCTGCCCATCTATTTGGGGATGAAAGACGGTACTGAATTTCAATTTGATCCCCAAAGCTTCTTGTAGTTCCTTCCAGAAATGAGAAGTGGATCTTGCATCACGGTCTGAGATAATATCCTTTGGAATTCCGTGTAATCGAACAATTTCTTTTAAATATAAGGCTGCGAGGATATTAGCCAACCATTCACTCTTTACTGCTACGAAGTGGGCTGACTTGGTGAGTCGATCAATTATCACCCATATGGTATCATAGCCGCCACGAGTTCTGGGTAATCCTATGATAAAGTCCATGCCCACGTTGTCCCATTTCCACTCGGGTATTTCCAGAGGTTTCAATTTACCTGCAGGCTTTAGGTGCTCCGCCTTAATCTTTTGACAGGTCAAGCATATGGCAACAAAATTGTAATGTCCCTCCTCATATTACACCACCAAAAGTTTTTCTTGAGATCTCGATACATCTTGACAATTCTAGGATGTATAGTGTAGTAAGTTTGATGTGCTTCTTCAAGTATCTGCGTCTTAATCTCTGAATCATCTGGGACACATAATCTTGTCCTGATTGAAGATTCCGTGTGAATCTATACAGAAGTCAAGTTTAGACTTTAAGTTTTCTTGATCTCTAATATCATTGGGTCATCATCTTGTTGTGCTCTGATTTATTTCAGAAGGTCAGATTGGACTCTTTAAATTTACTATCATGGCCTTATCTTCCTGTGGCTGGCTTCTAAATTTAGCATGGAGAATTCTTCCAACAGTTTCCATTCTTTTACCATTAAACATGACATCCATGCCACATGGATTCTGCTGAGAGCATCTGCAACAGTATTGCCTTTTCCAGGATGGTACTCAATCTTAAAATCATAATCATTGATGTATTCCAACCATCTTCTTTACCTCATGTTCAATTCATTCTGTGAAAACAAGTATTTTAGACTTTTATGATCTGAGTACACAATAAATGGAATCTCGTAAAGATAGTGTCTCCATAGCTTCAGAGCAAAAATTACTACTACAAGTTCCAAGTCGTGAACTGGATAATTCTCTCATGGTTCTTTAATTATCTAGATGCGTATGCGATGACTTTTCCATCTTGCATTAAGACACATCCCAACCCAATGGTTGACGCTTCGGTATAGACCTCACAAGTTCTTCCCTCTATAGGTAGAGCTAGGGCTGGTGCAGAGGTCAGATGTCACACCCCGACGCGGAATATCAGAACGTGAGGCAGTTGCAAGTAAACGAGTACAGAGCGTATAATAGACATCAAACCATTAGACAAGAATAATGCTAAGGCAAATGTATTTCATTGAAAATTCCTCAATTGTCTATTACAACCACTAATATCAAGCCATTCTATAGGGCCCAATTGTCATCATTACATTGAAGGAAAGTAAAGACTAACTAAGACTCTAACATAACACTATTGCGCCAGGGTACTCCTGATTCACTCCTAGTTGTTTCCATCCTCATGAGTGCAGGTATCTTCTTCGGTCTCACCTGAGGACACATATCAAATAACGCAGAGTGAGCGATAATGCCCAGTAGGACTTAAATCTCATGATCAGACATGCTTTAAATGATTAATGTATTAAAAAGTAGAGTAACTAATGATAGAGAGCGAGAGTCAAGTATTGTCAAGCAAGGGATAGCACAATAGCATGATTCATATAGCACAAGTATCAAGTATAGCACAAGAGCAGGATGGCCATAGCACAGATAGCACAAAATAGTTCATGATAGCACAACGAGTCAAGTATAGCATAGCACTTGATTGTCATATAGATAGTCGAGATAGATAGCACTTGAGTGTAATGCCAAACACTCTGGTCAATTAACTTCCGCGGGCAGTAGCACTTTTGGGCGCACCTCCCAGGACTAGACCGGGCCCTTTATATTGCCATGCATTAGTCATATTGTTTACCTTGAGACAATCAGTCAAATGGCCATAGAGAGTACCAAGAATAGATGAGAGTAATTGATGAATAGACGAGAGTATAGAGAACGTGAATAGAGAGCGAGTAGAGTATAGATGAGAGCTAGTGGTCATTGCACATGAAACGACGTTAAATAGGCGATAGTAACGGTTGCACAACACGCATAGTTGGTGTTGACAGTCTGGTAGAATTCACTAACCAACCAATAGCCATGCTACGAACATAGTCCAAAGGTCCAACATGATCTCATGATAAGAGAGAGAGCATTTTAAGGCTGTTTGGATCTTACTAATCCCAAAAGGGTATCATAGGTATTGAGGGTACAACCAACTCATTGACCATGTGGGAATCCATGGACAGAGAAGACTTACGGAGGCCTTGAACAAGGATTCACTAGTTGTGACAGACCACATCGTTTAAACCCGTTAATATGGTAACGAGCCTGACACGACTCCGCCTCCTGCGAACGAGCCGAAGCTTCGCAAGGGATATCATTCACACATGTCCGTAGAAATATAAAGGAAATAACTGAACAAAAACAAACTTTCCATTCCACAAATATTTACATGAGATTTACATAGCCAGTTTCTCAACTAAAACCATAAACCAGTACAATAGAACTTGAAGCATACCCCGAGGTGTACAAAGAGAGAAAATTACACTGTTGGTGGTGGCGTAGACCCTGCTCCACTACGATGCGGACCGGAACTAGAAGACGGTTGGAAAGCCTCCTACTCTCCCTCACCTGAAAGGAGTAGGGGGGTGAGCCTCACTAGTCACTGGCTCAGTAGGGAAACTCCCCCAAAGAAACTGAGCAAACCACAACTCAAGTAACTAAGCAGAAAGCTATACTATAGCCATTACAGAATTATTTAAGCAGGATATTAAAGCTGTAACTTACTTACCACCTGCTGACCTCGAATGTGATTTTAATAAATAAACAGAAAACCTAAACAGGTGTACGAGCTAAAGTAGGTAAACACCAAACTTGGGTCGCATAGCCTGGCTCGCGACACCAGCAACCAACCCGGACAAATACATAGGTCTACCTCTCAGTCTCGCAGCCACAGACGAAAGGTTCAGTTGCCGACCCACTAAACCAAACAAGAACTGTGGAGACCAACCAAACCACCACACCTGCAGGTCACACCCCGCAGGCCCATGCCTGACACCTTTAGGGACTCTGGCCTAAACTCCCTAAAGTGAGGCACTGGAAACAGGACTAGCTGGGGTCCAGTACGTCTACTGGTGTCCGTCCCCCAGACTACGAGCTCGCTACAAGTGACTAAACAACAAACTCTCACAAGTCACTGTCCCTGCCGTCTTTCCCTCAGTCAGAAGACAACTCTCCTCGAGAGCGAGGGTGTCCAAGAAGACGACAAGACCCTGATGGTACAACTATCTGGGACAAACCCCGAGCACACCCACGTGCCTGGCTCACCTCGGAACCTGAGGCTCCCAACTGTAGAGGCAACCACGGAAGACGTAACACTACCTGCCACGCACACGGAAACTCATACACGCTGCGCAAACCACATGAACACACACGGGTCGCTAAAACCAGTCACACACGCAACCACGTGAGCCTGCAGCTCACCATGTGAACCGCACTCCCAAGGAGCACAACAGGTGCCAAAGCACCGCTAACCACTTCTACACACATCGGTTAATCGTACCATGTATCGGTTAAACAAATACAGATACATGCATTAACATTTACATGCTAGAAGTATCCCACGGCTGTGATCGCGACAGAGGCCCAGGTCGCGTTCAGATAGCGACGCCCCGATATGTCGCAACCAAGATAGCGAACACGATGTATCGTCCTGTCGCAATCTGATCGCAATAGGGGAGACCGTCGCCTTCGCAGGCGAAAAACCCTATCCGGGTCTCCTTCGCCAGAAAACCCTAAAAACCATGCCAAACATGGTTTCTAATCCATTTTTCATGCTCTTTGTGATGTCCTAGCATGCCATCTATGGTTCTTAAAGTTGTAAACACATCACATGACACACACAGCGATTCCACGAAGAAAAGGGTAGAATCTCCCTACTTTGATGAAGAACACAAAAACGGGCGATAACCCGATGTTCCTCCCGCTCCACACGCGATCCTCGCAGCAAGAACACGACCAACTGAGGCCCACGAGCTCGAATCACCCAGAATCCCTCGAGCAAAACCTCCCCTGGCCGAGTAGAGCTTGTGAAAGCTCTGTTTTGCCAAGGTTTCTTAAAAACACAGCTCGGTTGAGAACGCGATGTATCGCTACATTGCGACCAGGTTGCGACGCGGCTGCCTGTCGCGATCCACCTGTCGACGTCAGCACGCCCGTGCGCGCAACACACGGCGCGCATACAGACGATAAGCCAAAACGGTGGCAACCAGAATGCGACGTCCTCGGGTGTCGCGATGAGAACGCGACGCGCCCCTCTGTCACGTTCAGGGACAGAGAACAAGCCTACGTTTTGGGCCAACCAGCCGGCCCATAATGCCCCCAAAACCTATGAAAGCACCTGCTAGTCACAATGTGGGCCACACACTGGCCACCACAACGAATATAGACGATCCGAACAGTCGATATGATACATTACTATCACCTAAAAGATAGTAATGTTCCCAAGTATCCTCACCACCTTGCCTGTTTTCCCATCTGACTTTCACTAAATCAATGTTCTTATTCCTGAGCTTTTGGGTTCTGCGGCCTGTGATCTGTACTGGATATTTTGGCATAGTCATGTCTGGCTTTAATTCATTCCTCTGGTAACTAACCACTTGGGATGGATCTTCAATGTACTTTCTGAGCATTGAAACATGGAACACATTATGAACATCTGCGAAGTCTGCTGGCAGAACTAACCTGTAAGCCATCTCACCCAATCTTTCTATTTTCTGGAATGGACCTACATATCTAGGGCTCAACTTGCTTCGCTTGCTGAATCTAAGTACACCTTTAGTAGGAGAAACCTTCAAAAATACATAATCCCCTACTTCAAACTGCAATGGCTTGCATCTGTTATCAGCATAACTCTTCTGTCGTGTTCTGTGCTATCTAAAATTTTCTTTAATAAACTTAACTGTTTCTGCACATTGTCTGATTAACTCCGAACCCAGAACTTACCTCTCTCCTACCTCATGCCAATTCAATGGTGTCCTGCATGGTCTGCCATATAATGCCTCATAGGGTGCCATTCCAATACTTGCTTGATAACTATTATTATATGCAAATTCAACCATACTCAAATGACGTTCCCATATTCCTCCCAAAACTAAGCAACAGGCCCTCAACATATCTTCTATTGTCTGGATGGTCCTTTCTGTTTGTCCATCTGTCTGCGGATGATATGCGGAACTATATCTTAACTTAGTGCCAATTACCCTATGCAAACTTCTCCAAAAGCCTGAGGTGAATCTTGGATCTCGATCTGAAACAATAGTAACTAGAATTCCATGCAATGGTATTATTCTTTCCACATATAATTTGGTTAGCCTGTCTACTGACCATGACATATTAACCGGTAACAATGTGCAAACTTTAGTCAGTCTATCAACAAAAACCCAAATGCCATTATGACCTGCTGAACTGGGTAAACCCACTATAAAATTCATAGCTATATCATCCCATTTCCATTGTAGTATGGGCAAAGGTTGCAACAACCTCCTGGTCGTTGATATTCTGCTTTTACTTACTGACAAACGACACATCTTGCTATAAATTCTGCAATTTCTCTTTTCATGTTTGGCCACCAGAAAAGACCCTTCATTCCCTGATACATCTTAGTACTGCCTGGATGAATAGTATATCTTGACCTGTGGGCCTCCTCTAACACTTTTTGTCTGATTTCTGCATCAGCTGGAACATACACTCGGCCTTTCAATCTGACTACATTATCATGGCCCAAAGTTACCTCCTCCCTTCTTAAAATATTTGGCAAGTTCTCATCTGCTTTCTGAGCTTCAACTATCTACTATAAGAGAAGGTTCAACTGCACTATTCGCCAACATGCTCTTGCTGACTATTGCACATATAAAGACATTTAAAATCTGATGATCAATCTGTCCCCATGTAATTTTAAGTATATATTTATTTTGGAGATTAACAAAACCTTATCAAAGTTCTTTAAGTCTTAAGTACAGGAAATACTCCAAAGTCAATCAAGCCAATATTGGTAAGTATTATATTTCTGAAGCATTAATTATTTCAAGATTGTATCTATCTACGTCCTCATCGACTTCTGTTGAAAATCACAATGATTTCCTTCATGTATATCGTTTTAAATAAAGCTATAACGATTTGATATCGCAAGGATTCCCTAACTCATCGTAACGATTTGCTCATCGCAACGATTCCTTAAGTCATCGTAACGATTTGCTCACCGCAACGATTCCTTAAGTCATCGTAACGATTCGCTTATCGTAACGATTCGCTCATCGTAACGATTTGCTAATCACAACGATTCCTTAAGTCATCGTAATGATTTGCTCATCGCAACGATTCCTTAAGTCATCGTAACGATTCGCTCATCGTAACAATTTGCTCATTACAACGATTCCTTAAGTCATCGTAACGATTTGCTCATCGCAACGATTCCTTAAGTCATCGTAACGATTCGCTTATAGTAACGATTTGCTCATCGCAACGATTCGTTAAGTCATCATAACGATTCGCTCATCATAACGATTTGCTTCGCGCAACGATTTCTTTAGAGCTCATAACGATTTGCTTCGCACAACGATTTCTTTAGAGCTCATAACGATTTGCTACGCGCAACGATTTCTTTAGCACTCATAACAATTTGTTTTGTGCAATGATTTCTTTAGTGCTCATAATGATTTGCTTTGCGCAACGATTTCTTTAGCGCTCATAACGATTTGCTTTGCGCAACGATTTCTTTAGCGCTCATAACGATTTGTTTTGCGCAACGATTTCTTTAGCGCTCATAATGATTTGCTTTGCGCAACGATTTCTTTAGTGCTCATAACGATTTGCTTTGCGCAATGATTTCTTAAGTATTCATAACGATTCCTTTAATGAATACAACGATTTGCTCTCCATAACGATTTCTTCAGTAAACACTTGATCATAACGATTTCATAAGTCATATAGACAATGACTTTATGGTTTATATGGACTTGATATTTATCTTATATCTTAAAGCATTGAATAGTCAAAGTCTTCTCTTATCTGTCCGACTACTGTGCATTTAATGAAGACAGAACGCATCTCTGCATGTATGCAGATGATATGTTTTCATTATCGTGCATATTATGTCAACATCTTTTAGAACAAGCTATTTGGCATTGCTATTTTGGTGAATATTCACATCAACGTTTACTGACAACAAGAGACAGCCTAGCTGTCTACTGTTCTAGCATTTAATATGTGCAGGGTCCTAAAGATATTTTGTTATGCAACGTTGGACCATATAGACGCCAGAAGACCCTATCTCTTTGCATGCTCAAATGGATAAAAGATTGTTGACTAGAAGTTTCCAAATGTCAAGTAGTCTAACGTCTACCAAACTAAGAGACAACGGTTACTTCAAACGACTACTTTTCAAATTGGAGATATAAATTCAAGTTAGTAGCTCCAGAAGAAAAAGAAGAAAGAGTCTTATTATTGCAGAAAGAAAAAGCTTTGCAGTTCTTCTGAAAGAATTCTAGAGCCAAGAATTTCATTCGTGTGTGTCTTTAGCTCTTTGCTCTCTGTGCTGTAAAAGAAATCCTGAGAGAGCCAGTGTAGTTCTGAGAGAGTGCCTTGTTTAGATTATTTGCTCTCAGTGCTAGTAGCTTCAGATCTTGACTTGCTAAAGCTTGATCTAGGGGCTTGAATTCTTGTTTACTCTTTTGTGTTGTGTTCCCTTCTGTTGTGAAGGAAGACCTGGTGGGGAGCCAGGGTGTTGTGTTCCCTTCTGTTGTGAAGGAAGACCGTGTGAGGGATCCAGGGTGTTGTAGTTCCCTTCCTGTGAAGGAAGACTAGCTGAGCTGGGTGTTGTATTGTCCATAGGGGGACTATACCCTAGTTAGTGGAATCCTGAGTTGTTGCTCAGGGACTGGACGTAGGACTCCTAAGGAGAGGAGGTCTGAACCAGGATAATTCCTTGTGTTGTGTGATTGCTTATTGTGTGTTTGATTTTTATACTAACCTTCTCTAACCTTCATCGAAGAGCATCTTTGTATGGATGTTTTTAAGTACAGGTACTAATCAAATAAATTTTTAAAGACCCATTCACCCCCCCTCTGGGCTCGTCAACTGGGCAACAAGAGGTATCAGAGCAAGTCTCTTCGACAAAGAAGAAAGATCCAACGATCTGAAGAGTAAAGATCTATGGCAGCCCAAGGTAACATTGAAGGTCAGACTGTCAACCGACCCCCTCTCTTCGATGGTGAAGATTATGCTTATTGGAAGACCAGAATGGAGTACTTTCTCCAAGGTCACGACTATCAGATATGGTCAATAGTAGAAGAAGGCGATCTCCTGGTCACAAATGAGAAAGCTCAATGGACAGATGATGACAGGAAAAAGATCTCCTTGAACTGTAAGGCTAAGAGTATTCTGTGCTGTGCACTAAGCAAAAAGGAATTCAATAGAGTTTCAGCCTGCAAATCCGCAATGGAGATGTGGGAAAAGCTTAGAATTACCTATGAAGGCACAGACAAAGTGAAGGAGACAAGAATTGATATTCTTGTTGCTCAATATGAAAGATTTCAGATGAAATCAGGTGAGTCCATAACTCAAAAGTTCAGTCGATTCACAGATATTACAAATGGATTGGCTGGACTTGGGAAAACCTATGAGATTGGAGACATGGTGAGGAAAATTCTTAGATCCTTACCATCCTTATGGACCCCAAAGGTCACAGCTATTGAGGAAGCTAATGATCTGAAAAGGATGTCTTTGGAAAAGCTCATTAGGTCCCTTATGGCCCATGAGATCAATATGGAAAGGGTAGGAGAGTCCTCAAGTAGAAAGAAGCACTCCAATGCTTTAAAAGCTGAAGAAGACTCATCAGAAGCAAGCTCAGATGAAAATGAAAGTATTGAAGACAGTGAAAATGAAGAAGCAATGCTATCAAGAAGACTGCAGTGGATTTTAGCCAAGAAAAAGAAATTTCAATCTGGCAGAAGATTCTTTAAGAAGAACAAAGACTTCAAGAAACCAGATAGAAATGATCAAAAGAAGGGTGAGCCTATTTGCTACGAGTGCAAAAAGTCAGGACATATCAAAGCTGAATGTCCAAAACTCAAGAAGCCTGAATTCAGAAAGAGAGAAAGCACTAAGAAATTCAGGAAATACAAGAAGAAGGCGATGGCAGCTATGTGGGAGAACAGCAGCAACTCAGACAGTGAGTCAAGTTCAACAAGTGATGAAGAAGAAGCCAACTTGGCTTCATGGTAAATACTGAAGAAAAGGTAACTTCTGACTCATCTTTTGATTCCTGCAATAATTCTGATTCGGATAACTTAGAGGAAGTATTCAATGAACTATACAGTAAATATAGAAAGTAATCAAACTATTAAAAGTAAGTAAGAAAAATAATACTTGTTTAGAAAACACAAATTCAGATCTAAAATCAGAAAATGAACAGCTAGAAAAACAGTTAACTGAACTTAAAAGAAGAAACGGTTTATTATGTGAAGATCTAAAGGATAAGAATGAACAAATAATTAAATTTGAAAAACAAGTAAGCTCGGATGAACTAAAAACAGAGATAAACTCATTAATAGAAGAGAATAAAAAGTTATCTAGCACATTGGAAAAATTTACAAATGGTAAAAACTCCCTCATATTAAAAGGTGCTAGAAGATCAGGTAAGAAGAAAAATAGATTGGGATATATACCCCCAGATAATGAAGAAACTATAGTTTATCCTAAAATATATTCAACACCAAAATTTGTACCTGAACAAGACATTGCATACAAGGCAAATTTCAAATATATAGAAAAAGTGACAAAATTGTCCTGCTGTAGTCACTGTAACAAATTAGGACATATCATAACTACATGTCCAACTAAACATAAGAAATGGATAATAAAAAGGGAAACCAGTGATACTAACCAATCAGAACCCAAAAGAACTGGGTACCTAAGACTTAAGTTTTCATTTCAGGGTAACTCTCGAGCATCCAAATGGTATCTGGACAGTGGATGCTCAAGGCACATGTCAGGTAATCGAAAGCTATTCTCTCATCTTCAAAATGAAGAAGGAACTGTTACATATGGAGATAACGGAAAAGGAACAGTGATAGGCAGTGGTTCTGTGAACAATAAAGGAAAGACAGTTATTGAAGATGTATTGTTTGTCAAAGGGCTAAAACATAATCTTATTAGCATCAGCCAACTTTGTGACAGAGGTCATCAGATCCAGTTTCAAGAGTCAAAGTGCAGCATATTAAAGGATGGAGCAGTAATTTTCGAGGCAAATAGAGAAAAGAACTTATATGTGCTCTATCTTGAAGAACTCAAGGATCAAAATGTCTGTCTAGTAGCAAATAAAGATCAATCAACTGAATTGTGGCACAGAATATTAGGACATTGCAGCATAGATGGTATGAGAAAGTTGTTAAAGAAAAATCTTGTGGAAGGTCTGCCAAAAGTCAGCACTAAGATGGAAGGTGTTTGTAAACCTTGTGCCAAAGGAAAACACTCCAAGAGCTCCTTCAAGTCGAAGACTGTGGTAACCACCTCAAAGCCTTTGGAACTCCTTCATATGGATTTGTTTGGGCCAATGAGGACCACCAGTCTTGGAGGAAAGAATTTTGGTTTTGTTATTGTCGATGACTATTCCAGATTTACATGGGTGTCATTCCTAGAACATAAAGATGATGCATTTGAAAGCTTTAACAGTTTTAGCAAGAAGGTTCAGAAAGACAAGAAATTCTATTATTAGTATTCGATCAGATCATGGAGGTGAATTTCAGAATGAGAAATTTGCAAAGTTCTGTGAAAATGAAGGGATTGAACACAATTTCTCAGCACCAAGGACACCACAGCAAAATGGAGTTGCTGAGAGGAGAATAAACTCTATTGGACATGGCAAGAACAATGTTGTCAGAATATAATTTGCCAAGATACTTTTGGGCTGAAGCAGTGAACACAGCAAGCTATATTATCACAGAGTAATGATCAAGCCAATCCTAAAGAAGACTGCATACGAACTGTTTAAAGGAAAGAAGCCAAAGATCAGCCACTTTAGGACATTTGGATGTCCTTGCTTCATTCACAATAATGGAAAAGGGACATTGGTAAGTTGGATGCCAAATCAGATGAATGTATCTTCATGGGGTATGCTTCTAAACCCAAGGTTATAGAGTATTTAACAAACGTATCTTATTAATTAAACAGTCTGTGCATATTATTTTTGATGAGACTAACCCTTCCTTGAGAAGGAAGAAGATAGTGACAATGATGATGCAGACGAACTGTCCAAGAAACTAAAGGATACCTCAATTGAAGACAGGGATGATCCACCTCTGGAAGACTTGCAACAGCAAGATATTACACATGAAAATCTTCCAAAGGAGTGGAGATACAAGAAAGATCACCCACCTGAGAACATTATTGGATCCATCTGTAGGGGTAAGAACAAGAGGTAATGTAATACCTTGTGATTATCTAGCATTTATCTCTCAAATAGAGCCTAAGACAGTCAATGAAGCTCTCTCTGATGAATCCTGGATTATAGCCATGCAAGATGAACTTAACCAGTTCAAGAGAAACCAAGTATGGTCACTTGTTCCCAGACCATCCAGTTATTGGCACCAAATGGGTGTTCATAAATAAATTGGATGAGGCTGGTGTGATTTTAAGAAACAAGGCCAGACTGGTAGCTCAAGGCTATTCCCAAGAGGAAGGCATTGATTTCGATGAAACCTATGCTCCTGTAGCTAGACTTGAGGCTATTAGGATTTTACTTGCATATGCATCTGCTCTAGATTTAAAATTATTTCAAATGGATGTTAAATCCGCCTTTTTAATGGTTTTATTAAGGAGGAAGTGTATGTTGAACAGCCTCCAGGTTTCGATGATACAAATTTCCTAATCATGTTTTTAAACTTCATAAGGCATTGTATGGTTAAAGCAAGCACTAAGAGCCTGGTATGAAAGGCTTAACTCTTTTTTATTAAACCATGGTTTCTCTAGAGGACAGATAGATAGCACTCTATTTGTAAAATCAAAAGTTAAAAGCATATTACTTGTACAGATTTATGTAGATGACATTATCTTTGGATCTACTGATGAATCCCTTTGCAAGTATTTTGAAAAGTTGATGCAGGGAGAGTTTGAGATGAGCATGATGGGGGAGCTCAATTATTTCCTTGGACTACAAATCAAGCAAGGAAAAGATGGAACCCACATCTGTCAAGCAAAATACACCAAGGAGCTTCTGAAGAAATTCGGATTCGACAATGCCAAGCCACTATCAACACCCATGAGTACATCAACAAGGATGGATAGTGACAAGAATGGTAAGAAAGTAGATCAAAAGAACTACAGAGGTATGATAGGTTCATTACTTTATCTAACTGCTAGTAGACCTGATATTTTATTTAGTGTATGTATGTGTGCTAGATATCAAGCAGATCCTAGAGAATCTCATTTAATCAATGTCAAAAGAATTTTCAGATATTTAGCAAGAACTCATGACTTAGGGTTGTGGTATCCAAAGTCATGTGAAATTAATTTGATAGGATACTCTGATGCTGACTATGCTGGATGCAAAGTAGATAGAAAAAGCACCAGTGGTTGTTGTCAATTTTTTGCAGGGTGTTTGATATCCTGGTCCTCTAAGAAACAAAATTCAGTGGCACTGTCTACAGCTGAAGCTGAGTACGTGGCTGCTGGAAGTTGCTGTACACAACTCCTATGGATAAAGCAACAACTTGAGGATTTTGGACTAAATATCAAATCAATTCCACTATTGTGTGACAATACCAGCGCTATCAATCTCACCAAAAATCTAGTTCAGCATTCAAGGACCAAACATATTGAGATTAGGTATCATTTCATTCGTGATCATGTAGCAAATGGTAACATAGAAATATCCTTTATTGACACAAATGGTCAGTTAGCAGATATTTTCACAAAAGCCTTACCTGAAGAGAGATTCACATCTCTCAGAAGGGAATTGGGCATGTGTAATTTGTGAAAAGATTTCTATGAAAAACGGGCATATAAATTTTCAGAATTAAGTAAAATTTCTCTCCATGGCTTTAAGCAAAAGAAATGTAAATTATCTTTCATGGCCGCTCTCTTTTCTGAAGTCTGCTGAGGCTGGTCAAACTTATTTGTCGTTTTCCGCCACCTCTTGGCGCTTTGCTTTTGGTAAAACCTTTATTTAACCCCAAAATCGATGTGAAAACGATTCATCTCCTACCTTACACCTTTTTCCCTCTTCTCGTCTGGTTGCCTGAGCCGATGCCCTAACGACTCCGACATCGACTTTCTGCTAATTTGAAGCTCCTCTCTTTTCCCGCGAAGAATTCTTGAGGGCTTTTCCTCCTCTTTCCTCATCAACCCCCCAGAAAATCTTCCACACCCAAAGTCCATGGCATCGTCCATTATCTCCGGCAGTTTGGGTGGCTATAGCGCTGAGTTTCCTATCGACAGAGCAGCAGGAAAGGTTCACTTTCGTGAAGACCAAGCTTTGTGGGAATAAGGTGGTAGATGTTGCGATCTTGAGAAGAATGGTATGATCAGTGTAGTAGCCGCTATGAGAAGGATGCAGTGGATGGGAATCACCACCTTCTCTGAGGTAAGCTATCCGGACCTCGTGAAGGCGTTTTATGTGTGTTTGAGAACAAAGCAGACGGGTCCTTGATTTCATCTGTCAAGGGAACCCAAATCAAGATTGATCATGAAGTTTTGAAGACCCTGTTTGATGTGAGCACGTCTGGTCATAGTGGAATCCACTCAGTGGACACCTAGGCAAAGGGTCTAGGTATTGTTGGTTCAGAATTTAGACTGAAAGATGGCAAATTGGATATCAATCAGTTGAATGCCTTGAATCGCCTTCTGCACTTCGTAGTCTGTCAAATTCTTGTTCCCAGAAGTGCTACTTTCTCAACATGCACCAAGGCATACTCTGATATGATGTTTTGGGCCGTTCAGAACCTAGAAATCAACATGGCCGAAGTAATGATGGAAAGAATGAAGTTTGCCCGTGATCAAATCTGGGATACCAAGAGTAAGCTTAATGTATCCCTGCCTTATGCTCATTTGCTCTCCAAAGTTTTTCAGCACTTTGGAGTAGATGTTTCTGGCGCCGTTGTAGAGAAGATGGGCCAAGTAATTAGGTCCCGAAATCTAAGGAAGAGTGGTTTTTCTGTGGTCAACGGAGTGTGGACCAAGACCTCAGTGGCTGAGGGTGAACCCATCCTAGGGGAAGCCCAAGACGTTCAACTCGAAACAGTAGTAGTAGAGTCAGAGGGTCCTTTAGCAGTTGCAGAACCAGCAGCAGAAGAGGTCGCAGTACCTGGAGCTTCATGGAAGTAGCTGCCAGCAGAGATGTTGCAATGGAGAGTCCGATAGCTCAAGAAAATGTAGCAATGGCAGATTCTGTCAGAAGTTCAGAGGATCCTCTTCCCAGCTCCTCTGTGGCATCTGTACTCCGTCAAGTATTAGATTCCATTCACTCCTCTCCAGTGATTCAAAACACTGATGGGAGTTCGGTTGATCAGGTTGTGGCATCTGGCCACATTGAAGATTCAGTTTTAATAGATGCTCCCATTCAGGGGGAGCAAGAAAGAATTATGAAGGAGGCTCCTGTTCGGGGGGAGCAAGATATTGAGAAGGAAGCAGCATCACAAGGGGCACTTACTGAAGATGCTCCTGGGATTGAAGGGCATATTGAAACTCAAATAGAGGTCGAGGAGGAAATGGAAAGGAGCAGCAAAAACAAGAAAAATGCTCACAAAAGGCAGAAGAAATTTTTAAAGAAGATGCACTTAAAGCCCATCTTGAAGAGATTGGATGATCAAGGTGCAGTCTTGGACTCAGTGCGGTCAGCTGTGAGTTCTGTCTTTGAGCGCCAGGCATCCATGTCAAATGACATTTTTCAAATAAATGATGCCATGAAGTGGTTCAATAAGGAGCTGAGCTCTATGAAGGTGATGATGTCTGAGGTTTTGAAGGCAGTAGGGCCCAAAGATCCTACTCCTCAAGAGCGTGAGCCTTCAGGGCCAAGTGAAGATAATGCAGGGCCATCCGGGTAGATCAGTGTTGATCTTGTGGAGCTGCCATCAGGGCGTTCAGTTGATGCTCAAGCAGGGCCATCAGGGCCTTCAGTTGTTGCTCCAGCAGGGCCATCAGGGCCAAGTATCGAAGTTCAGCCCTCTGAAAAGTTGCCTAGTGAAGATTTTGATTTGTGTCAGGAGTCTGGGCCGGAGAAGGAGTCACTTAATCCAGTGGAACCGGTAGCTGAAAGAGCAGACCAGGCTGTAGCTCCTGAGCCCCCTGCCTCTTCTTCTCTTCTCACTCCAGCTGCTCCCTCTCCACCATCTTCTTCCACTGCACCTCCAGCTCCAACCACCTTTAAGCGACCCCGGTCAAGATCTGTTTCCTCTCCCCAACCATTTCCCTCTCAACTTGCCTCATCTCCTGTTTCTTCCACCATTGTTCCCTCTCCACCATCTTCCCCTCAGATTCCACCAACATCCTCTTCCGCTGGGCCTATTCTTCTTCTGGTCCTTCCTCTTCAGGGCCATCTGCTCTCCTTACCATTACTCCTGCTTCTATCTTCAATCCACCTACATCTCCCTCTTTTATTACCATCATTCCTGAGGGTGCCCAACTCACTCAAGTTGAAATCCAGGATATCAAGGATGAATTTGAGGTAGCAATACTTCATTCAGTCCTGGTTGTTGGCACCCACACTCACAAGACAGGCTCTTCTAGTTCTGTCTCTAAAAAGAGGAGACTCACCTCTACTCATCCTATCTGCTCTGATCTTTGTTATCCTCCCCTTTGGTTTTCCCTTTCTATCTCCAATAAGCAGAAACTTATCTACGAAGAATATCTTCAAAAGGTAGTTTTTGCCCACATTTTTGTCCTTCCCTTCTAAAATCTCTCTAATCATCTTGCCACCATCTTTCCTTACACCCATCTCTTTAAGGCTCAACAGTCAAAAATTTTCTCCATGACTGAAGCCAAAACTAAAGAGCAGTGGGCTCGGAGCAATAGAGATCTGTACAGTCAATTCCGTCGAGTTCAAGCTGCCAGATATCCACCTAGGGAAGCTCCTCTTCCCCTTTCTGAGTGGTTCCAGATCCATCACAAAAATCTGTTTGGCCCCTTCATTCAGAAAGAGATCAAGTTTATCCGGCAGTATCAGATGTACAGCAACTACTGCTATGTAAATCACCTCTCTGAATCTCAGCTGGGTCAATTTCGTGCAGCTATCAGGGCCCTCAGTTCAAGCACAGCTCATACTGAATCCCTTCAGGTCGACTTTGCTACCTTAGTTATTCCTGATGTAGTGTTCCTTCCCCATCTCCATGCTTTGATTATGGATTCTTCTGTGGGGACACTTATCTTTGAGCGAGCTGCAAGGGTAATGGCCAGGTTATTTGTGCAAGATGGCTGTGACCTATCTTTCCCAAGATTTGTCTTGAAGCAATATCTTCAGGGGCATATCAAGGTAGATGTTCTGGCCCCCATTCTTTCTGAATGTGAGCGGTTGTCTCCTGCAGATTGGACGAAGCTCTATCCCTTGTCTGCTCAGCAGCTAGGCGATCTAAATGCCTCTCAGGCCAGCTCCAATCAACCTCCCTTGTCTCCTGGTGAATTTTTGGATGCCAACTCTCTTCACCTCATCCGGGACTCCTATTTGACCTGGGTCGAACGATACAAGGTTTTCTTTGCTTTAAAGAAAGAGCTTAGGTCGCTTCAGATTGACTATCCCCTCAAGATTGAAGCCTTTCTTCGGTTTGCCAGTTTTGGATCCTTCTTAACCTACAAGTTAGCCCTTGGCAGTGCTAAGTATGGGGATTTCATTTCAGATCAAAGGCAGCTTCATATCAAAAGGATGGCTCCCACCATGGGACCCTCCTATCAAATTGAATTTGGGGTCTTTCAAGCTTTTTTTGAAGAGCAGGAATGCCAGGCACTCCCTGTCATCAGGCGCTTTGGCTCCTTGTTATCCCCTGCTCATTATTTATCTGTAACTCCTCAAAACTGATCAATATATTTGGTTGAGTGCCCTTCCATCCTTTCTCTACTTCATTGTCGAAGTTTATCTTTTTGCTTAATGAAAAAAAGGGGGAGAAAAATACTTAGCATGTCTTAAATACATTCCGCAAATATTCTTGCTTATTGATAAATTTTGTCATCACCAAAAAGGGGGAGATTGATGATCAGTCTGTCCCCATGTAATTTTAAGTATATATTTATTTTGATGATTAACAAAACCTTATCAAAGTTCTTTAAGTCTTAAGTATAGGAAATACTCCAAAGTCAATCAAGACAATATTGGTAAGTATTATATTTCTAAAACATTAATTATTTCAAGATTGTATCTATCTAAGTCCTCATCGACTTTTGTTGAAAGTCACAACGATTTCCTTCATGTATATCGTTTTAAATAGAGCTATAACGATTTGATATCGCAACGATTCCTTAAGTCATCGTAACGATTTGCTCATCGCAACGATTCCTTAAGTCATCGTAACGATTTGCTCACCGCAACGATTCCTTAAGTCATCGTAACGATTCAATTATCGTAACGATTCGCTCATCGTAACGATTTGCTCATCACAACGATTCCTTAAGTCATCGTAACGATTTGCTCATCGCAACGATTCCTTAAGTCATCGTAACGATTCGCTTATCGTAACGATTCGCTCATCGTAATGATTTGCTCATCACAACGATTCTTTAAGTCATCGTAACGATTTGCTCATCGCAACGATTCCTTAAGTCATCATAACAATTCACTTATCGTAACGATTTGCTCATCGCAACGATTCCTTAAGTCATCATAACAATTCACTTATCGTAACGATTTGCTCATCGCAACGATTCGTTAAGTCATCATAACGATTCGCTCATCATAACGATTTGCTTCACGCAATGATTTCTTTAGAGCTCATAACTATTTACTTCGTGCAACGATTTCTTTAGAGCTCATAACGATTTACTTCGCGCAACGATTTCTTTAGCGCTCATAACGATTTATTTTGCGCAATGATTTCTTTAGCGCTCATAACGATTTACTTTGCGCAACGATTTCTTTAGCGTTCATAACGATTTGCTTTGCGCAATGATTTCTTTAGCTCTCATAATGATTTATTTTGCACAACAATTTCTTTAGCGCTCTTAACGATTTGCTTTGCGCAACGATTTCTTTAGCGCTCATAACGATTTGCTTTGCGCAACAATTTCTTAAGTATTCATAATGATTCCTTTAATGAATACATGATTTTCTCTCCATAACGATTTCTTCAGTAAACACTTGATCATAACGATTTCATAAGTCATATAGACAACGACTTTATGGTTTATATGGACTTGATATTTATCTTATCTCTTAAAGCATTGAATAGTCAAAGTCTTCTCTTATCTGTCTGACTGCTATGCATTTAATGAAGACAGAACGCATCTCTGCATGCATGCAGATGATATCTTTTCATTATCGTGCATATTCTGTCAACATCTTTTAGAACAAGCTATTTGGCATTGCTATTTTGGTGAATATTCACATCAACGTTTGCTGACAACAAGAGACAGCCTAGCTGTCTACTGTTCTAGCATTTAATATGTGCATGGTCCTAAAGATATTTTGTTATACAACGTTGGACCATATAGACGCCAGAAGACCCTATCTCTTTGCGTGCTCAAATGGATAAAAGATTGTTGACTACAAGTTTCCAAATGTCAAGCAGTCTAACGTCTACCAAACTAAGAGACAACGATTACTTCAAACGACTACTTTCAAATTGGAGATATAAATTCAAGTTAGCAGCTCCAGAAGAAAAAGAAGAAAGAGTCTTATTATTGCAGAAAGAAAAAGCTTTGCAGTTCTTCTGAAAGAATTCTAGAGCCAAGAATTTCATTCGTGTGTGTCTTTAGATCTTTGCTCTCTGTGCTGTAAAAGAAATCCTGAGAGAGCCAGTGTAGTTCTGAGAGAGTGCCTTGTTTAGATTATTTGCTCTCAGTGCTAGTAGCTTCAGATCTTGACTTGCTAAACCTTGATCTAGGGGCTTGAATTCCTGTTTACTCTTTTGTGTTGTGTTCCCTTCTGTTGTGAAGGAAGACCTGGTGGGGAGCCAGGGTGTTGTGTTCCCTTCTATTGTGAAGAAAGACCTGGTAAGGGATCCAGGGTGTTGTAGTTCCCTTCTTGTGAAGGAAGACCAGCTGAGCTGGGTGTTGTATTGTCCGTAGGGGGACTGTACCCTAGTTAGTGGAATCCTGAGTTTTTGCTCAGGGACTGGACGTAGGACTCCTAAGGAGAGGAGGTCTGAACCAGATAATTCCTTGTGTTGTGTGATTGCTTATTGTGTGTTTGACTTTTATACTAACCTTCTCTAACCTTCATCGAAGAGCATCTTTGTATGGATGTTTTTAAGTACAGGTACTAATCAAATAAATTTTTAAAGACCCATTCACCCCCCCCCCCTCTGGGCTCGTCAACTAGGCAACATTATCTGCTATATCTTCATAGAATTTCCATTCTCTGATCATAAGTTGATTCATAACAACTTTCTGCTCAGTGCATCTGCCACAACATTTGCTTTACCCGGATGGTATCCTAAACTGAAGTCATAATCTTTCAAATATTCCATCCATCTGCGTGCCTTAAATTCAATCTTTCTGTGAGAATATTATTTCAATCTCTTATGATCTGTAAATACTTCAAATCTTTCTCCATATAAATAATGCCGCCAGATCTTCAAAGCAATACTACCGCTACCAATTCTAATCATGAGTCGGATATTCTCTCATGTTTCTTCAACTGCCTAGAAGCATAAGCAACCACTTTTCCATGCTGCATTAATACTGCCCCTAATCCTCCTGGATGCATCTGTATATATCACAAAACCACCACTTCCTGAAGGAATTTCTAATATTGGTGCTATAGTAAGCCTCTTTTTCAATTCAGCAAAGCTGCGCCTGCACTCAGAAGACCACACAAAAGAAACTCCCTTCCTGGTCAACTTGGTCATTGGGGCTGCTATTTTAGAGAAATCTTGAATAAATCTTCTATAATAACCTGCAAGACCCAAAAAGCTTCTAATCTCTGCCACTGTTTTTGGCTTTGCCCACTTTAACACTGCTTCCACTTTCGCTGGATCTACTGCAACTCCTTCACTAGAAATCACATGACCCAAAATTGTATCTCTTTTAGCCAGAATTCACACTTACTGAATTTAGCATACAGCTGATGTTCTCTTAATGCCTGCAAGGTGATTCTTAAATAGGCTACATGCTCCTCTTCTGATGCTGAATATATCAAGATATCATCAATGAAAACTACTATAAACTGATCCAGATACGGATGAAATATTCTATTCATCAAGTTCATAAATGCTGCTGGTGCATTTGTCAACCTAAATGACATTACTACAAATTCATAATGTCCATACCTGGTCCTAAAAGCTGACTTTTCAATGTCTTCCTCCTTAATTCTCAACTGATGATATCCTGATCTCAAATCAATCTTGGAGAACACCTTTGCTGACTAAAGCTGGTCAAACAAATCATCTATTCTTGGTAGCGGATACTTGTTCTTGATGGTAACCTTATTCAACTGCCGGTAATCTATACACATCCTTAGACTACCATCCTTCTTTCTAACAAATAGCACTGGTGCACCCCATGGTGAGTAACTTGGCCTGATGAAACCTTTCGCTAATAACTTTTGCAACTACTTCTTTAACTCTTTTAATTCTGCTGGTGCCATCCTGTACGGTGCCTTTGATATCGGCATACTGCATGGTTCTAATTCAATAGTGAAATCTACCTCTCTGCATGGTGCTAGCCCCGGCAACTCTTCTGGGAATACATCAATAAATTCTCTAACCACTGGCACAGACTCTACAGATTTATGAGACTCAACCAGACTCACAGAAGCAAGATACGCTACACATCCTGCATTAATTAATCTTTTAGCTCTGAGTGCAGAAATAATAAACTTAGGAGAATAAAAGGGCATACCTTGAAATTCAAAAGTTGTTCCATCAGGTCTACAAAACCTGACCCCTTCTTTCTACAGTCTACCAGAGCACCATAAGCCTCTAACCAATCCATACCCAGAATCAAATCATATTCCTTTAAAGATAAAGCATACAACTTTGCCGGCAACTGATTCCCATGAATCACAATTGGAACCTCATCTAAATAACATGAAGTAAGCATAAAATCACCGGTAGGAATCTCAACCACCATTCACACTGCCTTTCTTCTATGGGATGAGCCAGACTATCCAAGAAATCTTCGGAAATAAATGAATGAGAAGCACCCAGATCAATTATATTCTAGCTGAGAAATCGAAGATCGGTAATACCTTCAATAAGATTTGATGCTTCTGCTTGCACCCTGGTGATTGCCATCACCCGACCTCGACCTCCTCTCTGATAAGGGGTTTCTCTGCCTCTCTCTACTGACGGCTGATGTATCTGTTGCTGCTGCTGAGTCCCCCTGCCATAACCATATCCTCGACACGAACAATCCCTGGCATAATGTCCTGGCTGACCACAAGCATAACATATGACCTCCCGAAAAGTTGCAGGTTGACCTGCGGTACTCTGCTGGGACTCCTCTAGAATCGATGGCTTGTAGCCATGCCCCTGCTGAAAATCACTTTGTTGGAAACCCTGTTGTCTGCCTCTGCCTCGTCCTTCTCCTTGGAAGAATTTCTTGATCTGCTTACCCCAGTTTGCTATCCCGGACGATGATGCTCCTGAGGGTGACTTTCCTTTGCTGACGCCCTGCGACTGTTGGGGAAGCCGAAAGCTGCTCGAACCTCCCACCTGAGACTGACTCTGCCTAGCCTGCAAAGTCCTCTCCAACACAACTGCCCACTGTGCCGCCTCCTCTACTGTCCTGCACATCAGTGGAGCTACTGCATTCTGCAACTTGGACCTCAATCCCCTAATAAAATACTCCACCATTATTGCATGATCGGTCACCACATAAGGGGCATATCTACTCAATGCCATGAATCTCATTTGATACTCCAACACAGACAATCTCCCTTGCTGTAAAGTTCTAAACTGCTCCCTCTTTGCTTGCTGGATCTGTAATGGAAAGAACGTGTCATTAAAAACTGTCAGAAACTCTGGCCAAGTAATTCCATCTTCTATCCTTCCTGCAAAAACAGTCTGCAACTTGAGCCTCCACCATTCCTGAGCAAATCCCCTCAACTGATAAATAGCAAGAATGACTCTGTCTTCCTGCGGACACCTCATAGTCACAAATACCCTCTCGATCTCATGTATCCAATGCTCTACAGTATCTGGTTTAGGGCCACCTGAAGAAGTAGGGGGTTGTAACCTCAGAAACCTCTCCACAAGAGCTGTGGGATCCTCTGCGGTAGCTGGCCTCACTGATACTGTAGGGTGCACAGGTACTACAGGAGGTACCTTAACTCCTACTGGGGGTAGAACTGGAGCTGCTGGCACTACCTCTTCGATAACTGGTATTGCTGGCTGTGCGGGTCCTGGCTGATCCATCCTCATACGAATCTCCGTAAGACTTTCCCATATCCGCTCAATCATCCTCTGGGTAGGATCCTCTGGATCATCACCACCTCCTCCCCAATCTCTTCAATCTGCCATTTCTGATCCTGCACAAACAATTTTCCAACCACACAATACAACACATATCAACACAAAAACCCAGGGTCAACTACCAGCAGTGGGTTTAAGTAAAGAATTGGCTATGTAAATTTCATGTTCCTTAACATTTATACGGACTATGATCTGATACCAACTGTGACGGACCACATCGTTCAAACCCGTTAATCTGGTAACGAGCCTGACACGACTCTGCCTCCCGCGAACGAGCTGAAGCTTTGCAAGGGATATCATTCGCACATGTCCATAGAAATATAAAGGAAACAACTGAACAGAAACAAACTTTCCATTCCACAAATATTTATATGAGATTTACATAGCCAGTTTCTCAACTAAAACCATAAACCAGTACAACAGAACCTGGGGTATACCCCGAGGTGTACAAAGAGAGAAAATTACACTGCTGGTGGTGGCGCAGACCCTGCTCCGCTACGATGCAGACCGGAACTAGAAGACAGTTAGGAAGCCTCCTGCTCTCCCTCACCTGAAAGGAGTAGGGGGGTGAGCCTCACTAGTCACTGGCTCAGTAGGGAAACTCCCCCAAAGAAATTGAGCAAACCACAACTCAAGTAACTAAGCAGAAAGCTATACTATAGCAATTATAGAATTATTTAAACGGGATATTAAAGCTGTAACTTACTTACCGCCTGCTGACCTCGAATGTGATTTTAATAAATAAACGGAAAACCGAAACATGTGTACGAGCTAAAGTAGGTAAACGCCAAACTCGGGTCGCGTAGCCTGGCTCGCGACACCAGCAACCAACCCGGACAAACACACAGGTCTACCTCTCAGTCTCGCAGCCACAGACGAAAGGTCCAGCTACCGCTCCACTAAACCAAACAAGAACTGTGGAGAGCAACCAAACCACCACACCTGCAGGTCACACCCCGCAGGCCCATGCCTGACACCTTTAGGGACTCTGGCCTAAACTCCCTAAAGTGAGGCACTGGAAACAGGACTAGCTGGGGTCCAGTACGTCTACTGGTGTCTGTCCCCCCAACTACGAGTGCGCTACAAGCGACTAAACAACAAACTCTCACAAGTCACTGTCCCTGCCGTCTTTCCCTCAGTCGAACGACAACTCTCCTCGAGAGCGAGGGTGTCCAGGAAGACGACAAGACCCTGATGGTACCACTGTACCGGGACAAACCCCGAGCACACCCACGTGCTTGGCTCACCTCGGAACCTGGGGCTCCCAATTGTAGAGGTAACCACAGAAGGCGCAACGCTACCTGCCATGCACACGGAAACTCAAGCACGCTATGCAAACCACGTAAACACACACGGGTCACTAAAACCAGTCACACACACAACCACGTGAGCCTGCAGCTCACCATGTGAACCGCACTCCCAAGGAGCACAACAGGTGCCAAAGCACCGCTAACCACTTCTACACACATCGGTTAATCATACCATGTATCGTTTAAATAAATATAAATACATGCATTAACATTTACATGCAAGAAGTATCCCATGGCTGTGATCGCAACAGAGGCCCAGGTCTTGTTCAGATAGCGATGCCCCGATATGTCGCAACCAAGATAGCGAACGCGACGTATCGTCCTGTCGCGATCTGATCGCGACAGGGGAGACCGTCGCCTTCGCAGGCGAAAAAACCCTATCCAGGTCCCCTTCACCAGAAAACCTTAAAAACCCTGCCAAACATGGTTTTTAATCTATTTTTCATGCTCTTTGTGATGTCCTAGCATGCCATCTACAGTTCTTAAAGTTGTAAACACATCACACGACACACACACAGTGATTCCACGAAGAAAAAGGGTAGAATCTCCCTACTTTGATGAAGAACACAAAAACGGGCGATAACCCGACGTTCCTCCCACTCCACACGCGATCCTCGCGGTGAGAACACGACCAACCGAGGCCCACGAGCTCGAATCTCCCAGAATCCCTCGAGCAAAACCTCCCCTGGCTGAGCAGAGCTTGTGAAAGCTCTGTTCTGCCAGGGTTTCTTAAAAATGCAGCTCGGTTGAGAACGCAATGTATCGCTACATCGCGACCAGGTCGCGACGTGGCTGCCCGTCGTGATCCGCCTGTCGACGTCAGCACGCCTGTGCCGCGCGTGACACGTGGCGCACATGCAGACGACGAGCCAAAATGGTGGCAACCAGAACGCGATGTCCCCGGGTGTCACGATGAGAACGCGACGCACCCCCTGTCGCGTTCAGGGACAGAGAACAAGCATGCGTTTTGGGCCAACCAGCCGACCCACAATGCCCCGAAAACCTATGAAAGCACTTGCTACTCACAATGTGGGCCCACACTGGCCACCACACGAATATAACGATCCGAACAGTCGATATGTTACACTAGTCTGGCAGAAGGAATATCCGACGGAGAGTTTTTCCAAGTCAAGAGAAAGTGTGTATATAGAAACAAAGTGCTCGACGTTCCAGAGGAATTCTAGAACAGTGGAGTGTCAGTAACGGTATTCCAAACCATCGCAAAAGACGAACACAATTCCATTTAAAATAGGGAAATGTAACATACATTATTGAAGTAAATTACTAGATACATTATGAGATATTTTCATGTCAAGTCAAGTCATAATGGATGGTTACAAGTATGTGCATGTGATAAAGAAAATCATAGATATGAAGAGATCAAGTGTATGGCTTTTAATTAATACATGTTCATATTATAGCATCTTCTTTTACTGTGGTAAGATTGTTAACAGCTGTATAATCACTGTAGAAAGACAAGAGCACCAAAAATCTAGGGTTTCTACACAAAAGTCTAGAAGGCGACTACCCTGTAGGAACGCAATAGGGTACATCCAGAACGCAACAGGGTCTTTCACAGAACGCAACTGGTCTGTCAGGACAGCCAGCAAGAACGCGACGCCAGGGCCTGTCTCATTCAGAATGCGACAGGTTTTGGGTCGTGATCAGCCCTTGAGAACGCGGCCTATCGGGCCGTTGTGTTCTCAGGTCCTATGCCTGAGCCCGAAAAGGAAATAGCTTGCCTTGGATTACGGTCCAAGTTTCTCAAGCTTTGATATAGGGTAGTTTAAAAATTGAGATCTCGGTGTGCAGATGATTAAAAAACATGAAACCAATTTTAAACGAATATAGACTTGTGAGGGTATACACAGTAAATAGGAATTTGAAACTAATCATGGTTTTGATAGGCTTTGAATAGGTTCTTTCATGAAGAACACAATACATGATGCAGTGATGGAAAAGAATTAATTCGTGTAAGATACCCATAGAAATTGGAGAAAACAGTGGCAAACGATTCCTGACAACCAGTAGTATGTATAGTAAAATTTGCATGGAACGAGATCAAGTGTACATAGAGATCTAAGATAAACATGAGGGTTCGGGTCATGGTCGTAAAAGAACTTCAAAATTGAAAATCTTAAGATAGGGTCGATGAATATTAGAGCAAATAGAGGGCTTTTGTTCCTGATGTCAAGAACATCCTACATACGAGAGTAATTAGGTTTTGCTTGTGAGAATGCCTACCTTTGGGTCAATTTGACATCTAGGACTTAGAACTCGAAGAACAGTTGGTAGATCATGAGCAAGCCTTTCTCCCACGATTTCTCCCTTCCTTTGGCCTCTCCTTCACATCCAGCAAGTCTCAGCAATGCAATACGGTTGGCCATGAAGAGGTTGGGGTGTATTTAAGCATCTAGTGTTTCTAATTCCTACTACAACTCTAAATCCTATTAAATTCTGAATTTCCCTATTTCTTCCAACCTTCTAAGCTTTCCTCCTCCTTATTGGGTTAGGTTGGGTTCCAAATTCATACCTAGCTAATTAGGGTAGGTTTAGGAGTCCAATTCCAATATATGTTAGCTATATTAATGATTTTCTTACTCTCTTCAATTTAGGAAACAATTATATTATGAATTTAGGTTATTTTCCTCTTAACCCATATTTCAAAATTCCTATTTTGGCCTAATAACTTTTACGTGATCTATTTAGCAAAGCCCATTATTTCTTTTTGTTTAATGAGTTTTAATTAAATAATTTTCCTTTAAAATTTTTTGATTTATTTATTTATTAAAAATATCGAGTTGCTACATCAGACATTCCTTTAGTTTTTGGAAGGCGTACTCACACTCATTGCTCCATACAAAGGGTACTTGCTACCAAGTCAACTGAGTAAGTGGTGCAACAATTCTAGAGAAGTTTTCAACAAATCGACGGTAGTAACTAGCCATACCCAGAAAACTTCAGACTTCAGTAAGGGTCTGAGGTTGTTCCCAACGCTGGATGGCTTCAATCATGGAAGAATCTACCACCAATCCATCTCTAGAAATAATGCGACCCAAGAATGTCACTTGTTCCATCCAAAATTTGCACTTACTAAACTTGGCATATAACTTATGATCCCTTAATAATTGCAAGGCAATCTGTAGGTGTATCTCATGCTCTTTCATACTTTTTGAATAAACCAAGATGTCGTCGATAAATACCACAATAAATTGATCTAAGTGTGGTATGAAAATATCGTTCATTAATCACATGAACGCAGCAGGAGCATTAGTCAATCTAAATGGCATCACAACAAATTCATAATGCCCGTACCTGTTCCGAAAGGTCGTCTTATGGATATCCTCATCTTGAATTCTCAATTGGTGATATCCAGACCTGAGATCAATTTTCGACAAGTGTTGAGCTCCTGACAACTGATCAAATAGATCGTCAATCCGGGGAAGTGGATGCAAGACCCGGACCTCTTGGGCCCTTGGCCCTATCCTCAGGGTCGCGATGGACCCCTTGGTCACGAAATGGTTGCACTAGAGGAGCCTGTCGCGACACGATTTTGGTCGCGGCACACCTGGGCATCACATTCATGTCGCAACGGGGGTGGGCGTCCCGTTCTTGACGCGGCGTCTGGAGGCGTCGCGACTACTTTTCTGACCGTTCTGACTCCTTTCCTTTCTGTCAGAACGGCCTTGTCGGGTGTCAGGTGCATACAGAGTTGACGCGACCCAGCAATCCGTCGCGTTCTAGTTTCCCGATCTTCGAGGTTTGACCACCTTTTGGTGTCGCACCGGGCTCAGCGGTCGCGACATGCTCGCTGTCGTGCTGCCTCGACCCGTCGCGTCTCGGGGGCCTTCAGTTCAAAACCGAGGCAGGCGACCCCCTTTCTTCTTTCCCTTCCTTTCTTTTTCTTCTTTCTTCTACCTCCCCTTTCGAGCCCTCTTCTTCTCCGACGATTCTTGGGTTGTTTTTGGGTGCTTGTGGCAAGGAGGTGACGTCCCCTTGGTGTAGGCGACGTGCTCGTGGTGCTAGCAGCGAGGAGAGGTGGTCATTCCGACGTGAAGGCCCCAACAGGTCGGCTCTACTCCTTGAGGTAAGGACCCCTTGTTCTCCTCTCGTTCTAGCATGCTCCCTTCCCCTTGAGAGCTTGTTTCTCTATGGTTTGGGGTTGTGGGGTGTAAGGATCATGCTCGTGGTGAGTGAGGTTTCCCTCGAGCGTAGATTTTCTTGTAATCCATGTTTTATGGGGTTTGAGGGTGGTTTGGTTGTTTATAAGCTTTCCCATGTGTTTCCCATGCTCCCCTCCCCCATATGGATGTGTTTGTACCGATTTTGGGGCGGTTCTTAGGAGGACTGTACCGGGACGCCCCTCGGCTGAGATCGCGACCAGTATAGAGGTCGCGATGATGTCGCGACCGGAACGGCCGCCGCGACATCATTGCGACGCTCTAAGGCGTCGCGACATGGTCGCGACAGCCTGTGGCATCGCGACAATGTCGCGACTGTAGACATGTCTTTTCCAAAACACCCCACAAAGAGAGATTAAAGAAAGATTTAATTAAAAAGAAATAGGCGTGGGGAATGGAAAAGGAAGACGAGGTGTGATCGCCAGGTACATGAGGGTACTGAAGGAGACGGGCAAAAAGGAAGATGTTACTTACCTTCACCCGAAGATCGCGGGAGTGGGTGTGCGGGTTCACTTCTACTTCCCCCACCGGCCGGCCAATGAAGAAGATTTAGCTCGAGCGGTTACCTTGCAAGAGAGAAAGACAAGAAAACACATGAAAGGGAGGATTAGGCTATGACGTGCAGCACCAAAATGAAATAATATGAAGGAAACATAGTGACATGGGCGTTAACACACCTCGTGGGAGTGGTGTTAACCCCTAAGATGTGTAGGTGTGGAGAAAATGATGGTGTGTGTGTAAAATAAAGTGAGATAAAATGAACTAAATGATGGAATAAAATAGAAGAAAGAGAGGGGGAGGAATGGCGATGTGAAGCCCGCTGTGGGAATGGACGGAGCGGAAGAAGAGTGCTCCTCCCGCCTCGCTCCGGTGTGCGTGAGGATGACGGCACCAAACTCCAAGGAATGTGAGTTGAGTGGCTTGAAATGGGAGTCCTCCTTGGTTCGGATGTGAGTCTCTGGTGCGGCAGGGCTTCGCCGTAGTGCTTGGGTTATCCTCAACAATAGCCTCGGGGGTCTTTTTATAGGGGAAAAATTCTGAAATCGCGTCGGATACAGTCGACGCCTATCTCATTAATCGCGTCCGACCAAACCATCATGATTACCAAGATCGACTTGCTCCGATTAAGTCTTTCCAAACAACGATTATAGCAAGTTTAAGAATCGCGTCGGCATAGACCGCCGCGTTTCTAACACTTCCAATTTGTATCGATTCCTTCCAAATATTAATAAATGGAAATAATAAATCACGTCGGCACAACCCACCGCGTATTTGAACAGAATCGTTCTCTGACGGAAATCGATCTTCATATGATGGAAGGTCAGAAACGCGTCGGACCATGTGGACGCGGTTCTAGTTAGCAACAAATTCTTTCCAAAAACAATTTTGGAATTAGCCATAATTTGAAAATGGAAACTCTTAATCGCAGTGGCTTGATAAGACGCGATTCAAAACAGAGTAAGCGCTAGAAAAGGAAGTGTGACACGCGTCGGTTTTACCCGCCACAGATCAAGCCTCCTAAAAGGCGTCCACTTTGTCAGACGCGAATCATTTAAGCTCAACAGACCCCTTTAGACCCCTTAGAAAAATTCCTAAAAATCCTAGAAAAATCTGGAAAAATAGGAAAACTACTCAAGAGGTTAATTGAAGAGAGCCACTTTGAGGCATTGCGGTATAACATGAAATTTACTCGATATGTTGTTAGAATGGCGTGTTTACAGCTGCCTCGCCTTGGCGTCTACTTTGCAAGGAAATGTAACGGAATGTCACGAAATGAGAGCAACGGAATGGGGTGAATTGAGGTGGAATGAGATGGAGACCGAAAAGTAGACGACAAGGTGTGATGAGACACGTCTCAACAACATATGACTGGAGTTGTTCGTCAATCCAAAATGAAGCGGTTTGTAGAAAACCTCAAGAGAAAACTCAAAGTCTAGACGAAGGGGAAGGATGTGCACGCGGGCACGAAGGGGAGATAGATCAACTTCCAGCGTCGGGGAAGTACCTAAGGACACAATCTGTTAGGTTGCACCATTGGGGGCGTCTGCCACTGCCAAGGTGGATCTTAGGGAAAATAGATGAACTGAAATAGGAATCCAAAGCAATGAGTTTCTCAAGAAATGAACTTCAAACATCAACAAAAATGAACTGAGTACTTGACTCGTAATGGAATATTTCATGTTAATTGGAATTAAGAATAAGTGGTTCTCTTCAGTTAAGCACGAGAGTAATCTTCTGGAATTATGCTCAAAGTCCTACCTGATGCATGCTGGGTTAAAAGGAAAGTTTAAAACAAAACAAAATATAAATAATCAAAGATAATATTGTCACGATGCCGAAGTCAAGATACCAGATGGAATCCGTCATCCTTCTTGCAACGTAACGGCCTATCCTCAAGTCATAAGAATCCTTTGGAATCATCACTGTTTTTGGGGGAAGAGGGGAACTCAAATTCCAGATTCATCAGAGCCTCAAGGTCCTTGATATGCTCTAATAGGGTATAACATATAGTAAGATGCAATTTATACAATACCAGTTTTGGGGGTCGCCGAAGATGATCATGAAATGTACGGCCGGAATGCATCCAAGGCTTGCGCTCAACAACTCTTCAGCATTGACAAGCAACAAATAATAGAGTAGAAATGTGAAAATCATATTGCTTGAAAATCGCGGCAGGGAAAATGGATGCTTTTAACTTACCTGAATCGCGTTGACGGCCTCAGACGCGTTTTACCTTTACCTGTCGCAATGGAAGTCAGATTAAGCACTTTGAATCGCGTCGTATGTGTCGGACGCGATTTAGACTTTCCACCCGAGGCTTGATTTTCTTGCCTGTTTTTCATTCCTTGCTCTCTTTTGGTATTACCTCCGGGCTTGTGCGACCCAAGGGGGTTTAAAACACCCCAAAGGATGCTCTCAACCTCCCTAAAGTGCATAAATCAAGCTATTGAAGCCAAGAGCAAGGGAAGGAGGATAATTGACGAGAGAAGCAATGGATCATGGTGATGCTCCCCCATCCAAGAAGCCAAGAATTGAAGGATTTTAAAGTCTTAGCAAGGTGGAGGGACACATATGCAAGCTTGTTCAGGCCAAATTGGTAAGTTCATGTGATTTTTACATTGAATTTGTGTATGTTCTTGCATGTTTCTTGGTGTTCTTGATGTGTTCTTCTTATGTTTTTGCTTCTGTTTTTTTTTTTTTTCTCCCTTTTTCCTTTTCCTCTCTTCTTCTCTTCCTCTCCCAATGCCATGGCCAAACTCCATACTCTCATGCAACCAATCGTGACCATGACCATGCACCCATCTCATCATGGCCAAATGACCCATGCACATACACTAATCACCCATCCTATAGGATTATCCCCTCTTCCCGGGCAATAGGCGGTACATGCAACTTCCCTAGTTCCAAAAAATGACCGCCTCTATTAGCCTTGACATGACCACCATCCTCAATAGGTGGGGAATTAATAACCTTGTTGTTCATGCTAAACGGTACCATGAAATCCACCTTGATTGGGCAGCTATGGGGGCACTGGTTGAGCATTGGCATCCTCAAACTCACACCTTCCTCTTCAAAACCTTTGAGGCCACCATTCTATTAGAAGAGGTTGAGATCTTGCTAGGCCTAAAGCGGATGAAAAGAGGCAAGAAGGACGAGATGGCAATCATGCCGAGGAGCTATACGAGCAAGGCGGTGCTCGAAAGTTTCATGGATACAAGGGCGGACCAAGACATCTAAACCGGAAAAGGAATCAATTTGCAGAAATTGGCGGCTTGGACGACAAGAGAAATACCAAGATCGGGAGATGATGCAAGACTGGAGAAGGTGATGAGAGGGTGTTCTCCATATGCTTGGTGAGTGCACTCCTCTTTCCATCAATTGACAACATCTTGTAGGAGGACCAATTGGGCGCGGTATGTGGCATATGGGAGGGCGAGAGACTGGGACCGGTGGTGCTAGCCTTTCTCTACAGTGGACCCACGACGGCAAGTTTGGGTAGACCTCCTTATGGTTCCATACTATTATTCACTTGTTGGACTGACATGCACTTCAAGTTTGATGTTAATAATGAAGTCCCCGGATCTTCTCCAAAAGTCCGCTCCGACACATGGACAATCTAGTTGGCTTAGAAGGGCGTGTGGCTAACTGAGTTCCACAACTCAAGACTTGGGCAGATTGGCGTGATCATCTCCGAAGCATGCCCAGGAATGTGTTCACTTGTACTCTAGTGCCTCTTCTAACCAGGGACATGCGGACATGGCTAGCACCCGGTGTGGACCTGTGGCTGATTGGTGCTACTGAATTCGTACTCTATAATCCACATCTCTGCCTCTCTCAACTCGAGCTCCCACGGCGCAACTTCGAGGGGCCATCTCATCTTCCGCCGATCAAAAGATGGGAGATTGGTACCAACAACGACGGAGAAGAGGCGGACACCATCAAAGCGCTGTGGAAGGTCTGTTCTTTCAGGCGGTTGGTCCCACATGTGGAGGAGGTGGAGGATGAGTGGATGGCTTATGTATGGGAGCTCCTAAAAATCTGACCCAAGGTGGTCGTTTGTATGCGTCAAAATTGATTCCTCAATAAGATTTAAATTGCATCCTTTACACAGCCAAATTGCACCCTTATGCATGATTGTATCATTCAAACATCTTTGATTTTCTCCTAAAAAATAACCCTTGGGTGAGCACTTTGAATCGCGACGGACACAGACGTCACGTTTATCCTCTTGAACGGTGTCCAATAAAACTGCGGCGGTTAACTGTAATCCCGTCCAACAGCCCAGACGCATTTCAATTGTACTTCAAAATTTTGAAATTCACGCGCCTTAAACTCAACGTCGGGGCAATGATGACTCTCTGAATCGCGTCGACGGCCTCCGATGCATTTAATATGAACACTCAAAATTCGCGTCGTCTGGTGCGGATGCGATTTCAACTTATTTTGAGGCGTTAAAACGCCCGAGGGTGCAACCTTCTCTCCCTTTCTCCTCTCTTCTCCCTCAAGCTCTCGACTCTCTTCCCTCTTAACTCTCGACTCCTTCTCTCTCTACTCCCTCCTGATTCTCTCTTTGCTCTCTCTAACCTTCCCTCCTCTCTCCGATGACGAAGGCATCGGCCTCCAAGCAATGAAGGGGTGAGGAATCACCGACGGTGGAGGAGATGGCGGAGCTGGTGGAGACACTGGGGATGGAGGCCCGCGTGATGGTGGCGGAGTTGTTGGCCGAGGGTGACTTAATGGTGGTGGCGGAAGAGGAGGAGATGACGCTGATGGCCATGGACGAAGGTGGAATGGCGACGGAGAAGGAAGAGATGGGGGAGGAAGTGGAGGACATGCCGGCGAGGAGGTGGTGGCAAGGGCACCTCGGACGGAGCCCCCCCCCCCCCCCCCCCCCCCCCCCCGAGCTGATTCGGTAAGTACCTTAAACTTGACCCTTAGTTTTGAGGGGAAGAAGAGGAGGAGAAGGTTCGTCGGGCGGAGGAAGGAGATGGATGTGAATCGCGATGACTACAGTCATCGCGGTTCAATGACTTGAATCGCGACGGCTTAAGCCATCACCTTTCAGGGTAAAATGTGACTGGCACAACGGTCGCGATTCAAGTTGAAGCGCGACCACTGTGGTTGTCACTATTCAAGAGGTTGCCCGAGAAAGGCTTAATTGGGCCTGATTTGCATGCTTTTAATCATTTTAATTGTCGTTTAACTTGTGTGCGTCTTTTTGGATGTGCAGGGTGTGATGAGGCCGAGGCTACAGTGGCCGCTAGTACTAGCGGCGTACCAGGGGCTCCCGGACTTTCAGAGGGAGAGAGTCTGGGGGATGGGGTTCGAGCCGATCTTGGAGATCGAGCCCTTCTACGTAGATAGTCCCCTAGTACAGGCGATCAGGGAGAGGTGGGACAGGACGAGCAGGGCCTTTCTGTTCCCCTGGGGACACTTGGTGCCGAGCCTCGAGGATGTAGCGAGGATCACGGTGCTCCGGTGGATGGAGAGGCGGTGACAGGGGTCTCCTATGCAGACTACACAGAGCATACCCAGGACTTGCTAGGGCTGAAGCCGAGGGAGAGGATGAGCTCGACGACCGGAGGATGGTCGACCATATAGTATTGTTGGAGAGCCTAGGTCTGCAAGGAGTACGGTAGACAAGTGAGGAGATGCTGCAGGAGTTTGTGCAGCGAGTCTGGCGAGGGAGGTGTACTGCCAGGACCCTGAGGACAGAGAGAGAGTGGACCGGGACCTAAGGAGGTCCCCAGTGGAATTCACAATAACGGGAGGTGTCAACATGGGAGGCCATTGTAGTCGTTCCCTTGGAAAGGTGAGTGCATTGGCGGCCATAAGCGCGTTAAAGATATAGGGTAGAGTCTCCGGCAAGGGAGGATAATGGGCTCTTCTTGGGCCAGGGGGACGTCTAGGCTGTTGGGGTTCATA